>JARFIW010001588.1:4225000-4734384 GCA_036346225.1 Platerodrilus igneus
TGCGATTTGGAAGGCAACGGGAAACCACCACATTACCTCCCAAGTACACTGTGTACAGAAATTGTTAGTAAACATCCTCTGGGGTAAAAAATTCCGGAGGTAAAATAGTCCCCTATTCGGATCTCTGGAAGGGGACTACTTCGGGAGATGTGATCCGACAGTATAGAAAAAGATCCGTGAACATTCTGCAAATCGGAGCTTGGAATGTCAGAATTATGAAACAAGTAGGTAAGCTAGACAATCTGAAACTCGAAATGGATAGGTTAACACTAGACATACTAGGATTCAGCAAAGTCCGCTGGCCAAAAGGCGGGGGAGAACCTGAAACTCGAAATGGATAGGTTAGCGCTAGACATAGTAGGAATCAGCGAAGTCCGCTGGCCAGAGGTGGGGTATTTTTGGAGTGGAGAGGGTAATTCATACAGGATCAGAAGAAGGAAATTCGAGTGTGGGGATAGTTATGCGAAAAAAGATAGGACGACATGTAGAAAACTACTTACAAAAGAACGAAAGAGTACTCATGGTTAGATTTGAATCTAAACCCATAAATACAGTAATAATACAAGTATACATGCACACCTCTAGCTACAGTGAGGATGAGGTACAGGTGATCTACAAAGATATCGAAGACATACTAAGATACTAAGAAATGCAGTGGTAGGTGAGGGTAGGGAAGGAGCGATACTAGGTTTATTTGGTTTATGCACGAGAAATGACAGGGGAAATAGGCTGGTAGAATTTTGCGACAAGAACAACTTAACCATCACAAATACATTATTTCAACATCATGCTAGAAGACGTTACACGTGGGAGATGCCAGGAGATATAAGAAGATATCAAATAGATTACATTATTGTTAGGCAACGGTTTAAAAATCAAGTAAAAGACTATAGAAGCTACCTGGAATCTGATATAGACACTGACCACAACATTGTAATTATGAAGGCTGCACTTAAATTTAAAAATCTGAAAGAAAGGCACTTTGACTTGAGAAGCTAAAAGATATCCACGAAAGATTTGAAAAAAAGTCAAATGAATTGCTGAAAGATATCAGGAACATTTTTGATACTAAGGAAGTAGAGACAGAATGAAATAACATTAAATCCAGTTTAGACATGGCGGCCAAAGGTATTCTAGGGTATACACAAAAAGAAAATAAGAAACTATGGATAACAACGGATATCCTGAATTTAATAGAAGAAAGATGAAAATACAAAAATAGATCAGACGAAACGGGAAAACAGAGTTACAAAGCCATAAAATGGGAAATTATTTGCAAATACAGGAAAGCTCAAGAACAATGGATTGATGAAAAGTGCAAAGAGGTACAAACTAAGATGGAAATAGGAAAGACAGACGAAGCATACAAATTAATTAGAATGAATTTTAGGTATATAAAACCATATAGCAAAAATATAAGGGACGCGGGAGGAAACGTTATTATAGAAAATGTAGAGCAAGTAGCTAGATGGCGGGAATATATATGGAATTTATATTCAGGAGAGGAACTAGCAGCAGTAGAGGGAATCAGACATTGAAAATGATGACTTGGGATATTCTATATTTAGAGATGAGTTTGAATTAGCATCAAAGAGTCTGAAAAATGGTAAAGCGCTTGGTACAGATAAGGTGCAAGCAGAAACTCCAAAAGCAGCTGGACAAGCAGTAACAGAACGTCTCTTCCGACTTGTAAGCTATATGTATGAGATAGGCGAGATACCTAAAGATTTCAAATGTAGCATCATAGTAACTATACCAAAAAAAGAGGCACGGATAGATGTGAAAATTTTCGAACAATAAGTTTGACCGCACATGTTTCAAAAATATTAACTAGAATTGCACAAAGACGAATGGAAAAACGAGCTGAAGAAATACTGGGAAAAGATCAATTTGAGTTTAGGCACAACAGGGGAACACAGGAGGCTATTTTAGCTCTGAGGGTGATGATGGAGAAAACAATAGAGAAGGGGGAAAGCGTATATATAGGGTTTGTAGATCTGGAAAAAGCATTCGACAATGTAAAATGGAAAAAAATGCTTGAAATACTCAAAAAGATTGAAATAAGTTTTAAGGACAGACGGATAGTACATAGCTTATACAAAGAGCAAACGGCGGTAATAGAATTAGAACAAGAAAGTAGAGAAATAAATATTAGTAAAGGGGTGAGACAGGGATGTGCCTTATCCCCATTAATTTTTAACTTGTACATAGAAGAGACAATGAATACTGTCAAATGCACGAAAACATTTGGAATTAATATGCACGGACAAAAGGTTGATATGCCTAGATTTGCAGATGACATAGCGGTATTAGCATCTAGCAAACAAGGGTTAGAAGCTGCTCTTAATGAAATGGAAACAGTTCTAACGGAGAGATATGGTATGAAAATTAACAAAAATAAAACTAAGTTCTAGTATGTAAAAGATTACTATAAACAACTACAGATATTGGTTTTGCAATACTCCCAACTAATGTTAATTGTGCGATGAGTAAATTTCAGCGAAATGTGTAGGTTGGTTCTGACTAGGAAACAATGAGGGTACGCGTCCAACCAGTTCTAGGACTGAAGACCTAATGATGAATGAAGATGAAAAAAATGTATTTTTTGTCGATATTAAATTAATTTTTACTGGTAGTTGCTCTAGCTTTTTCCAGTAGCCTTAAAACCATGATGACTGGTTGTCCCTTGCTGTAATGGGAGGCCAGGTGTGTTCTTTCTGGGTGTAGGCCCACCTACTCATTGCCGTGGACCAGCTGGTGACTCAACCCCGACATCAGCAACTTTGAGGGTGAGTGTTTTCTTTCTCCATCATTTACGATTGCGACCGTATGCTTGGGATTTTCGGTTTAAGCTCATGCATTCCTAAATTTAATCCGTTTAGACGACAATTAGTGAATTAGTTTGAGATTTATTGACACTATATGAATGCATTACTATTTGCTTTAAATAGCTGAGTGTACAACTTATTAAATTGAAATGGTTTGAAGGCTTGCTGGCATGTTTGAAAATGTTGTTGCTATCAGATGTATAAACTTAGTTTTAGATTTACCACACTGATTTAGAGCTGGTGGTTTTAGAGGGATAATTTCGCTTAATTTCTTTTTTTTGTTGAAACTCAATCTAGGGAGTAACCTAAAACCGGTAGCTCACCATTTAAAAAAAAAGATTTGTTCTTTTGGTTGGTATTTCTTTTTTAGATTTAGTGTGTAATTATATATTGCGTGTACATATTGTGTTTAATTATAGGTTTCTTTTGTTGATATGTTGTGTTTTTAGTATGAATGAGTGTGTGTAATTTTTCTTTCTTTATTTCAAGCGTCCCTTAATTTTTGTTGTAGGTATAATATCCCACCCACTCACCGATTCAGTCCGGTCCATTTTTTTTTCTAGGTTACGTCAATGCACGTAGCAGGTATTAGTATATTATAGATGCGAAGTAAGAAAAAGAAAAAAATAAAATAATTTGAAGCTGCAAAATAAATTTTTATTTCCAAATGTGTTTATATTTACATACCATTTGCGTGTGGCATTATTATAGACACGTAAACACGAATATTATAAGTAAATTTTTAATGGATATAACTAATACACTATACTTATTCGAATATTGAAAATTTACAGGCACACTCTAATAAAGCGATTACAGGTAAATTGATAAAAGAAATATAACCATTAAACAACTAATTTAAAAAATTTTACTCCGATCTTGTAATCGGAAGGTTATTGCACATTGCGATATTTTTTACGGGCATAATTTAATTTTTAACCTTCACTTTTATAAATCAGTCTGCTTACCACACATTTTGAAACCCATACCAATTACGAAAATGTCGTAATAAGGCATACCTTTTCTCTTGTCAAATCTTCATTTATAGAAATTTTGGTCCCGGTAAATTTTCTATGTACACTAATTAAAACATTATGGTACCTATTTGTTTTTCGCAGTTTCTTAAAATCTTCAAAATGGTTATTTAAACTGTTAAATACCTGGTTTGCTATTTTGGTAATGAAATTGGTCGTCACTGATAAGTGCATTAATGGTTTTCTTAATTATTTCTTTTACCCCGACTTTGTTTTCACGTGCGAGCTCCATGCATACACACATTATAACAATAGTTTGAATTAAAAATTGGTTATATTAATTGAATATACAGCTTACAGAAGAAATATGAGACCTGCAGGGGTGTGGTATGACGTTTCTAGTAGTTTTAAAGTACATCCAGTGTGAAAATTAAACATTGCAATATTTAAATGGCCCTTGCTAAAGTGCCTTAAGATCCAGCAATACAGCACGTAAATAGCCTACTTCAGAATAATGGATCTAACCTGAAGAGAGATCTAAAGTAATTTGTCTTCAATAATGGATATAATTACAGCCGTTGTACACGTTTAGACAATTTTTTGTAATAAAACATTTCTGAGACCCATATAATCTTTAGACACTTTAAGCAACCGAACCTTGCCTTACTTGAAGTATTAAAATGTATAATTAGTATGGAAATTAAAAACATATAACTGCAGAAAGCCTAAATGGCAAGAAAGTGCAGAATAATTACTTTATTAGTACTGCATATTAAAATATACCATACTCTTAAATAACTGTCATAGTTTTAAAATTATATATTTGCTGTAATTCTCTAAGCACATAACCATAAAGTCCAAGCTATTCAAGTATCCACCACACAATACCTATTTGCAGAATTGCACAATTTATACGTAAATTAATTAGTCACTATCACTTTCTTCAGTTTCATCGTCTGATGAACTAGTGTTAACAACAAACTCCAATTTCAAACTGTTCGTCGTAACACAGCCAAATCAAAATCGCCAAGTATAATTTTATTGGCACTTCCACTTTGTTTCGATTTTGACGGCAACTTTAGTATACGATTTCCTGCAAGAGCAGCTCCTTTTCAAATTCTTTTTATGAATTTTATGAATTAGCTGCAGCTAATTCAATTGCTTTATCTAACGGTAATGTCTATACACCAGAAGGTTTCTGCTTATCGAAAAAGTCAATCACAGACTTAATAATAGATCTAGTTTCAGAATGAACGGTCTCTTTGGATTTAGAATGCATTGTGCTGATACTAAAGCAACCTGCAAAAACACACATTATTAGTCTATTATAACTTTAAATCTTAAACAATACTGTATACTGCACATTTACAAAATGGAATATTTTTTCAGGTTAAGTTGATTGGTGCATATAATTTTCATATCATATTTAAACCTATCTTGTATAAATATACGGAAAACAGTAGTTTTGAAAAAAAGTGTTGAATGAAAGTAAATTAACACAGAAATTATTAAAAATGTGTAATAAATACGGACAAAGCTCAAATAACAATTAACAAACAAAATTACAGATTATAAAATTTTAATTCATTGCCCAAGGACGCAGTTATAGTGATTGGCGGTGCTTTGAATTTCGATTTCTTGAATTAGTATCGAATAAATATATTTGTGAATGCTACTTATTATTGATGTAGACAAAGAAATAATAGTGCATATTAGTAGTTAAGAACAAAACATCGTAGATATTAATTAACTAATTATGTATTACGCGCAGAACGTATGTTACTGCCAATTACAAATCTTTACGTTTTTAACCATCGTTTCGATTATTAATTTACCCGTCACTGGATATTAGAAAAATTAATTTCTCTCTCGTAATGTACATTCAACTCGGTTCTCTGATTTGCTACACATGTTGATGACACGTTTCAGTTCGCATATTTTCCGGGGCTCATGTTTGCTTCTGGGAGCTGTAGTTTCAATATTTTCAACAAAACTAGAGCAATAATTTGCCACAGCAGAAAACGAGATGTTTACTTTTCAGTTGTCATTCACTCACTTTCATTGCTTTAAAATTATTTACATTAGTTACATGCCGAAAATCGGCTATGTAAACATTTCTGTTTTTAGTTTAAATATGTGACTGAAATCGCGCCAATATTTTAAAAATAGACTTGTGCGTGTATTTCTGTCACTTTAGACCGTTGCGTCGGCGCCAGAGAATGCACAGACGCGGAGTGTGGAAGGAAGTGCGCATTTTCCGTCACGACAGGACTAGCCAACTAGACGTCTAAGGGTGACGTGACTTGTGTTGTGCCGTTGTCTTTTCCTTTTCAGAATGTAGGTTTTCTTTATCGTAACTATTATCGTTCCTCCTACCTGGTTGATCCTTTATCGTACCGCTACACAAAGAAGGGGGAAGACAGAAAATCTGGTTTCGACGAGGGGCGAAGGCTGACCCACGCCCAACTAACTCCGAGATCCTGCCGCAAGAACAGCCGTAATGCCGTGAAGAGCTCCACATTTTACGTGAGTACATTTTATCTTTTTCTTTTGTATGTAATACAAAATTGAGACGCATTAATGACGTAATACCTTGTTGCGCAATATTATGCGCGTATTTATTATGTTGCCAACTGTCGTAGTGGCTCTTATCAATTACGCGCGGGACTTTAACAGTATACCATAAGACTATAACAGCGGGAGTATAACAGTGGCGCCCCACGTTGGGCGCCACTGTTATACTTCCGGCTATTATAGTCTAAGGTATACTGTTAAAGTCCCGTGCGTAATTGATAAGATCCACTACGACAGTTGGCAACATAATAAATACGTGCATAATATTGCGCAACAAGGTGTTACGTCATTATTGCGTCTCAAATTTGTATCACATACAAAAAGAAAAAGATAAAATGTATTCACGTAAAATGTGGAACTCTTCACAACATTGCAGCTATTTTGGCGGCAGGATCTCGGCGTTAGTTGGGCGTGGGTAGGGCTTCGCCTTTGTTGAAACCAAATTGATGTGTCTTTCCTCTTCTTGTTTGTAGCGGTACGACAGGAATAAGATGAGGAACGATAATAGGTACGGTAGAGGAAACCTACATTACCTGAAAGAGAAGACAAAGGCACACCGCAGATAACCACACTGTTCGATGTCTCGTTCACTAGTCCCTGTCGTGACGGAAAATGCGCACTTCTTTCCACACTCCGCGTCTGCGCATTCTCTGGCGCCGACGCAACTGTCTGAAGTGACGGAAATGCACGCACGAGTCTATTTTTAAAATATTGGCGCGATTTCACTCACATATTTAAAACTAAAATCAGAAATGTTTACATAGCCGATTTTCGGCATGTAACATAGTATGGCTACAATCAAATCTTTCATTCTTCTTTCTAAACAAATTTAATATCTGAGAAAAACCAAAACATTGGCGACATTACTGCTTGGGGATGATGGGCACTGTTTTTTTTTGGTAAAAACGTTAGTGCTAAAATTAGTGCTAAAATAAAATTACCCCCATCTGCTGCAAATTAGTTTTGAAAGGTGATATTTGATCACTTACCTCTTTGATCACAATTTTGAAGAGTGTGGCTTGATATCAACAGCAGTATTTTGTTTTTAACTTTTTTGTAGCTGAATGCTGACGTGAGTTCTGAAACTAAAATACTCTCACTGTCAGTTAAAGATATTATGTATATGTTTAAAGTTATTTTGACAGAAGCATTTGGAATTATATTATTTTGAAATCTAGTCAATGCAACAATTTATATCGGTTTGTTAATTTCACTACGACTTTTATACAGTATTCATGGTTTATACATTTGCTATTTTAGGAACCAAAACATGTCTTCATATCCATGGAGCTTTTCCGTATATATACATACCATTTGAAGGATCTGATAAAGCAGACACAATAATGCATCAAATAGCAGCCAAATTGGATCAGGCAATTAACACTTCTTTTGGTCAGGCATCGTCCAATACTAAGCACGTGTATAAAATTACTCTTGTATCTGGAATGTAAGTATTATATACACATTTATATAGCTTGTCTTGTTAAAAAGGCAAGCGTACACAGTGCAGAAAGTGTATTTTCTTTTAAATTTGTATTTGCTAAAATTATAGTTACATTTCTTAATGTACTAATTAGGGATTCGTTTTTGTATTTACGAAATAAGTGCAATTAAATGCAAAATTATAGAAAAATTTGAATAAATGCAAAATACGAAAATAAACGTGAAGCGATGCACTTCTGGTAAAATTTGTCATTTTTATTTGAAGAATTGTTATTACTGACCCGCTAATAGGTTCGTGAGGTTCCACAGTCATTAATAGACATTGGACATGTCCATATTTCTTTACATTTTACGTATTAATATGGGCTATTTAAAGAAAGAATTGTGATCGAGTGAAAGAATACGAAAAAGGAGGATTACATTTATCAGATGAAAATATCGTCATGTGCAAATATTGTTATATTTGTCTGGAAGGGCAGCACCAAATCCCTAAGAAAAACAACCCTAAAACCTTCAACAAAACTATTCGAAGTTCTACGTTTTCCTGATTTCTTATTTAATTATTACATTAATGAATCCCAAATTATTGGTAATGTCATCATCAAACAAGAAAACAGTTCGATATCAACTTTGCACTATAATATATTGTCCTTTCCAAAATATTTAACACTTAACATATTTCTCAATATTTTTGTACTAATAACCTTATCCTTAAATTTAATAACAATCGTTCCATCGATAAATCTTTAATAGAAAAAATCACTACAATGTTCAATTAATGTCTTGTCATAAAATAACACCCATATTTACATGCAACACACATAACTTATACCGAATGATAACTCTCATAATTTTAAGATTGTCTGAAACTCTACCAGATAAGATATTAGAAAATCTAAAATCCACAAAAAGGTTTCATGAAAGCTTTTATGTTTACACTTGTAAGGTTATAATGTTATATTAAATTAGTTAAGATAATAGGTACATAAAATTATGACTATATTTTACATGCATTATTTTTCTAGATATTTGAGATTTAAAATGTAACACATGCACATTGTTCCATCAGAAAAGTAATTAAGATAAAACTCATACCTGTATTCGTGAAATATAAAAGAAACGTATACTTAAGTATTGAGCTCCGGCTTGTATAAAACTATAGAGGTTTCAGTTTCTTCTTACTGCTTGTTAAGACAAACACCATCCATATTTAGTTTGGTGTTAACCTCAAACTTCTAATTTGTAAGAGCCAAACCTTTGTTCCACAGCCATATGTTTTGCCAACGGACATTTAATTTATTTTAGAAGATAAATGAACTGCAACATAAAATTCTTGTACGATAATAGATAATATTTGTAGGTAGTAGAATTAATGCATTAGGCTTAGGTAGTCTAGCATGCCTAGTTAAATACTCCACTAGAAAACGCTTTATCAGAGAATGCTTCTCCAGAGAACCACCCAGCAGAGAACATTTTACCGGAGGACCCTAGAAAATAAACTTGTTACAAAAACGAAATATTGTAATATGCTACGAGGAACCGTCTGAAAGTTTTATCTGTAATCAACTTACTATTCTTAAACATTTTGAATGGGTTATTCAGGTCAGCTTTCTTCGTATGCATTAAACTAATATTCTAAAGTGATATTTTTGTGTTTTAACAAGAATAAAAGAAAAGGACACCTTTTACATACCAGGTACGATATCTTGGCCTTTGATAGAACTTCATTATCGGGAAACGGCATGTGCAGTAGAAGGCGGTCAGATATCAAAAGCACGAAAATTTATTCTGGTGTGAAGATATAACAACACATTTTGAGAGAGGGACAAACAAGAAAATCATCCTAAATGACAGATTTATGTATACACCAGTTGTGTATTTATGGACGTTATTCAGAGGATCTGTGTTTTGGTACTGCGAAAGTGCAGTTAAGTTTTCATTGAAAGTGTTTAATAAATTTCGTATTGATTGAACTGAATCATTGTTGCATTTTGGTGCTTTAAAAATTGATTGACAATAAATGGTAGCTAAGACACGCTCATTCTGATATCTAGACAAAAGCATATTATATGCTATGACATAATTATCAGAAGTCACAGCAAGTGCTTGACAATAGACAAAGGCTCTTTTGAAAGAGATGAGATCAAATATTGCAATTTAGGCATGGGCGATAAACTGTCATTATTGTGTATGAGTGCATTAAATAAATCTAAATAGCTAGGCCACTCGATAAACTCACCTGCAAAATGAGCCAATTGAATTTTTGATAACCTTACATTATTGCTAGGAGTTGGCACCTCCAACGCTGCTGATTCAACCAAATTGAGACGTGACATTGTGACTTGCGTTTCCACCGTCGGAGTTGGAACTGGACTTTGCAAATCTTAATTTTGCGGAACATCACTGATGCTCATGTGAACAGCCTCTAACTGGCAAAATAATAAATCGATTTCTAATATATAATTACAAAAGTCCATCCAATTCTCAGATGATTCATCAAATAAAGTGTTGCGGTTAACTGACTGAAACTTGTCGTATAAATTTGATACAATTTTAAACGTGGTGGTGAACTTGAGCCGGTTCTGCAATTCATCAATATTGTTAGATAAGGCTTCAAAAGCTTTTAAACGTGCAATTGTCTGTTTAGCCACTACTACCGATTTTTCTAATGTGTAGCTCATTTTCGTTGAAACAATACTAGGTGTAAAGTAAGTAAGTAATTTATTGTCCAACAGAAAATTCCATTAATAGGACACAATACACATTTTACAATAAAAGTATGTTTAGTGTATAAATACAATAAGATATTAATATTAATACAAATTAGTTACATAATTATATATATAAAGTAATTTCTTAAGTACTCTCATGTTAATACATATTTTCTTTTAAGCTGCAGTACGAATATAATCTACATTTTAATATTTTTCATGTACACATTTATAATTTTATTTTTAGAGTCGTAAAAAAGATCTATAGAATCCTCCAACAAATTAATTAGTTCAGACATTCTGCAAAGTGGAGATTTAAACATTAAGTTTGTATCAGGTATTTCAATTCTGAATGTCATGTGATTCCTTGAGGAATAGCAGGGAACCCTTAATTGCAACTTTGCTAGTAACTCTGAACTATCAATTTTATAATGAAGAAGCTTATATAAAAATGTAATTGAATATAATTCACTTCTAAGCTTTAGAGAATGCATTCAGCATGCCGAGTGTCTAATAATAAATCCTAGTTTCTTCATACTGCTAGATACCGTTCTGTTTATGTGTTCATTAAAAGTTAATTTATTATCATAGTAGACACCGAGGTCCTGCATAATGTCAACTCTATCTATTGTATCCTTATTAATCATATAATTGAATACGATTGGCTTTTTCTTTTTTGTGAAACTTACAATTTTACATTTTTTAACATTCAAGTTCAGCATATTAGCTAGGCACCATTCACTCATTTCCAATAGTGTGGATTGTAAAGCCTGACAGTCACGCAAATCTTCAACAATAGATAAATCTTAAGATCATCTGCAAAGCATAACGTTTTAGAAGACAGAGCATTCAACAAATCATTGACATATACTAAAAATAAGAATGGCCCTAAAACAGATCCTTGCGGCACTCCTGATGAGGGAATATACGCAAATGATTCATAACCACCATAAGCAACTTTCAGCTGACGATTTGTTAGGTATGAAGAGAAGAGCATTATCAACTTTGGATGCAGACTTAAGTTGTGAAGTTTGATTAGCAGGATGTTGTGACTTACCTTGTCGAAGGCCTGTCTCAAAGTCTGTATATATAAGGTCAACTTGCTGGTGATTGTCAATAGCCTGGATTAGAAATTCAGTTAAAGTTATTAAATTTGTTATGGTTGATTTTTTCGGTAAGAACCCATGTTGATGTGGTGAGAAGTGCACTTGGTACAATAAGGCATTGTAGACTACAGTTTCAAATATTTTTGAAAAGTTAGAAATTATTGCAATTGGCCTATAGTTAGTGATATTTGAGGTTTCACCAGACTTGTGCACTGGGCAAATTTTAGTTAATTTCCATACAGTTGGAAATTTAGAAGTTAATAAAATAAGATTAAATAACAATTTGAGGGGATATAAAAGAACAGAACTGCAGTCATGAACGAGAAAGCCTGGAATTTGATCTAATCCACAAATTGATTTGTTTTTTAATTTCTTTATGGCTATTTCAATTTCTTTTTTTGATATGAATAATATGCTTACAGTGTTGATACAATGAGGTACACTTTCAAAAATGAGAGAAGGAAGGTTAGGTAGTTCATAAGTTGGCCTAAAATAAGTGGCAAAGCCATTGACTATCTCTTGGCCATTACCAAATACATCAGAATTGAAAGTCATAGAGCCTGGGATCCGTGACTTTTGAGATTTGGAACGAACAAAATTCCAGAATTCCTTGGGATCATGTCCTATATTTCTTTCCACTTTTGTAACAAAATTTGCATATGCTTTTTTTATATCGTTGCGTAGAGAGGCCCGAAATGTACAGAACTGTTGCCGGTAGTATGTGGAGGAAGATTTTTTTTGTTTCTTTCAAAACTGTTGTTTGAGTTTTAGGTCTTGAATAATTTGTGGAGTAAACCAAGATGGAAAATTCATTTTTCTATTAGAGAATGTAGGAACAAATTTCTGAAATAAAATGTATATGATTTTGTAGAAGATTTCTACGGCTTCATCTACATTCTGACAATATTCAAGATTTGACCAATCCGTTGCTTGTAAGGCAGCATACAACCCAATAAGATTAGCCTTGCGAAAATTAAAGTTAGGCTGAGGAGTATAATTAAAGTTGTGTTGTTTATGACAAGATAATTTAATTGTCATTGCAAGTGCCGGATGATGATTGTCTTCAACTAAAAAGGGAGAGCAATCATTTCAAACTTTTAAAGTTACATTAGAAAATACTAGATCTAGCATTCTGCCATTGAAATTTTTAATTATATTATATTGTGTTAAGTTAAGAAAGGACACATGATTAAGTAATAGATCCTTCCTTCTATCAAAAGGCAATTCTGCTACATCTGTGCTATAGGATGGTATGTTAAAGTTCCCTAATAATAGTAAGTTAGAATTAAACATACAAGGCATACTTTCTAGTAATTCTAAAAACAAAGCATACTTATCATAGTTTAATCTGGGCGGTATATATAAGTTAATTACACTTAAGCTAATATTATTCAACATTACTTTACATCCTACTACATCAATTTCAGGAATAGCATCACGCACAAAAGCGAAGTTGAGTTTAGAACTAGAAAACTTATTAGATTTAGCTAAAACTACTCCACCGCCTCGAGAAACATTACATGAATCATAATCACGATCACATCGATACATAATATAGTTTTGCAGACACTATTCACTATCACTAATTCCTTCACAAAACCAAGTTTCTGAGATAGATATTATATCATAATCACTATTCAGAATGGATAAGAGACAGTCAGTCAGTTTGGATTGCATTCCCCCAGGATTTTGGTAGTAACAAGTTGATATAAATGGAGATTTGCTGCTGGACTTATTTAGTTTAAATTCATAGTAGTAGTACTAGTTTTAATAATTTTAGGAATACCCATAATATATTTAATTCTGATACCCTGCTCACCCTCTTTTATACGTTGATTTAATAGTTTCTTTAAATTGCGATAGTGATTTATTTGTAATGGTGTACGATCTGGAGACATAAATACATTTTTGTATACTGCAATGTTTTTAAGATATTTAGACTGACTTAGTAAATTCATCACTATTTCGCGAGTTCGAAAAATAATCTTTAATGGTCCAGGATTAGGTCTGTTAGCTACTGGTTGGCCTAATCTCATTGTTTTTACAATGTTGTCGGCAATATCAGGCTCATTTAGCGATGAACAAATTTGTTTTATATACGCCTGATCAAAATCAGTTTTTTGCAATGATTCATCACTTGATTTTATATTTGCATTATCTTTTATGAGCGAGTTATTTTCTGGAGCTCCAAATATAATTAAATTGAATTTGCGCTTATCCCTTTCCATCACTTCTAAAATTATACTCTCCTGCAGTTGGGAGTGATCAACATTCATGGGCGTTGCTTGCACGGGGATCATTTGATGTAAATTTGTGAGAGCCTCCACTTGAGTGGTAAGTTTCTCTACTTTCTGGATTAAAGAGGGTATCTGGAGTATGCAAGTTTCACAATCCGAACAATAGAATTTTAGTGTACGCTTTTTCAGGGCCAAACATCTCACCTCTGATGCTGAAAGATCTGCACATTCATGGCAGAATTGTCTTTTGCAACCATCACAGGGATGACATAATTGTTCATCAAATTTTTTAAGACATTTAGAGCACTGGCTCATATTGATTTATTATATTAAATTATAAAAAGGATATTATATGGTTACAGTGTGTAAAGAATTGTTAAAAATCAGAAACTTGTTACTAATAATCCTCTTCACAATTTATATTAAATGCTGTTAACAATTATACAATTATACAATGTTAAAGTGTAAAGTAATAGTTATTTTTAAAGCAAGCTCTACAAAAATGAACCAAAGATGCAATGCGTGTTGCAATGCGTCTTGCAGTGGAATAAATAAAATTCACTTCTGAGCTTTTATAGAATCCCTGTGCATAAAATTTCGAATAAATTCTAAGATGCGGGGTTTTTATAACATAAACAAATAATGCGAAGGCGCTTGCAAATAACAAACACGATTTACTACCTGCAAATTTGAGAAATGGCAAACAACAAATATGTAACTTGTTTTCCCTAACTGTAAATATTAGGTACAAAGGAATGTGTTTTTTTTCATGAATCATACACAAAGTGATGAACTAATATTGAAAACCAGTTGTTTTACCTATTTTGCGAAAATACAAATGCGGAATTGTATAAATTCACATTGTGTAACACTTCACCCTCATTCCCTGACCTAAGTAGCTGTCAAAGAAACAAGAAACGAGTTACCTAATACATATATAATCGAATGCCAACTCTATATCACTTTCTATGGTTCAAATTTGCAATATAAGGGTCCACTTACCTATTCCAGTATTCTTCACTCTACTTTCTTCAAACTCCTCGGCTACTCTACAGCGGAGAGTACATGGACATGTCCCAGGGTGGATAGGCTTAGAATTCTGAAACCGATACTGGTGAGTTAACTTACCCAAAAGTTTACAACGTATCTGTACCTAAATGTATTTTAACAAACCCCTTTTAATTGTAATATGTATATATAGCTCAACATTTGTATTAAGTACTGAATTTAATAACCTTTAATATGGTGATATAACTATTTACATTTACTATATTGACATACTTGAATGCAATAAAATCAATATCTCTTACTTAACTAAAAGTTTTCTTAATCCGGGTTGTTAAATATTATACTAAGCACTGCAAATTCTACAGTTAAAACAAATTGGCCACCAAATTAAACATTGCCAATAACTCTTGATATTCTATACAAAATGCATAATAATAAGTGGTAACGTTAATAAAGTCAAAGAATTCCAACCTTAATCTAGCAATTTAACATGTTCATGTAAAAGCATATATATATATATATATATATATATATAACTATTTAAAAATTCATACTTGAAACCCCCGTGTATGCATGCAAATACACATCCGTTCTCTCGAACCATGTGTAACGGGCATTTTTATAGTTTAACATTTTATGCTTTTTCCCAATTAGTAAATACATTTCGGTAACTACTATTTCTATATTTTATATTTATTAACTCGTTTGCGAATAATCTCTTTATATTATATTACGCAATTATCGACTTTCACTCTCCACGATTCGATAGTGTGGTTAAGTGATCGAGATTGAAACACATCCTTAGGTGAATGCGTCGTATTATAATGAGTGGATATTATTGATTTTCTAGTTATCGATAGGAGGTCGTTAAAACCAACACCTGGGAAAACATGATTCCTGCGCGGTCCTTTGAAACGTGAGTTGTAGTTTGTTCTTGGTTCCTATATATTAATTACGGTAAAAATACTGCTTTCCGTTTTGCTTTGAAAATAGTGAGAATTAATGCGGCATGAATTTTCGAATTGTTCATGAACAAGCACGACACGATTTTAGTGGTATATTATCTGTAGAGAGTGTAGTTCTGATGACATTGAAGGAAGTATGCTTTATAGTGAACGTGTTTGATTGACCACAAGTGCGGTTGTAAGGTCATTGACGGACGGTTTTAGTGATGCGCATTGCTCTACTAATTGTTTTTTTTGTTGCTTTTCTGTTGGAAATAAAAGTAGTAGGACTTGTCGTGCGTTTTACGGAACATTGACTTAGTGATGCACGTTGCTTTACTAATTGGTTGTTTTTGTTGCTTTTCTGTTGGAAATAAAAGTGGTAGAACTTGTTGTACTCGACCGGCACGTGCGTTTTACGGAACATTGACTTAGTGATACGCGTTGCTTTATTGATTGTGTTTTTTTAGTTGATTTGTCTTTTTATATTTGAACTGTGTGTGCGATCTAGTCTTCGTGGTCCTTTTTATCAGAGTAGTGCATACTTTGGATTATCCAAATACAGTTTTAAGCTTGAGTGTTTCTAAACAAAAAAAACAACGACGATACAGTTGATACGGTAGTTTCTGAATTTTCTAACCCCAAAGAATCTAAAATAGATCATTGTTTGCGCAAATTTCATTATTCAAAAGCATTAGATTTTTCTTTGTTACCATAGGTAGCAAATAGAACACCTCACGTTACTGTTAGTTTAATGCATTACATCGTGCCTTGAAGGCCCGTGATTCTAAATTTTTATTACCATTTTTTTCGATTTGTGTTACAAAATATTTCGAAATTATTGTCTCAGGAAATAGAATGAACAAGAAATTTATCAATGCTACATAGTTCCATCAGCATGATAATGTCTGCTGCTAACACTAGTGAAATGCGTAGGTGTGATTAGTGTAAAGTGTAAGAAATTCCATCAACACCCTCACAGTCAAGGGTGAAGTGCTTCGTTAGTGCAGGACATCGTGAATCCCACACTTCCATTGCAGGGAAGCGTTACTGAAGGACTTTTTGTAAGTTGAACTATTTCTTACTTGTTATTACTTTAAATATCTATCCGTTGTTTTGCCATGTCTTCGTCGTTCTGATACCTTTTACAATAGACTTGCCTGCTATGAAGAAAAAAAAAAAAAAGAAAAAAAAATCAATACTACTGAATTACTCATATTAATTGTGACTTACCTATTTATCTTTTGTTAACTTTTTGTCTGCTTTATGTTTAATTGGTGTGTGAGGAAACGTTTCTGCTACTTCCCAATATTACCTCACTTTGTGATAAAAATTTTTGTAATGCTTTTATCGTGATTATATTATATAGTTTATCTAAACAGTTTTATTTACATTCTACAAAGTACTGAATAACTTAGACGTTTTATTGCTGCTATGCTTATTCTTTTTTTTTCAGGTTTGCTTAACTAATTTTCTTGCAGGTATTGTCACTAACTCCTTACCGCCGCATACATTATATGTCAGTCTGCTTTCTACAACCCCCCCTACTCTCCGATTGAGCCCGGTCATTCCTTGATTTTCTTTGGGTTACGCACGGCTACGAGCCAACGTAACACATGTATGCAAAGATTCACTCAATACCTATGTTGGGTATGCAATACCCACTGTTGCTCCATTCTCTACAATGCCGCCGAGGTAACTTATCCTCACCAGAGTTGATAATGCTTAACACGGGTGTTGATAACTTTTGTGCTCGAAACTCTTGATATTCCCCTACTCTTGTACCAATTTGGCTTGAAATCGAACTTACAAAATTCGAACTTCCACAATTAATCAATAATGAACCGTATAGGTGGGGTTAGTTACCATCTTTTCTGCCGTTAATAAGCCGGCGCCTCCAACCATTAACCGCCTATTTAATTCTACTTTAAGAGCGAAACGTACCTGTGCTCTTTATTCACTACTTAAATTCACTATTCTGCCCGTAATAAACATACTAATTCATTAGCTCTGTCCACTAACCATTGATTAAAGTAACACGGCCGTATAACCAATACTGCTACTCGACATTGCCGCCTACTCCACACTAGCTTTTGGCTAGTTAATTTTTATTTTGTAATATCTTTTGTCTTTGTGTGTCTTGTTGAGTCTTTGTGTGTCGTGTGTTGTGTTTTTGAATCTTTCCACTCCCCATATTTATATACTTTTGATCACGTGACTGTTCTAGCCAATCAGAAATCTTACATATTTCACAATTGTACATCATCCCTACATGTGCTTTTAGGTTAATGGGTTAAATCCATTTTTATTATTGCCATTGCTAATTGAAATTACCCTATAATTAACTTAAAGTTATTCTGTAATATTCTAAAGTATTTCCTGTTAATATTTTTATAGATAGATATCACGAAAAATTACATTTTATTACGTACTTCCGGTTTTGAATTTTCTAGAACAAACTAGCATTTCATTTGGCGCCTTAATTTAAAATCTTCTAAATTTCACGGGATGTTAGATATCAGTTGATAGATTTGTTCATTTAAAGGGTCAATTGTCACCCAAAATTAAACTAGGATTGGATAACTATCTTAATTCAGGTCAGTGATAGGTTACATTTGAGATAGAATCGTTTGTGATTGGCCGAAAATATTATTTGAAATTTGGATTAATGTAAAAATGTTCTTGGGTGTTACAATTGCAATCTTAATAAACTCAATTGTATACAAGTGAAAAGCTTGTTGCTACTCGAAAATGCACATGTTAACTTGACAACAGCTATACGAACAGTCACTTGTATAATGAAAATGATGCGCACACAAAACCAGTTACTATTACACACACACCACTGTGGTTCCTTATTGTTGAAGGATAACTTAGGTAAAGGGTTTAAAGACGAAACGTCCTTTTTTCTTTAAGACGAAGCATGTCACATGTCATATATGTAAACTGACAATGTCGCATTCAATTATATTAATATGTAAAACTGCTCTCTGCAGTCACATATTAAATGCTGCTTAATGTATACATAGGTTCATTATTTGCAATGTCCGACTGTCAATGCCCATACCACTACATACCAAAGTGTTCAACACTTAACAATAAACTAAGCAAAAATTGTATTCCTCTGTAGGTTATGCCAATTATAGAAAGTTTATTGTTGATCCAGTAAGCAAACTGATAACAATAGGAAATATAACAGAACCAAACAGACATCGATTGTGTTGTTTATTTAAGCTTATTGATTTTATTTTTTGTTATGACGACTATTTAAACATACTAAATTGATTGTAATTTTCAGACCCTTTTATGGATATCACACACGAGAACATCAGTTTTTAAAAATATACTTTTACAACCCTTTAATTTTGAAAAAAGCAAGTAGCTTGTTACAGAATGGAAATATACTAGGGAAAATATATCAGTTGCACGAGGCACATGTTCCATTTATATTACAATTTATGATAGACTACAATTTGCATGGAATGAATTACATGTCACTTTCTGAAATACAATACCGTGTAAATCCTGAAGCTCCCCTTACAGATATCCCTCAAGAGCTCATGCTACCTTTAAATGTTATTAAAACAAGTACATGCAAACTAGAGGTTGATGGTTTAGTCGAGCACATAGTTAACAGGTTCGAATTGGTGATGGACGGTGTTGCTAAAAATCCTGGAATAGCTGCACTTTGGGAAGATGAAAAACAGAGACGTAGAAACAAGAACGAAAATTCACAAATCTCTCCTTGTCTTTCACAAACACGTACAAATATAGAACCTTCGGAATCTCACATGTTATTTAGAGAAGCATTAAATGCTAGATTAATATTATCTGATGACAATAAAGGAAATAGAAATTCAGAACCAAACCAATCAATTTATCCTGCCGAAGTTCCAAGGTTTAAGAAACTTATGAGTGCTTCATTTGTTGAAAGTCATTCATCTACAAATTCATATAATTCATCAAGTTTTGATGATAGTGAAATTAGTAATGAAAGTTTCGGGACACAGAATGATGCGCTGAATACCAGTTTAGATGATACAATTACAGCTGATCTTTTAAAGGTTTTGATCGATTTGGGTGACAATGTTGATGAAGTGGAAGATTGCGTTTTATCACAAGTTTCAAAATTTCCTGAAGAAAGTGACGATGAAATCGGAGTTGATATGAGTTTACCAATGGCCGCTACAAATACTCCCATAAAAATTTCAGATGACAATCTTTATACTGCCTCTCCTAATACTAGTAATGGTTTGAAACACAACGAATTAACAAAACAAACAATACATTTGTCACAAAATGACCACAATCAGATTCAAGGTAAATATATTTAAAGTATTATATTATTAATTGATTTTTTTGTAGATGAACTTAATATTCCAGCTAGTAACAAGTTTCTAGACTCAGGTACGTACAGAGATATCGCAATAAAGATTGATGTTGATGTATTGCATGGTGTCTTTAACAGATTCCAACATGCCGTTGAAAGAAAATCAAGAAGTCTGTAGGTAAGTTTAGCTTTATGTAATTTGTATAATAGTGTTTTAAAAAACAGTTGCTTAAGGCAAACTTTGATGCACTACTATTAATGTAAAAAGTTCTAACATTTGATTTATCTTGAGAAGTTTACTAATTACTACAGAGGTTACAACAAAAAACACGACACAAATGCTTTGTAATGTAGGAATGGACCAAAGTGGTATTTGGTAGAATACCCATTATTCAACCATCAATTAAGCTGAAGCACACTGCTTAAAAACACAATCAGCTTTTAATGTTATTATACATTTACATTTAAGTACAAAATACAAAAATATAAAGGATTTCAATTCATGATTGAAAATTTAATATTAAACCAAAGTATGTATCAATGTAGCTACACGTTAAAAGGTTTTGTTTCATAACAAATAATCAAATCAAATAACAACCATATTAAACAATTAAATTATATCATAGATATTTTGAATAAAATTTCCTTACATATTTTTAACTTTATGAATGTCAGATCTGACAGCCATATACAAATTTGACGTCTAATTCAATAAACTAGAATTTTAAGCATTCTTAATACAAATCTTATTTTGTAAGTGAGAGGGCTTTAAATATTACAAAAATTTAACGACTGATTTTTATTTTGATAAAATATATGTAGTTATGACAAATATTAAGTACTATTATGGCTTTCAACAAATGGAAAGGAAACATTGGGGATGATTGTCGTGATTTTTTAGAATTGTGTGAGGAATCAGTGAACGATTTAGTAGGCTTGCATGAAAAAGCTGTTGCATTGATAGAAGCAGTACAAACTAAAAACATAAGTATTATGATGATAGGCATAAAGTTGTCAGTGTTTATAAGGTAGGAGATTATGTTATGGTATCTAATGTCAATGCCACTTCTGGAACTTACAAGAAACTAATCCCGAAGTACCGAGGTCCTTATGAGGTAACCAAAGTTCTTTCGGACGATAGATATGTAGTAACTGACATTATCGGATTCCAACAAACTTAGATCCCTATGATGGCATTTTGGATGCCTCAAGACTGAAATTTTATTATAAACCTGGAGATTAAAACTTATCCCCACAAATTAAAACTTGGTAAATGGGATTTTTCTTAATCTTCTTTGGGAAGTAAACCACTCATAGTTTGTAAAATCATCTTTATTTACGTTTCGATCCATGACCCAGGATCGTTGTCAAAATAATAAAAACTTCAAGTTTGACATTTATGACATAAATTGAAGGTGACTTTGATTTATTAATGTTCGATATATTTGATTTAAGTACATTAGGTTTAAAATTTTAAAGAATGATTGCTTTCAATTTGTGTCGTGGCCTGGGACCGACTTTTTAGGTAGCCAGTACGCTTAGCGTGAAACAGCTGATTAATTTTTATTGGTAATTAGTTAATAAATTTAATAATTTGAGGTTTGGAAAACATTTTTTAACATGTTTCTATTTATATGGTTGAGAGGATGGTTATTAAAGAAGTGTGTGATTATGTTACCATAAGTCTTAAGCAGGGAGTATTTACAAGTCAAGTATGGGCCTGAAATTTGTATTTGTTTTAGACAGTTAGATAATCTAAACCTAAAGCTTATCGCATGCCAAAAATTCACTCACGTTCCTAATAAAATGCAGAAACAACGAAATAATACCAAATAGATTCACAATCAAATTTGGTCAGATAAGCAGTAAACTATCAAGGATTCTTGAACGAGCAAGTTCCAGTATGATGAGGGAAAGACTACAAAACCACCGACACATTATTTATAAGTTAAAACAAGATATTGAGAGCATTTCTTACATTTAACGTGTTTCTTACAACACCGCAAACGAGGTACATGATATGCAACGGCAGTTGGTAACGCTCATCTATAATACAGATTTTAGCGCGCCCATCTGTCAATGACGTCACACAATATGCAAATTATTACACGTAATGACGAAATATATCAAATTCATACAATATGTTATTAAAGCGAGGTACTCACATGAATAGGTACAGCTTCCTACCGAATCATGTCCTTCCGGGTTGCTCGTAGCTCCCTTCCGGATTATTTACAGATAGGGGCTGCGACCTCCGGGATTGCTCTGGCTAGCGACTGCGGGGTGTGGGCTGCTCCCAGGTTGTATCCAGATTTATCTTCTACCTATGTAGCGGTAATGACAGGAACAGGTTATAAGGAACGATAAAAAAGATAAGCAAAAAGGAAATCTACATACTAGAGATGGCAACAGGAAACATCTAATAAAGCAGAAATTGAGTGGGGTGTTCCACAAGGAAGTATTTTGGGACCATTGCTTTTATAATTTACATAAATGATATAGTGAATGTAGTGAAGGTAACAAAGATACATATGTTTGCTGATGACACTTTAATATATGCTGAAGGTGCAAATGTAATACACCTGATTCAATTTGTAAATAGCGACTTAATAAGAATTAGCAAATATTTAGTTGGAAATAAGCTGAAGATAAATGTTGATAAAACAAAATGGATGTTGTTAACGAATGATAGAAGTTATCAAATGATCAAAACAGAAAATAGGAATGTACAAATAGATGGGTCTGATATTGAACTGGTAGAGAACATTAAATACCTTGGCGTAATAATCGACCGAAAATTAACTTTTAAAATGCATCTACAGATGGTTATAAATAAAGTAAGCAAAAAGGTTGGATTTCTGAGAAGAATTAGTGCAAAGTTATCAAGTTTTGCTCGAATAACTTTATATAGAGCAATAGTTTATCCACACCTAACATATTGCAGCACCATCTTATTTGTCTCAAACCAAGGTGATTTGGAAAGATTGCAAAAGATACAAAATCGTGCAATGAGATGTTTATTAAAATGTAGCAGATTTGCCAAAGTCCGTAAAATGTTAGAATGCCTTAATTTTTAAATGTTCAGGAACAAATGAAATATAATAGTATGGTTTTATATATAACATTATAAATGGTTTGCTGCCTTCGTACTTGGTTAGCAACTTAATTAAAGTGTCAGATATACATAACTACAGCACAAGACAAGCAGACAATTACTATATATACAAGAAGAATAAAACGATAACCACAAAAAATGTATTTCATTATGGCGTTAAGATATATAATACATTACCAAAATCAGTTACAAATCAGCCTTCTCAAAGAAAATTCAAGAGTAATTTAAAAAAATATATTTTAAGTTGTAGAAATGAAAACTAATTATATTATTAACTGTATTTTAATAATTTGCTTTATAGTGTAATATTTTGTTTTATACTTTATTAACCTATATTGAGTTATGCAATAAATCTACTTACTTACTTACTACTTACTTACTTACTTATAAGATACGATACCAGACACGACCACTCTTCTCGATGTTGCAAGGCAAAAGGCCACGTTTCATCGTCTGCCGGAAACTTCCCCACTTTTTCCCTTACACGCGTCGGCACGAAGTTCGTCCAACGCACTTCTAACGTGACGGAAATACGCGCAGTCTTTCAAATTTAAGGTGCGAAACTCCCGCACATCAAAAAACTATAGATGTCTAGTGCCAAATTTTGGCACGTAACAAATTTCATATGAATAAAAGTAAAAAAATATGATTTTGATAAAATTCTCGCTAGTGCAAAAACCTACTACGAATCAGAATTTTCCAAACAAAAAGAAATTCACATAAAGAAATTTAATAACCTATTTATGGAGAAAAATAACATGCAAACTAAAACGTTAAAAAACAGTAACACCATGCTAAACACCGTCATAAATTTATCAAACAGAACTATTAACGACACAGAAAAATTATTTCTATCAAAAGGCCTGAACTTTGCAGTAACATTACATTTGATTTTCCAATGCTCCACCCGAAGGTACTACATTGGCCAGGAAGCGAGTTTTTTTTACCTGGAAAATTTGGAATTTTGCCGAACCCTTGCTGTTCCAAGCAAGGTAGGGATCTTTAACGTGCGTGACAACACTCACACACGGGACCTCCATTTTACCTCTCATCCGAACGAGGGACTTTGCAGTAACACCAAAATTAATACTAACCTTTGAAATAATTAGCTGTATTAAGAAAACAGCAAACCAACTTGAAGAAGATCAAGCAAACAAACTTAGAGTACGATGCAAAATTGAAATGGAAAAGAATCACAAAATAAAACCAAATGTAAGTAGTAACGAAATAAAAGCAATTTGCAATCTAAAAACCGATAACTCAATTTTTTATTCTACCTGCTGACAAAGGCAATACAGGCGTCGCCGTGGATCAATGTAGTAAGCATAAGACTACGGATCCCAAGGTCCCGGGTTCAAATCCCGACACGGCCGACTGCTTGAAAAATGGCAGGTGAGCATTTTTCACAAAAATTACGCCCTCGTTCGGATGAGAGGTTAAATGGAGGTCCCGTGTGTGAGTGTTGTCACGACGTTAAAATCCCTACCTTGCCTGGAACGACAAGGGTTCGGCAAAATTCTAAATTTCCAGGCAACAAAAAACTCGCCTCCTGGCCAATGTAGTACCTACAGGTGGAGCATTGGAAAAGTAAATGAACTGACAAAGGCAATACAACAGTAATAATGAAAAAAAATGATTACAACACAAAAATCAACGAACTGTTGAACACTGAAAATTACACCAGTTTAGAAACAGACCTAACAAAATCAATTGAAAATAAAATATACAAAACTCTATATAAATTTAAAAATGAATTCGAAGACAAAGAAAGAAGCAAACTGGTCCCACATTACAGTAAACCACCCCACTTTTACGGTCTACCAACAATTCATAAAAAAGACATCCCTTTAAGACCTATCGTAAGCTCCATAGATTCACCATGTCACGATTTAGCAAAATTTCTCCTAAAAATTATAAATCCATTAGTAAGCAAAACGGACTCTTTCATAAAAAACAACCAACATTTTTTTAGAAAAATTATCAAACATAAAAATTGAAAATACACACAATGGTAAGTTTTGATGTAGTAAATCTCTTCACAAATGTCCCTATAAACAAAACACTTAATATTATAAAAACAAACTAGAAAAAGATGACAACCTTAAAGAACAAAACTAAGTATATCATCAATTATGGAATTACTTGGTTTATGCGTCGATACAACATATTTTCAAATAAGTGACCAATTCTATAAACAGAGCTTTGGAATAGCGATGGGAAGTTCACTATCACCAATCTTTAGTAATATATTCATGGAAGAATTCGAAAAAGATGTAATAGTCACACGAGAATTAAAATCACTAATCTGGTGGAGATACGTAGATGATGTCTATGCTATTTGGCCTCATGATGTAGAACTAATTAAAAACTTTGTAAAGTCAATCAACAAAATAGAACCAACTATTAAATTCACGTATGAATTAGAACAACAAGGAAAACTTCCATTTGTAGATATTCTAGTTAACAAAACGATACATTATAATTTGAGTTAGGGCCGCTATACTTGCGGCCACGTCCCCAATGCTCCACCCGGAGGTACTACATTGGACAAAAACGATACAACAATTAATACATCGGTATACAGAAAACCAACGCACACAAACAGATACTTAAACTTCAATTCAAACTACCCACACTGTGTCAAACGAGGAATTATCAAAACAATGTATGATAGAGCAAAATTAATATCATCAAATGAAGAAATTTTAAAGAAAGAGAAAGATCTAATCAGATGTACACTAATAGAAAGCAAGTACCCTAAAAGAATAATAGAGAAAGAAATGAATAAAGTCCCAAAAAATAAAGAAATAGAAAACAAAAACAACGATACACACCAAAAAAAATGCTCTCAATACCATACATAAAAGGATTCTCCGAAAAAAATCCAAAAGAACAGGAAGCAAATTTAGAATTAAAACAGGATTTAGAACCAACAATACACTAAGAGCACAATTAACAAAAACAAAACCCCAAAATGCAATAGAAAGTTCAAAAAACTGCATCTACAAAATACTGTGTGAATGTAATAAGTTTTATATAGGGGAAAGTTTCAGACCGTTTGAAGTTCGATTAAAAGAACATAAATCGTATATAAAAAATAGAAAATTTGAAAAATCCATGATTTGCCAACATGCATGGGACTCCAGTCATAAAATAAAATGAGAGGACGCAAAAATTATCGACAAAGAAGAAAACCACCAAAAACGCAAAATCAAAGAAGCTGCTTATATAACCGTACATAAAAATAACTGCGTAGCAAACGAATCCGTAACTTTCAGTAAGCAATGGATTCCATTACTAAAAGAAATAACAAATGAAAATCAAATGCCCATAATATCTAGGTAGCATTGTAAGTTTTTCCTGGGTTTTCCTTGCGATATGAACATGAAATACAGCTTACATACATGATTTCTATTTATACATACAACTAATTACAAACAATAGGCATATTAACAGCCCCCGGCTGCTTAAACCTTACAGTAAGGTAATCACACACTTCTTTAATAACCATCCTCTAAACCATTAACACGGTTTCCTAACACAAAAAAACATACACACCGTTAGCCGCAGGAGTAACTGTATTTTACCACGATTAGACTCTGGTCGGTGAGGGGGAGTGAATTTGCACCAAGATACAAATAACCTAAGGTCGACACGGTGAACAAGAGTCTTGGAGAGTGCCACCTAAATCGGAGCTGTACGCCTCCCGCGAAATCAATCTAGGAAATTTCTCACGCAATCTGTAGATGCTTAACGGACATAAAACTCGACAAAAAGGAAATACAAATAACATATAATTGTTTACTGACACAAGTTATGGTTTGTAATATTCATAGGGTTGAACAAATATCAATTTTACATCATAACAAAGCTTAAATGCAAGCGATTGGGTTAATGAAACCAACGAACTTTTCAGTATGTAACTTACACAGAAATTGAATAGCTGCAGTATATTTTCCTTATGTTCACTTTGTATAAATTTAAAATCAGTCGAACGCTGCTCGCGGTGGTACCAACACTTGTGCGTACGATTATGCAGATAAAAATATCTATCAAACGAATGTGTACAATAATTCGTTGGTTAAATTAATTCCGACGCACAACTATTACAAAATTGATATTAAAATTAATTACAACATCAGTTATAATGTGCGATGGCTCTATAATATTATCTGCAGGTGGCAATGCTAGGCATGGGTACCAGATTGGCAGCACGTACAATCCAAATATAATATGGAAAGATCTTACCAGAATAGGCGGATATTGTATCTTACAGGTACGCCTGAGTTTGTTTCAATAAAATATGTACATATGTTACGTGCCGAAAAATCGGCCGTGAACATTTCCAAATTTAGTTTTAATTTGTAAGGATTTCGCGCCAATAATTTTAAAAGACTTGCGCGCGTATTTCCGTCACTTCAGACAGTGCATTTGCCCAAAGGATTACGCAGACGCGCAGTGTGGAAGGGTGGTGATTTTCCGGACACATAGGGGACTAGTGAGCCAGACGTGGACGAAGGTAGTTATCTTTGTGCCGTATCTTGTCTTTTTTGTTATGT
This sequence comes from Platerodrilus igneus, assembly GCA_036346225.1. Taxonomy (NCBI): domain Eukaryota; kingdom Metazoa; phylum Arthropoda; class Insecta; order Coleoptera; family Lycidae; genus Platerodrilus; species Platerodrilus igneus. The sequence goes on from JARFIW010001588.1 coordinate 4,252,830, forward strand.
AGGGTTCCTGCCTTGTACCTGTTAGCGTTTCACCCGTATGTATTCCTTACCGTACCTCTACACTAGAAAGAAGACAAATTGAATTTGGTTTCAACCGAGGGCCCAACGATTACCCATGCCCGAAAGATCAACGAGGCCCTGCTGCCGCCATCACGGAGCAATGCTGTGAGAAGTCCTACAGTTTACGTAAGTACTTTTCTCGTTTTTTATGTGATGTAGTAATTTTAAATAATTATGTGACGTAATAACTTATCATCATTTTTGCAGTTATTTAACATTGCTACCAACTGACTGTAGTGGCTCGCGTACCTCACCGGTGGGGGTGTAATACATAATGTACCAGACTGAAATACCAAGCACCTTGAATTTAATACTAACAGTATCTTCAACAGAACTGCAAAACTACAAAGCTGTAAAACTGCAAACTGTGTAAACTGCAACCCTAAAATGTTATAATTAGATGTGAACATGCCTATTATTTACTTTACCATTTTGCGGTTCCTTTACAAAACGGGCTTAAATCATAAGAACAAAACTCGATGTTATCAACGAGTTTTCAAAAGTGTGTCCTACAAAGATAACAACTGTATGAAGTTTACGTGCATAAAAATTATAAATAACCTTACCTCGAACTTCTATAAAATTCTCAAAAGAGCAGAGCAAATATAAAATTTTCACAAATAATTCGCTCTAAAATAACGGATCATCAATTCCCCAATTAAAATAATACGGGCGGAACTACAAATTAGTTCACAATAAGATGCACGTTACCAAGCATTGAGGATCAAATTAAGAATAGAACAAATAATCACGACTCGTATTGAAGTGATAAGAATTAGTTTTATGCACGTTATCAACATACAAGAATTAAAACTTGAATTTATGAACGAAACTTGATAAAAAACAATAAGGAAACAAACCATAGGCGTCGTATTTGGGAACGAATTCTATCTAAAAATTGGGAAACGCATTACGTAAAATTGAACCGTAACACCATATAAATAGAAACATGTTAAAAAATGTTTTTCAAATCTCAAATTATTGAATTAATTTAAAATTACCAATAAAAATTAATCAGCTGATTTCACGTTAGGCGTATTGGCTACCTATTTAAAATTTTCACCTAATGTACTCAAACCAAATATATCGAACATCAATAAATCAAAGTCACCTTCAATTTATGTCATAAATGTCAAACTTGAAGTTTTTAATATTTTGACATCGATCCTAGGTCATGGATCAAAACGTAAATAAAGATGATTTTAAAAACTATGAGTGGTTTACTTCCCAAAGAAGATTAAGAAAAATGCTAAACAAACCACAACAAACATACAGGGAGTATTTATTGGTAAATGGGTTTTGCTCTAAAGTTGAGAGGTGCAAATCGATTGTTAATCGCGACTTCCTCCGAGAGGAACGGTGTTGCGGGTGTGGGAGGGTCTTTGTCGGACTAGGAATTAAAACGTACATTGCATAGTCCAGTTTTTGTGGCAAAAAAGCGGATAATACTGGAGAAATAAAGCTTTTTCGGGATTTGTTCAATTTGCAGCAACGCATCAGCTAACATGTTAAAAAATTAAAAACAGCTTAAACTTTTCTGAACACTGAGCCCCAACGCACTGTGCAACAAAGCCAAAAATGTGTGGAATAGCATTGGTGCGAGCGAGAAGGACGATCAAGTTGGTTTCCAAAATTCGTATCCGATCCTTAAAAAAATACTTAATACATACCAAAACACACGGTCGTTGTCCTAAAACCTGATTCATTGACCATTTGCATGCAGGTATTATACCTAATTATTTCTGAATGTTTAGAGAATCTAAAGTATATGCTCTCAGTTTGTTAATTATTTTTGGCTATTCTTTTTACAGCTTTGATAAATATTAAGAATTTTATTGAAACAAATTTAAAATTAGTATAGTAATGCAGATAACATTTGTTATATTTCGACTTGTTTATAGTTCAAGATTATAATTATAAATCTAACATGTCCGGTCTGAGATTACTTTTTATCTACTCTAATTGCCAGATTTTTAAATTAGAAAATTCATTAATTTTGATTAATTATAGATTATTTATAGCGAATCTCGAGAAGAGTCAAACTTGAGTAAAGCGTTTCTTAATTATTGCAAATATATTGTGATTATAAAAGAAGCCTTAAGTATTCATTATAAGTTTAAACCGAAAAATACTTTCTTTTATATATAAAGGTTAAAAATAAACGGCGTATTCCAGAATTAGAGAAATACAGTGTAGTATATTCTAAATTTCTTTAAATTCAGTTAATGTTTTGAAATATTTCAAGTATAAAACCCATAAGAATTACTCACAAGAAAGTAGGCTTTTATGTATAGGTCCAATATTAACTACTATTTGAATATTGTTTTATATATTTTATGGAGCACAAACAGTGACCGCAGTTATTGAATTTTTGTATGTATTTTTTTATATTTCAGATTTAACTAAGGCACTTACTGTTGTTAAAATTTGTCAAAACCTAAAGTTTTCTGCATCTTACTATTTAGGTTTTGTTTTGTTTGTATTCTTTGATGCAGTGGCGCCCCCTTCCCTCTTTTGCTTTGACAGTCTCATAGCACGAGCGCTCTCATGCTCCCGTGTGATGTAAAATTCAAGTTAGTTTGGTAATACAGTCAAGGATTCCATTACTTTCAAAGCTGCCCTTCCACCCTGCTCAAGTGCAAGGTTTATCTCAATTTTTAAGGGATCTGCTAAACCCCACCAACTATCCTACCCTATCTATATGTGAGGCACTTTTAATCTTCAAAGGTTAAGGGTTATAACTTTTTAGGGAAACTGAAAGATAATAACATTTTGTTATGTATCATTTTGGCTTCGAAAATTTAGTCGATAATTCACAGAGAAGCTTGGTGATGTATCTTGCTAAAAATTCTGTTTCGATAAAATACCGAAAACCTAGACTATGCTAACAAGAATGGTTGCTGACTGACTCAGTGGAAAGGGTGGTGCAGTGTTTGAAGTGGGTCTCATAGTACTATCATGTGGGAAATATGTCTCAATAGGGAATTACTTTGAGTGCCACCCAATCTCGAAATACGAGGGTTCCTAAGGAAAAACCTCAGGAGGAATAACAAGAGGAAAGTGAAACCCAAGATCAGGAAAGTGATTCTGGCCTAAAATTCACACGAGGTATAATTGAGTACACTAATTTAAAACAAACCTAAAATAAACGTAATGATAAGGATACTATCATAACTATTTAAAACTTCTAGCTGAAAAAAGTTCCCCAAAATCAAATGCTAAATTACCTGTATATTAATCATACCTCTAGGTAATGGCAATATCTTGTAGTATATCAGGACTAGAAACTACTACCTTTACATTAGTTGTGAAAACACAAATGTATAAAACTCTAGTTTATTGCACAATTAAAAATTTAAGTACAAGTGCATACAAACATTCTTAAAGAAATGCCAAATATATCAAAATTACTTATTCTAAGAGAAAACATTTTCAGCAAAGAATATTACTTTATAATTCCCTAGAACTAATAACAAGAATGCATCGTGGGTACGTTTATAAGTTTATATAATTAAAAATGTTCATTAATTGAAGATGACTGTAGCTTATACTGGCAAAATTTGTATTATAAATACCTGATGAGTAATTTGACTGTAAATACATTGGAAACAACTAAAATCAATCACTCCTGGACTCAAAATCTAGTCGTTTTAACCATAACCTGAACCAAAAAAGGGACTACCATTTCCTGAATTGGCATAATTTAGCATGTGAACATTCTTTGTCCCATGACGATAATGTCACAGCCGCCAACGTTATATATTGTTAATCAAAACAAATGAATAATAAAAATGCAATAATTTAAAATACAAAGTAACGATGAATCATTCGTAATCTTAAAACTACCATGATGATGTGACTAACTAAAAACCCCGGGTGCTGGAATAAAGTGAGCTCCAACAAAGTATTATATGGATTTGTTCAAGAGATAAGAATAAATAACCTGGGCAGTGAGGTATTAAAGCATGTTAAGAGTAAAATGAGCTGTAAATTAATAAATTTTGATTTGACTTGAAGGGGCAGGGATCTCATACAATATAAGGGTGCATTGGCAGTTGTGCGGGAGTGGATTCCTATGGAAGAAATTATAAAAAAAAAATAGAAAAATTTGAAATAAAAATAAATAAAATGGTTGAAATACAAAAAACGTATACTATCACTTACCTCGAAGGGCTTTTTCTACTTTTCGCACTTGAGGGATACCAGACTATAGTCATAGCAATCTTTTTTAATATTATCTCGACATGGAAGATGATTATTCTGATAGGGTTCCCTTGCTTGGGTTTCCTAAATTCTTTTCATTATGCTTTATCATTCTCTAAACTACCTTAAAGCTCTTGTAACGTTATTTTTTCTAATATATAATATAATAACACCATAATATAATTATGCAAATTTATGAGATTAAATTCCCCCAGTGTATCAAAGCCTTTCAAATCATAATGCAAAAACACCCTGTGGAATCATGGGTTTGGTGGGTACTTTGGAGGTTGTTTCTTTCAGCAACCCGGTGGTCCTTATCGATGGAGCACAGGTAGAAGGAGAAGATAACAAGAGGGCAAGGCTCACTTAGTCGAATGGAACTTTCATGCCTATATTTGATGATAATTGATAGACAAGTTCTGTTCTTTTTGACACTTGGCTCCCACCAACTATTGTGCTCTCCAAGATTTTTAATGTTCTCATGCAGCTGCACTTTCAATGCATGGGAATTGCAACATTTGTGGTTTTTTAAAACACAAATCATAGGCAAATGCCCTAAAATATGTTAGAACCAAATCTCCACGGGATTTACATATGAAGCCCACACGAAAAATAATAATGGAGGACTTTCTCATGCAAGGTTTAAAAATTCCCTAAAATAAATAAACAATAAAACGGCGAAGCCTTATTAATAAAAGCCATAACACGCTTATTACATCTTTGTCAAATTTAATAAAATTGCAAAGTTGTGCCTTTTCCAAGACGATTCCATTACTAAGGAGCTGGATATCGTTTACAAATATGTCTGTTACCGTAATAGTGATGGCCATTAGTGCAAAACACTTTTGAACTCAAAAGTGCATGCGCAAATTATTGAACCAATGCAGTATGACGCTCTTTCGTTGAGTTGGTCCATAACTTTAATACAGTGCGGACCCATGAACAATTAGTGTGCTTCCGCGCGTAACTTTACCACTAATGATGCACAGTGAAGCAACTTCACAGAATACTATAAATCAGCAATAACCAACAAGGTCAGTACCTTGAATTTAAATTATTATGTTTATCCTTTTATTTATTTATTTATATTTGTCGTACATGTGTGCCGCCTAGGGCATACATTTTCCAGTTACGCAACTGGTAGTCCGATGTGACCTATAACCTTTTGAATTTAATTTGCAACAAAACAAACCCCAACACCCCCTCCTCCCCTAATTCGCCTATTTTTTAAATAAATGCAAATAAAATTTTACCTAAACTTAAGCTGTATTAACATTAAATAATTGTAATGTACACATAAATGTACTTAAAATAAGTTTGTTTCAGAACTTCACTCTGGCCAGGAATTAAGAACAAAATTCCTAAAAAAGATTATTAAATTAAATCCATAGCGCTAATTCTATTATGCCATTGTTCTAGTTTTCAAGATGGATATATCAACATTTTAAATCCCAATTTATGGAAATGCTCGTTATACCCACACCTCGAAAAACATAATGCAATACCAACTGTTTATTCATTATTCCATTGTCCATTATAAAACAATACGTTAATACGTACATATTTCTTAATATTCTAAAACGTCCTCAAATACTCCAACTTCCTTACATATTATATCATGTTTAAATTTAAATAAATTTCGTTCTGTCGCTAAATCATCGTTCAATCATATAATTACTTTCACTTTTGTTAATTTCTCATTAAATAAATGCCAACTATTTTACATTTTCAATCCACGGTACATTATAAAGAAGTATAGACTAAATCCTATAATATTACTCACTGTTTAAATTTCAATCTTAAAACTTTCCAAAGACAACCAGTATTACAATTTATCGTTTTTCTGACCACACTGCTTCATTAACCTAACACAACACAAAAATCCAAATTAATGAAGAAGTTAACTCTCTAGGTTCTAACCTCTTTTTACAACGCTCGTCTCGCCATTATATCAACGTCCCCTTCCCCCGTGCCGCATTTTGTTTTCCGTGCAGGAAATGCAATCACATCTTGAACGTGAAGCTGAGCTTCTTTTTACCCACCAACTTTTAACTTGTCCTCATACCATGCCAACTGCCTGTACCCTTCCTCCTTGTTTCGCTCGTATTACTACATTTTGATGTTTCTTGATTCTCGGCTTGCAGTAATAAATTTGGACTTTGTTAATTAACGGTGCGTGGATAATTTGTTCAATTTTTTCTGTTTGGTTTTACTATGGTTATTTTGTTCCACAATTATTCTTATTAGTTATGGTCAACATCTGGTTAATACAATGTATGATTTCAATCTACGCTTAACACACAGGTTGTCACACTGTCATTGTATCTGCAGTGCTAGGTCAAATTGCGATGCCTTCTTTGTGATTTTATAATAATTCATCGTCCTAGATTCTACTACGATACGATATATTTAAACAAATAATGTTATGCCTTATTATCTGAATTGTTTTAATAGAAACGAAATTTAAAATATGATTAATTAAGATTAAATATTTATGGAATCTATCATACAAGGTGCATCCACATTTTAATTTATTCATTCTAATTTACTAAGTTGTTTCGTCACCCTCTCGTTTACTCTTATGTAATGTAATGCTTTTCAAGCAAACAGTGGTGCTTTGACTTCTTTCCTAGGTAAAATTTCATATAAAAGCAGGAAAGTGTGAGGTGATTATTATTATTTAAAATTCGCATATTGTCTTCTTGCATTACGAATGGACCTGCACCTTGAAAGATTACTAGAACGGGTAGAATGGCTTCCGCGTTCCAGTGATCTAAAGAGTCTAACTACAGGTCCGTCCAAAGTAGTAGGGTTTTTAGTGAGGGAATCAGACTAAGACATGTTCCCTAAGGAGGGCAATAGCTCTTTCAATACTTGGAGTGGCAGAGACCATAGGAGTCGGTATGGCATTTTACTGTGATGTAGAATGCAATGGGAAACCTCTAATTACCTCCCAAGTACACAGCGTACTTAAATTGTTATTAATGATGATGGCATCCTTTGAGGTAAAAAATTCTCGAGTTAAAATAGTCCCCCATTCGGATATCCGGGAGAGAATTACTTTGGAGGATGTGATTGGAAATTTTAAAGGAAGAACAGAAACCATCTTGCGAGTCGGAGCATGGAATGTCAGAAGTATAAAGCAAGTAGGTAAGCTAAAAGAACTTGAAACTTAAAATGGATAGGTTAGCTTAGACATAGTAGGGATCAGTGAAGTTCACTGGTCAGAGGCGAAGGATTTTTTGAGTGAAGACTTTAGAATAATTTGTACAGGATCAGAGGAAGGAAATTCGGGTGTGGGAATAGTTTTGCCAAAAAAGAAAGGACAACGTGTAGAAAACTACTTACAAAAGAACGAACGAGTACTCTTGGTTAGATTAGAATCTAAACTTGTAAATACAGTAATAATACAAGTATACATGTGCATCTCTAGCTACGTGAGAGGAAGAGATAAAGGCGATCTACCAAGATATGGAAGTCATACTAAGATAAGATACAAGGACATGAAAATTTAATAATTATGGGGGTTTTAATGCAGTGGTAGGTGGTGGTAGGGAAGGGGCGGTAGTAGGTTCATTTGGTGTAGGTACGAAACGATAGGGGAAATAGGCCGGTAGAATTTTGCGACAAGAACAATTTACCGATCACAATAACGAAAAAAATAACTGCACTTAAATCTGATGATTATTATAAACAACTAAAGGTGTTGGTTTTGAAGTATTTTTAACTAAGGTTGATTGTACGAAAGGATATATGGGAAAACTATTAATTCGGCAAATGTTCAAGTGTTGGGGGATCTTCACGTACTACTGAATATGGGGGAAATAGGGTATATATTTGTAAATAATAGAAGGGAAACCAAACTGCATCTAACAAGAATGAGCAGTGGCTATGTTTGAAGACAACAAACATAGAAACAAGGAGAAAACTAGGGAATAATTTTGCCTGGCATGGAGAAAGTAATTCGAGCATAGGGAACGAAATCAATATATAAATTGTTAGTTATTTTGCAAAAAGAAAAGCCCATGACCGGTTTCACTGTTCTAGCATATCATCAGACGGACGCATATCTTTTTGCAAAAAAAAAACGGTCACGGGCTTTTTTTTTTGCAAAATAACCAACAATTTATATATTGATTTTGTTCCCTATGCTCGAATTACTTTCTCTATGCCAGGCAAAATTATTCCTTAATGTTTAATTGGAAACGGATTGGTTTTCGTCGACCAACTTCCTCGTTTAGCACTGGGTGCAGTATCTTCTTAGAAGGTCAGCCAGTGATAGGTAGGTAACAGGTCATTTGTTTATTTAAGGAGAAAATTGTTAAAAGCATATGCGTGAAGCACAGCACGGTACATCTGTGAAATAGGTGCAGTAGGAAAAGGAGACAGAAGCCTTTTGGAATGTTGTGCTTCAGATGTATGAGGATGATAGCATAGATAGACAAAGTTAATGGCAAAGAGGTTGTAGAAATAGCAGGGGAATGAAGATATCTGTGGAAAACAAAAAAAAAATAAGAGGAATAGGACAGGATATGTTCTAAGGCATAGGGATATATTACAAGCTGAGATAGAAAAAATTGGTAGAGGTAGACCTAGATTTTACTATTGCACGCAGATGGTCAAAGATACAGACTGAAAATTTCAGGAAAATGTGTAGGTTAGTTCAGAATAGGCAACAATGAGGGTACGCATCTAACCAGTTCCAGGACTGAAGACCTAATGATGATGATATTATTTTACGAGATTAGTGAGCAAGGTAAGTCTGTTTTCCTTGCAGAACTATCGAATATTTGTGTTTATTATTGAATATTGCTAAGTATGGCATCGGTAAAAATTTTACTTAAAATGACATTTATTTAATAATATTTTAATAAAAATAGACCATTTTATTTGGTTTAATCATAGTACTTTTTTTTAAGTTAAATATTCCAGTAATGTAAGCACGTACCTAATCAGTCGTAGATCGTCAGTTATTTTTGTGCATTCCAAGAAATTGAGGATAAACTGATTTTATTTTATTTCATGTAATATAGGTTAAGTGTCATTGATATGTTGAATTTTTTTTACAAAAAAGCTTTCAATATTTGTAAGGGGAAATCTAAAAGCTTCAGGTGTATTTTTTGTTTTCAATTCAAATGGGAGAAATTTAACTGAATTCCTTCAATCTGGGATAGGGAGTTTGCAATCCAAAGGGGAAGTAAAAGGAGAAATTATTAAGTGATAGTTTTAGGAAATATAAGGTCAAGCAATGCTACTTGGGATTACCACCTCACATGTAGGGAGGAACATTAAAAGGGAGGTTTGCCGAAAAAAAAGATGGTTTAGCACACTACCTGTTGCAACAAAAGGGAAAAACAAAAGAAAGTTTCTCAAGGTAATTTAGCCGTTTCCATTTTTGTATGTTTTTGTCTTAGAAACTACCCCATTCCATTGCAACTAGTTGGTGCAGCTGTGAAACCGCTACGGTATTACTGCTCTTTCGGGGCAAAGTAAACTCAAAATTAGAATATTAACATAACACAGTTTCTACATGTAACAAAACGTATGAAACTCATCAAAAAAAGTTTCAAAAAAAGGTTGAATTTTTTGGTGTACAATTTGCTGTTGTACCGTTTTGTTGAAAAAAACCATGTTGAAGTTGATCATTCTATACTTATAGAAGAAATCCGTTTGAAACGTCATTCCTCTGTTCACTATTCTTCAACAGTGAAATTGAAAAAAATTAGGACCAATTATTCGTCTGCAAGAAACTGCCATTTAAACACCAATTTTATGACGGTAAAATGGAGATTTAACTAAAATATGCAGGGCTTGAGATGATTGCATTTTATTTTGATGTAAATCTAAGCTCTTCTTGATGATAATTTGACAGGTTTTAAAAGTCAAAATTGTGAGACAAGCACTTAAAAGGTTTTAAAGACTCTGATTCTATACATTGACAAACATCACTAATAACTTTTTCGGTATATGTGGTTAGGCTACCAACGTTTTTTTTTATGCATTGCAGGCTTTTGTTTTTCAAATTACACTAACACAATTTGTAGTGCACACATAAAAATGATTTATATTTCTACTAAGTGTAGGAAGTGCCCTTGCGAAATATGCAAACATAAATGTTGATTGTATTCTCAAATTGTACGTTCAAAATTTTTTATTATCATCTAAGCTTTATCTTTTGCACGTAGTAGTAATAAACTTGGTTTATAAGCTATTTTTAGGAGTTACGCATTTGATATTTTTTGTAATTTTAATTCATATTTTTCAGCACTACAAAAAATCTGGAAAACATTCTGTTACAAGATGAAAAAAATTCTCAGACAAAATCTTTTCAGAATAATGTAATACAAAGACGATTGAGTTCTGATGATACATATACTAGAACATTATCTGATTCAGCAAAACGAAAATTAGATTTTACTCAAATGATGCATTCTCCAACAGATATATTTAGTGATGAAGATATTCAGGCATGTCATTGTTCATTTAAAAGATGCAAAAGCACACAATTACGTAGTAATAGCATAGAAGGAAATACAAGTCAACTATCAGAAGAGTTTAAACCACGTGACTGTTTTAATTTGAATAGTACTATGACTCAGCAAGAACCCATAAAAGATATGTATGATAGCAAAGAAAAGTTGCTTGCCAAAGAGCTTCAATTAGAAGATCCTCTTCTGTTAAACAGAATGGTGTACTACTAGAATATCCTATTCGGGATTCTTCTAAGTTAAGTGATTTGTCTGTTAAATACGAACCACATGAAATAAACAAGGACTGTACGTTAGCCGACACAATTATAAATACTGTACTTAAAGCTACAAGTCCTGACAGTGAGAGTTTATATTTGTGTACAGATTACGTTATAAATAAAAATATTCAGAATACGACTAGAAAACAATTTATTGAAAGTTTAACTTTATATGAGCCATCTGGTTTTCATACTTCACAAGATCTATTTACACAGTTGGGCTCTAAAATATTAGTACCAAAATTTAATCCGCCATCGAAAAAGATGATACTGAATTCTTTGGAAGAATATAAAATCCCAGAAACAGTACATGTACAACCATTTTATAAAGATTTCTCTCATGTAACTGGGGAAGTTCAAGTAGGCCATCATGTTTTAAATATTTATAGTGAAACATCTGGTATTGCTGAATTTGAGTGTCTCTCAATAACTCAAGGTTTGTTGATATTTAGAAACAATTATATTCAAGAAATGAAGTATGATATCAAACCAAACAATATTAAAACATCATTTGTTAAAAACGGCATGTGTGTAGTAACTACTGCTAAATATCCACCCAGCCGTTTACAAGTAAAATTTTGGATTAGCGAACAAAATAATAAAACTGAAGTAAAAACTAATCAGAAGCCCGAAAAACTTAAACTGAGAGTTTTCAATAGTCCTGGTGCTAACAGTGAAGATGAAGATTCCATTAGTATTTCACCATATACTTCAAGTAATGAATCGGGAACCGAAATAGAAACCAACTCTGATAGTAGTTCACAAACTCCTAAGAGTAGTTTAAAGTTGAAACGTAATAGTAAAGTGGAATCACTCGAGAAAAAAATGAATAGAAGTTTAAGTCAACCTCGTCGGTTATTTAATAAAGGATCAAAAAGAAGAAACTCGATCACAATGAGAAAATCATTACTTCAGTCTCAATTTTTACATCATTTAAGCCCACCACTTAGTAACTCTTTAAATATATCAGAAGCAACCCATAATAACACGCATGGATTTTTAATGTCACTGGAAAATTTACAAAAAGCGAAATCTATTTTGGAATACCAACATGTCATTACGCTTGTTATGGAAGTTCATGTACAAACACGTACTGATTTTAAACCAAATCCTGAATGTGATGAAATAAAAGCAATATTTTATATGGTAAATGACGACTCTCCAAATGGAAGTCTTGATCGTAACAATTTTATTGGAATTATGGTAAATGACTTAAGTACTACAACGTTCTTAGAGGGTATGGGTATCAAGTGTGATGTAACATACACCAATTCTGAGGCAGATTTGATCAATAAATTTACGGAATTTATAAAGTTATTAGATCCTGATATTTTAGCAGGTTATGAGGTTGAATTGTTATCATGGGGATATCTCCTTGATCGAGGTAAGATTCTCAATATCAACCTTCAATCTTTACTTTCTCGCACTCAAGTTCGAGTTAATTTTCTAGAAGATGAATTTAATTCAGGATTAAAATTAGCCGGACGTGTAATTTTAGATGTATGGAGATTAATGAGACATGAAATAGCATTACAGAGCTACACATTTGAAAACATCATGTTTCATATTTTACATAAACGTGTACCTTTGTATTCTTCCAAGGAATTAACAAGGTGGTGGGAACATTGCAACAGTTCGAGGCGACATACTGTTGCTTACTTCTATATATGTCGAGTAAGAGGTATAATGGAGCTTTTGGAACAATTAGATATAATTGGAAGAACAAGCGAATTAGCACGGCTTTGGAATTCAATTTTATGAAGTTTTATCAAGAGGATCACAGTTTCGAGTAGAATCAATGATGCTTAGACTTGCAAAACCTCTCAATTATGTAGCAGTTTCACCAAGTGTTCAACAAAGAGCAAAAATGAAAGCGCCAGAGTTTTTACCTTTAATCCTAGAACCAGAATCTAAGTTTTATGCCGATCCAGTTATTGTTCTTGATTTTCAAAGTTTATACCCTTCCATCATGATAGCATACAACTATTGTTTTTCTACGTGTTTAGGCAAAGTTGAAAATTTAGGTAAAAATATACCGTTTACCTTCGGCGCTACACAGTTAAGAATATCACGAAACAAACTGAAACGTTTTTACAAGAGAAATTTAATAAACTTTTCTCCCTGTGGCGTGGGATTTGTTAAATCAGAAGTACGACAAGGTATTTTGCCGAAAATGTTAACCGAAATCTTAGAAGCACGATTGATGGTAAAAGATTCAATGAAACGGAACAAAGACAATAAGGTTTTGCAACGCGTACTTCATTCAAGACAATTAGGACTCAAACTGATTGCAAATGTCACATATGGATATACAGCTGCAAATTTTAGCGGACGGATGCCCTTAGTTGAACTAGGCGACAGTGTCGTAAGTAAAGGACGAGAAACTTTATTGCGTGCTATTAAGTTGATAGAAAAAACACCTAGTTGGAATGCCAAAGTTGTTTATGGAGACACTGATTCCATTTTTGTACTTGTGGCGGGCCGAACTAGAGAAAGCGCTTTTAAAATAGGAGCTGAAATAGCTACTGCTGTAACAAACGACAACCCTAGTCCTGTAAAATTAAAGCTTGAGAAGGTGTTTCATCCATGTATTTTACAAACTAAAAAACGATATGTTGGTTATATGTATGAATCGTCAGATGTTCTTAAACCTGAATTCTGCGCCAAAGGGATTGAAACGGTTCGAAGAGATGGATGTCCAGCAGTCTCTAAGGTATTATTTTAAATTTTTTTTAATACAATAAAAACTAGTTATAGTTTTGAAAGTATTCATGGAATTTGGTTGTTATAAATCATGTTTACTTACAAATTTTTGTATATCATATGTGCTTATATTTTTACTAAGTTGAATTTTAAAACCCTTTGATAATGCGTTATCAATGTCACTACTCTTCAGTTCTTGCAAATTTTGACTATTAGTTATTGGTTTAAAGATCTGCACTAAGTTGTCTTTCTTCTTCCATATTATTTTGATATTTATGTTTAATTCATCAAACTCCCATACTACTTACCTCAAAGTTTTACAACCTTGCGATATTGCTCTTTTTCCGTTTATAAGGAAGTGTTTTCACTTTGATCATTTAATTTCATTATTGATAATGGTTAAAAAACTAAACACTGTGCTATTGTAGCCTCAAAGAGTAAATCAATAAATAGGTGGTGACTGGCACAATGTCTATATAACTGTTTATACTACAAAATTACAATGGCTAATGTATATTGGCAAATTATGAACGTCGAACATGAGAATTTAAATGTGCACTCAATTCTTGGGCAATTGTTTCTACAAATAAGTGTAGGATTTCATTACAGCATAGTTTTCATTTATACTTTTTCATTTAGTTTGGATAGTATGCAACACATTTGTTACTAGCAAAAAAAAAAGGAGGCTTTGGCTTTTGAAGTTTTTGATTATTATTATTATGAAAGATGTCAAAAAAAATATATGTAGAAAAGCTGGTGATAATTAATTAAAAAGATATTCATAGTGTGGTGTTTTAATAAAGTGAAGAATTTGTACTGTAGATAACAAAAGGAACCTACAAGTTGGGGGCTCGTCCGGGATAAAAGTTTCAAGAAAAACAAAAAGTTTAAATTTTGCAGTCAAATTTAGTTTTCAGTAATGTCGACAATAGGAGATATTTCTATCATAGAGAATGGTATAACGAATGCCAAATTGTCTGCAAAAAAGGCATTACACATAATTTGTTTTAATGACGAAGGAGAACCTAGAAAAATACGAAAGGCCGTACGTAAATTTTCTGGTTTTGAGTTTGACAAAGATGCAAATGAATATGCTGATAAACTACAAGAAATAACACAGGATTTGAAACTCTCCGATTTAATTGCAGTATGTAATATTCTTAGTTTAGAGTATGATGGCTCTTTCGAAGAAGTAATGAATCGAATATGTACTTTTTTGACTAAGCTGAAGTATGAGGATGATGATGATGAATTTGAAGATGAGGACGTAGAAATAACTGCCACAAATTCCAAAGAGAGTTATAGAAGTAGTGGTTTTTCTTTAACATTTAAAGACGCAGAAGACAGTATTCGGCAGTTTAGTGAAAAAGACGACTATCCCATCAAAAGGTGGATAGAAGATTTTGATGAAATTGCTGAAGTTACAGGATGGAATAAATAACAGAAATTCCTTTTTGCCAAGAAGTCGTTGACGGGACTTGCAAAGTTGTATATTCAGTCTCTAAAAGGAGTTAGGACGTTGACAATTTTAAAGAATCAGTTAGTGAAGGAGTTTTGGAATAAAGTCAATAGCGCCCAAATTCATAAAATGTTGATGATGAGAAGAAAAAGATTTGACGAAAGTGTTCAAGAGTATGTTTTAACTATGAGAGAAATAGGAAGTCGCGCGCGCTAGTATAGAAACTCAGGTAATTTTGCAATATATTATAGATGGAATTCAGGGCGATTTGGCTAACAAAATTATTCTTTATGGTGCTCGAAATTTTTTAGAGTTTAAAGAGAAAGTAAAAATTTATGAAGGAATTGTAAGGAAACGGGTACCTACAGGATCTAATCAGCACAGACTGAAAAACGAATGGAAGAACCATGAGGTAGAAGTTAATGTAGACAGAAAGTGATCGTTCTGCAAGTCAAAATAATGTAAGAAGTTTTGGAAATTGTTTTAACTGCGGAAATAGTGGTCACAAGTCTAAGGAATGTGCGGATAAAAGTAAGGGGATTAAATGTTTGGCATGCAATGAGTTTTGGACACGTATCAACACAGTGTGTAAAAAGAAATGAAAACTTTCAAAGAGTCAGCACATCTACAGGCAACGCTACAATTAGTATTATATTACAAAATTCAGTGACTATAAAGTTTAATGGATTTACGATAACCGCGTTGTTCGGTACAGGTAGTGATATAACCGCATTTAGACAAGATGTTTATGAGCGACACTTTCAAGGCGATATTTTGTCTACAGATATCGTAACTCTACGGGGATTCGGTAGAAACAAAGTTAATACGTTAGGATCGTTTAACAAAGTTGTTGAAATGGATGGTGAAGATTTCGAAATCCTATTTCATGTAGTGCCAACAAAGGATTCTGGTTTTCAAGATATTTTAGGAAGCGACTTACTAGTACAAGCAACGTTCAAATAAGGTACGATGGCATAGTTGTGTGTAAAAAGCAAAATGAAAATTTTTGAATGCGGATCACTGCAGACCAACCGACACTAAAAGACGATGTACTTGACGTTGATCACATACAAGATTTAGGACACAAACAGACAATAACAAAGTTGATTAAAGAGTACAAACAACAAAAATCAAAACGACGGACATTCAAATGAGAATTTTATTAAATACCGAGGAGCCTGTTTATCAAAGACCACGACGATTGTTGGCACCAGAAAGGGAGGAAGTGGATAGACAAATTACCGAATGTCTAAACGACGGAATCATTAGGAAAATTTATCGGAATTTGCTAGTCCTATAGTGCTAGTTACAAAAAAGAATGGCTCAACTAAAATATGTTGTGATTATAGAAAGCTCAATTGTAATGTCATAAAAGATAGATTTCCATTACCATTAATAGAAGACGTTCTAGATGCATTAGAGGGTGCTAAGATTTTTTCAACAAATGATTTGAGAAATGGTTTTTTTCACGTAGATATTGAAGAGAGAGTATTAAATATACCTCGTTCGTTACACCAAGCGGCCAATATGAATTCCTTAAGTGTCCTTTCGGATTTTGTAATAGTTCTGCTGCATTTCAGCGTTTATGTCATATTTTTAGATCGCTCACGAAACAAAATATTGTAGTGTACTATATGGATGACTTAATAATATCGAGCAAAACCTGCGAAGAAGGTATACATAGATTACAATTGGTGCTAAATGTAGCGAGAGATTATGGTTTAGAGATAAAAAGAGGGAAGTACCAGGTGATTAGAGAAAGTGTAGAATTTTTGGGGTATGTAATCAGAAATGGTGAAATACAACCTTCAAAACAAAAGACGGTTGCTATTATAAAATTTTAAAGAACCAACGATGTTGAAACAATTACAAACCTTTCTAGGACTCACATGGTACTTCCATAAATTTATTTCCGGTTATTCTGTAATAGCAAAACCATTAAGTGATTTATTGAAAAAGAACAAACTGTTTGTATTTGGTCAAGAGCAGATAGCAGTTTTTAAAGTGCTGAAAAAATTACTAACAAATTTTCCAGTGTTACACATTTTTCAAAGATGTCTTGCCACAGAATTACATACAGACACTAGTCAACATGGATATAGTGCTTGCTTACTACAAAAATCTAACGAAGACTTGAAGTTACATCCAATTTATTTTTAAGTAAGAAGACTACACCGGCAGAAGAAAAATATACTTCATATGAGTTGGAGGTATTGGCCATAATAAATAATAGCAGTAAAAAAGAGTTTATTTATTGGGATAAGATTTACGATCGTTACAGACTGTTTAGCTTTTCAGAAGACGATGGAGAAAAGGATCTTACTACAAGAGTTGCTCGATGGGCTCTCTTATTAGAAGACTTTGATTATCAAATAGAACACAGAAAAGATGTTAAATTGCCGTACGTGGACGCATTAAGTAGATCTTGTAACACTTCGCCCTCCTTTCCTGACCTATCTAGCAGTCAAAGACACAAGGAACGAGTTACCTAATACATATATAATCGAATGTCAACTCTATATCACTTTTTATGGTTCAAAATTGCAATACCATGATCCACTTAACTATTCCCTACGGTTGTCAACTACTTCTGATCCAATAGTCTTTACTCTACTTCCCTCAAACGCCTCAGCTACTCTACAGCGGAGAATACATGGACATGTCCCAGGGTGGTTAGGCCTAGAATTCTGAAACCGATACTGGTGAGTTAACTTACCCAAAAGTTTACAAAGTGTCTGTACCTAAATGTATTTCAACAAACCCCTTTTAATTGGAATATATTGTAACAATTTTATTTTTGGTTAATAAATCCCTTCATCAAAGTGCGAGAATAATAAGACACTTTTATTAAAATAATGGTAAAATACATTCAACAACTTAGGTAATACGCTAAAGCAGCATCGTCCTTTGGTATTCTATTTGTAGTTGAATATCTGTGTCTACTACAGCTGTTCGCAAGCGCGTTTTGGTTGACAGCCCCCTCCTCGGACGCCCCGGTCGCCCAAGCTAGTTTTGTAATCAGTCGGCCATACGTGGAAGAAGAGATAAGATGTACCAAAGACTGCAGGCCGGCAATTTGCGTATCCACTTTGAGGAGTCGGGACACATCTTTGAATAGCGCGCGTACGATGTGATGAATGCAACCATCAAAAATGCAACTTAGAAGATAGAAAATTTAATCCATTTTATTAAGACCAGTTCGTTATACGACGTGATGAATGCAACAATCAAAAATGCAATTTAGAAGATAGAAAATTTAATCCATTTTATTAAGATCACTTTGTTATACAGCGTAAAGATGCTACTTTGGTGAGGCGGATTGCAGCGGCTGTCGAATGTATCGTGACCGTATTTAATTCTACACCTGGAACAACTCCATTAGGTAGAAGCTGTTTAGTATGAGCTTGGTTTACACTACATGCCGTAAACTTCGCATGATATAACAAGTACCTCATCAAGGCGAGAAAAGCAGCTTTTGGTTCGTAGTTAGCTTTAAGTACTTTTTGGTGTTTGACATTAGAAACACGCTAATTTGTTCTTATGTGTAAAAGCATGATTATTAGAAAAGTTTCAACTATTGCTGAGCTGGGTTTCCAGTGTCGAAATTAGAATTCACTAATTTGATGTTTTAAGAAACAACACGCGTGGTTCAGTATGAACCGTTAGTTACAACAACAGGTGTTACTGACGTCACTTATTTTTCTGTAGTATACTGCTGACAGATATGTTCTTGAAAGCAAATGCTTCGAACAGCGTTAGCACAAGTTAAGTAAACAAGAATATTTTCGTGATCTGCTTTTTTAAAAATTAAAACTAATACATGTAACTTAAAAAGGAAAAACTTGAGTAGTAACATTTTTAAATGTAACCTGCCTGAACAGATCTGCACGGGTCGGAGTTTTTTTTGTGTAACAAATTTACACTATACTGTAGAATGTTTGATTATGAATAATTTAGATAAACCTGAAATTAAAATTCACGAAGTAATTCAGTTATTAATTAAATTTTTGTTTGCAATTCATTTTATTTTAAAAGAGATTCTTTTCAGTAAATAATTGGTTCAAGATTAAAGTTTTTTATTTGGATCAAATATGATCAAACCTAACCACTGAAAGCTAACATCCTCAAGATTAAATTTTTGATGCCAACTTTATATAGAAAATATCTTTTCAATACTTCTTTATATATGTTTGCGGGACACAAATAGTGTTCCACTTTTCTATTAATCTAACTATTACAATTTCTTACAGGAATAGCGTCTTATTTTATTAAGACAGGTTTTTATCATCAAAAGCGATCTTTTTTCTTTGGGTCTCCACGTCCACCCTTAGAAATATGCCATGCCAGTATCCTGAATAAGTCCGGACTTGGTGGCGCCTATTTGTCTGAGATTAAGTTTGACCTACAAACAGATTTCGACTTACCCCCCCATTCCTCATAGCTCTACCCAAGGAATAGGCCCCTAGTTATGTCGGAAGACGACGTTACACTGGCGCTCATGATTGAGGCCAGCCCTTAAAAAAAAAAGACGTTTCAA
This sequence comes from Platerodrilus igneus, assembly GCA_036346225.1. Classification (NCBI taxonomy): domain Eukaryota; kingdom Metazoa; phylum Arthropoda; class Insecta; order Coleoptera; family Lycidae; genus Platerodrilus; species Platerodrilus igneus. Next base: position 4,272,540 of record JARFIW010001588.1, read on the forward strand.
TATATATATATATATATATATATATATATATATATATATATCAACATTTGTATTAAGTAATGAATTTAATAATCTTTAATATGGAGATCTAACTATTTACATTTACTATATTGACATACTTGAATGTAATAAAAAAAATTCTCTTACTTAACTAAAAGTTACCTTAAGCCGAGTTGTTATATATTGTACTAATTCCTGCAAATTCTACAGTTAAACAAATTGGCACCCAATTAAACATAACCAATAACTCTTGCTCTTCTACACAAAATTCATAATAATGATCGGTAACAATAATAATGTCCAAAACTTCCAACCTTAATCTAGCAACTTAACATATTCATGTAAAAGCATAGGTATAACTGTATAAAAGTTCATCCTTACAACCCCACGTGTATGCATGCATATACACGTCCGTTCTCTCGAACCATTTATGCAAAGATTCACTCAATACCTGTTTCGGGTATGCACTGTTGCTCCACTCTCTACAATGCCCCGAGGTAACTTATCCTCACCAGAGTTGATAATGCTTAACACGGGTGTTGATAAATTTTATGCTCGAAACTCTTGATATCTCTCTACTCTTGTACCAACTTGGTTTGGAATTGAGCTTCCAAAATCCGAACTTCCACAATCAATCAATAATGAACCATATAGGTGTGGTTAAGTATAATTTTCTTTGCTGTTAATAAGCCGGCGCCTCCAACCATTAAACGCCCTACAACTTAACCATTTCGTCTTCTGATTACACTTAACTTTATTATTATTTAATTCTCCTTTACGAGCCGAACTTATGTGTTCTTTATCCACTACTTAAATTCACTATTCTTCCCGTACTAAACTTACTAATTTATTAGCTCTGTTCACTAACCATTGATTTAATTTACACGGCCATATAACCGATACTGCTACGCGACATTGCAGCCTACCCTACACTAACTTTGGGCTAGTTAGTTTTCATTTCGTACCTTCTTTCATATCTTTTGTCTTTGTGTGTCTTGTTGAGTCTTTGTGTGTCGCGTGTTTGAATTTTTCCACTTCCCATATTTATATACCTTTCATCACGTGACTGTTCTATCCAATTAAAATTTTTACATATTTCACAATCGTACATCATCCCTACATGTGCGTTTAGGTTAATGGTTTAAATCTACTTTTATTATTGCCATTGCTAATTGAAACTGCCCTATATTTAAATTTAAGTTATTCTGCAATATTCTAAAGTATTTCCTGTGAATATTTTTATAGATATCACGAAAAATTACATTTTATTACGTACTTCCGGTTTCGAATTCTCTAGAACAAACTAGCATTTCCTTTGCTGCCTTAATTTAAAATCGTCTAAATTTCACGGGATGTTAGATATCAGTTGATAGGTTATGTTCATTTAAAGTGTCAATAGTCACCCAAAATCAACCTAGGATTGGATAACTATCTTAATTCTGGTCAGTGATAGGTTACATTTGAGATAGAATTGTTTGTGATTGGTCGAAAATATCATTTGAAATTTAAATTAATTTCAAAATGTTCTTGGGTGTTACAAGCTCCAGTAGTGATGACTATTGAGCAAGAAGTGGACTTATAGAAAGAGTGAAGTTTTTATTATTTTGAAAACGATCCTAGGTTATGGATCGAAACGTTAATAAAGATAATTTTAAAAACTATGAGTGGTTTAATACCCAAAGAAGATTAAGAAGAATAAAGATGAGTTTTTAGTGCAGTTAGAAAAATTATTGACAGTGGCACCGAACACGAAGGATATTTTATTTTACCAAACACGATATTGTGTACAAATACGACAGTGGACTAGAGTTATTGGTTATCCCAAAGGCGATGCAAACTGAAATTATCAGAGCGCATGAACAAGGCCATATTGCAGTGAAAAAGACCGAAGAGGCAATAAGTCAAGAATTTTATATACCTAAATTAAAAGACAAAATTCAAGGCGTTATATCGAATTGTATACCGTGTATTTTAGGAAGTTGAAAAGAAGGAAAACAAGAAGGAATGGTACATCCGATTTCCAGGATGAATACCGCTACATACGTATTATGTGGACCATTTAGGACCAATTACTTCGACGAATAAAAACTATCAATACATTTTTGCAATTATAGACAATTTTACTAAATTTGTTTGGCTCTATCCAATGAAGGCCACTACACCGAAAGAAACAATAGGTTGCTTAATAGAATTATTAGTGATAGGGGTACATGTTTTTTAGCAAGCGAATTTAAAGACTATTGCAATGAGGAAAAAATTAATCATGTAATGATTACAACAGGAGTCCCTTGTGGAAAGGGACAAATTGAAAGAGTTCATCGAACAATTATAACTGTGCCTCACAAAGCTAAGCGTTGAGGATTCTACGAAATGGTACAAGTATGTTGATAATGTACAGAGAGTGCTCAACTCAACTTATCAGCGTAGTATTAACACAACTCCATTTGAAGTGTTAGTTGGCATAAAGATGAAAGTAAAAGAGGAAATATTAATCAATGACCTAATAGAAGAAGAAGCGAAATCATTATTTTGTGAGCGTAGAGAAGAAGCTAAAAAATTGTGTAAAACGCAATTACTTAGTGTTCAAGAGGGGAATAGAAAAGGATACAATTTGAGAAGGAAGAAGGCAACAATAACGGAAATTTGGCAGCAATAAAACGCACACAATTTGGTGTAGGGTTAAAAGTTAACAGAAAATATTGAGGACCGTACCAGGTGGTGAAAGTAAGAAGTAATGAAAAATATGATGTAGTTAAAGTAGGATATCATGAGGGTTCGATAAGAACGGCCTCATGTGCAGAGTTTATGAAACCTTGGCATCATAATACAAACAATTCTGAGGCGGAATCTTTGTCAGTTGGCCGAGTGTAGGATTTCATTACAGAGTAGTTTTCATTTATACTTTTTCATTTAGTTTGGGTACTACGCAACACATTTGTTACTAGCAAAAAAAATAAGGACGCTTTGGCTTTTGAAGTTTTTGATTATTATTATTATGAAAGATATCAAAAAAAAATATATGTAGAAAAGCTGATGATAATTAATTAAAATGATATTCATAGTGTGGTGTTTTAATAAAGAAAAGAATTTGTACTTTAGACAACGAAAAAGAACCTACATAAATATTAAGTAATAAAGGTTTCAAATGGTTTTTGGTAAAACTGTAGATTAACAGAAATACCGAAAACAAATTATATTAAATATTAAAACAACACTCAGTTTTGAGGTAAAGCAATACCCTAGGCGGTTGTAAAAACTATTTCTTACTTAGCATCTGTGAGCATTCAGCATTGTTTTTCTTAAGGGTTAAATATCTGGGTGAAGTGTTGTAAATTTTGCTTTTAAGAGCTCGTCATAGTAAATTACCAACCATCTGCTGTAATAGCAGGGTTTGGAGTGAGGTAAAATAAGGCGGGACTAAATGTTGAGGTGTAAATACTTGTTAGAAAAGGATGTACAGCTCAGTACTCCTCTGCTTTATTTTTTAAGTACTAGTAGTGCGAATAGGCCATAGTGCTGTGGACGTTATTAGTCTAGTTGCAAACCTCGCAGAAATTTTAATTGTAATAATAATAATGAATAATATTTATTATGTTTGAGAAAAAACAAATATAAATGGAAGGAGTTTGAATAACTTACTCTTCCAGCTACTTAATTAAAAGCAAAAGCATCTTTACTGTTGAATTTGCATACAAATAATATTGATAATGACAATAATGTTCATAGAGGAATAATATAATCAGTGATTATGTTTGAATTGATCAACAAGTATACAGTGCATTTTTGTCTTAAATTTGAGAACCGAATCATGTTTGCCAATAGTTATTTATTAATCTGAGTGCGATAAATGCAAAGCAACCTTCAAATTTGGATGTTATATGGTGCGAAGTCATGTACAGTTCAACATTCCTAAGATTTAAATCACAGGCAGCAAATCTTTTCTGTAATAGTGTTGTTAAATATTTAGGTTCGCCATGTTTAAGAATTTTATATTCTATTGATGTACATTGCAATACATGATAATCTTTGATCTTAAGTAGTTGGTATTTAATTATGTGTGGGGAAATATGTTCACATCTACCTATTGCATAGGCAAAACTCATACAAGAGTTCTGTATCCAGCCTAATGCTTTTTGTTAACAGCCGATTATGATTTACTAGATCGAAGCTTTGCTGAAATCTAGTAGGATTAGGTAACAAATTTCTTCCTTATTCATAAGAGAACTTATATCTGTAGTTACTTTCAGCAATGCCATTGTAGTGCTGTGGAACTGTCGAAAACCTGATTGTATTGCTGGTATTACTCCACTATTTGAAAAATGTTTTTGAAGGCAAGATGCTACTGCATGCTATACGTTTGGTTTGATTTGTAATTTTTCCCTGAACCACCCAACCAAAGATCGTATTTAAGACGGCAGGTCGACCTGAGTCACCTAATATTTTACCTTCTCTAAGAAGTTGCGGAAAAATTTCTGCACCTAACAATAAATGTATTGGACCTGATTTAAAATATGATGGATCTGCGAGCTGCGGCCCTTCTAAATGGGTCCAGTTACTATTTTCTAAAGAAAAATGAGACATATCAGAGCAGAGTTTAGAAACAACTATAGCGTCGATAGAAATTTTTTTTTGTATTGTTTTCTATAATTGGGTTCTTACCTGTTGGAAATGTTTAAATAAATAAATTAGTAAACTGTTGCCTTGTCGTTGGCACAGAGAAAGAAGGATCCTGTTGAAACTCAGACGTACTTTGTCGCGAAACGTCGGTGTGAAGCAATGAATGATGTCTCCTTTTGCAAAGGTGGCATTTGTAAATGGAAGAACAATTTTTTACTCCATGTAACGAGTGCAAACAATTAACACATAACCCCTTTTGTTCTACAAAAGCGATCTTATCCTTAGCATCTTTGGTTAAGAATTTAGGACACCTTGAAATAACGTGATCCTGCTTGCATGCATAGCAAGTAATATTGAAAGTTTTGTTTTTGTAATGAACCTTCCTTACAAAGCACAAAAATTGAAGCATATAACGGAGGAACTTGAGCGCGTTGCATTTTCTTTCTAAGAAGGAAAGTAAATTCTGAAAAATGGGAATTTCCACTTGACTGCATGCTACCTTGAAACCAGTGCGAATAGTGGCGTCAAGCTTCTCTATTAAAATGTCAAATAGTAAAAAATCCCAATTATCGGTTTTGAACTGTAAAGCCCGTAAGGCAGAAATTGATTTGGAAAATGTATTTAATAAATTTTTGTGTATTTTTGACTTAAAATAGATATTTCTTATTCTTATTTAATTAAAAAATATGAGCTTGGAATTTAGATGAAGAGGTTTAGGAATTTTTTTTATATATCGCTTGTTATGTTTGAAATTGGTGCTAATGATCTTTTGAAATTTGTTACCATGGAGATACAATAGAAAAATTGCACAAGCTAGCTTACAGTGGCAAGGGGTGGATTTTATGAAAACATAAGGAATGGCGTTTAGGAGTATATCATTGTAATACATGCACCTACTTGAGCGCCAACCTCGCCTATAATATATCGTATCTAACTTAACCTATATCATCGTTACAAAACAAATTGACTAATTTAATTATCCCTATTTGGCCAAGCCTATGACTAAAAGAAGAAATTTATTAATTATAAGTATCCAATAAAGCTAAATATGCATTTATTAGTTTCTGTAATTACAATTGTGGTGCATTACTTAGTTATATATCGTTTTCATTCAAGCATACACCAACACAAAAGTTTGCTTAGTAAGAAAATTGGTTATATTCAGTTAAATATTAAATAACAATTTAAAATATGCAGCAGGTGCAAAAATTCATTAACTTACAACTTTCCCTTCCAAGACACGAGCTATCTTATGGAAGACAACAATGTGGTGATTGTAAAATAATTTTTGGAATCCAATTAAAGTCACTAATAACAGTAATTTTGCTCGCGAACGCGTCCTAGAGCCCTTTCACTGGCAAACTGTAATTTACGAAATTAGTGTACTTCAGATTATGTGAAACTTGTCGCTTGGTGGTGGTAGTCGTTGGTCGGTTAAGTTATAGCTGCTCGAAAATCATGACTGATCGACCGTGTTTGAATGTTCTCCTCTATTATGATTTAACGGTTTTATAAGTTAAAATATCCCCGGGGTTTACACATTGTACTGAATCACAGAGTTTTTGCGATAAACTGTTTTGAAGTTTACGTCAAAGGTTTTCGCGGGGCATTACAATATGTGTCTTGGTATTTTCACACTATTTATTTACTACCGCATCTGTGCCATTGGGTTAGTCTCAACGCATTAAAATTTACGACGTTTTATGGATTCCGCATATTTAAATAATTTACAATGATTTCAGAGTCTTTGCAATGCGTGAGAATATTTTCGACTCCACGCTTGTAGGATGATGATTAAATATGAAAAGTATATTGATTTTTTTCTAATTGGGTATTTTATTGTAAAGTCGTGGTTTTTAATTGCTGCTTGTAAAAAAATGTACTAAGTACTTTACTATTTACTTCAGAAATTTACTTTAATAATCTAATTGAATAGTCCCATTATAAACCATAGACTGGCCAACTTTTATAAAGTTTTACTAACTTTTTTTTACTAAAGCGGTTTAACTAGCTAAAATATATGAGTAATTAATGTGCTAACGTTACACTCTCCAAGCCCTGATAATGCATTCAAATACATTCATGTAATCAGTATTTCCTGCAGATTTGTTATCATTCATTTGCCATTTCAAATAGTCCATAAATTTAAGTTTGTAGACACATTTTATTTCAAAAATCCATTTTGAGAATATATTTACAGTTTTTAATATTTGTAGATGTTGGAAAAATCGTTAAAGATTCTATTTGATACTTGCGATATGAGTCTTGTTCGTAAATACATTGTAAGGCAATTTGGCAAGATATTAGCTGGTCAAATCAGTTTGCAGGACCTTACTTTTGCCAAGGAATATCGTGGAATGACAAGCTACAGACCAGGTGCTTGTGTACCAGCGCTGGAGTTGACAAAGTGAGTATGACTTGTTTTTGTAAGTAAGATATGGCAAAAGATTCCACAATTATTAAATCAAGTGTCCATAGATATTATAAACGTAGTTGTTAATAGTAGCAGAAACGGCCGAAACTAAGTAATCATTTTGAAATTATTCATTAATTATGTAAAAAGTAAAGTACCCCAAAAATCATAAGCGTACAAACAAATAATTTTACATTTGTCGTTTCTTGGTGCTTTGAGAGATGATTGCAGTGGTAGTAATTTTGCATTGGTTCATGATATAATTAGTGAAGTTGGTAGTAGTTCACCTTGAAGACTCTAATTATAAGTGCAAAGCACTAACTGATTACATTAACCATATCCGCTGGCTATCATTTGCTGTATAACATCTGCATAGATTTCATGACTGACTACTAAATAAATGTAGTATTATACAGTATTAAATTTATGAATACATACAGAAAATGCGAGCGTTGCTGCAAAAATTTTGGAATAGAAAAAGACAAAAATGTTTAGAATTAAGAATTGACACTATTACTTTTCCAAATATTACTCATTATTATCTATATACTTTTCATTTGAATAAACCAATCATCAAGGCAGCTTTTTTCATTCGTAAGGTGGTACATTAAAAGTTCCATTTTTAAACGTCTCCAACTGAATGGACCTACACCTTGAAGGAGTTCTAAATTACTAGAACGGGTAGAATAGCTTGCGTGTTCCAGTGAGCTAAAGAGCCGAACTACGGGTTCAACCAAAATAGTGGGGTCTTTAGGAACCAGACTAAGACAGGTTGCCAAAAGAAGACAGCAGCTCTTTTGGTACTATGGCAGATACCATAGGGGTCGGTATGGCATTCTAAAACACACTACTGCGAGATGGAAGGCAATGGGAAACCACCACACCTCCCAAGTACACAGCGTACTTAAATTGTTGTCAGAGATGATGACATCATCTGGGGGTAAGAGATTCCAGAGTTAAAATAGTCCCCCATTCAGATCTAGAGGAGACTGCTTCGGAGAATGTGATCAGAAAATTTAAAAGAAGGACTGGGAACATTTAGCGAATCAAAGAGTTGGACGTTAGAAGTATCAAGCAAGTAGATAATCTAACGAACTTGAAAATTGAAATGGATAGGTTAGCATTAGACATAGTAGGGATTAGTAAAGTTCGGTGGCTAGAGGTGGAGAGTTTTTGGAACAGAGACTTTAGGTTAATCCATACAGGATCACAGGAAGGTAATTTGGGTGTGCGAATAGTTATATGAAAAAAGATAAGACGGTATGTAGAAAACTACTTATTAAAGAACCAAAGAATACTCATGGATGGATTAAATTCTAAACCGGTAAGTACAGTATAGTACAAGTATAGATGTCCACCTCTAGCTACAGTGAGGAAGGGAAAGAAGTGATCTACAAAGATATCGAAAACATACTAAGATGCGTAAAAGGACATGAAAATTTAATTGTAATTTAATAATGCAGTGTTAGGTAAGAGTAGGGAAGGAGCGGTAGTAGATGTATTTTGTTTAGTCACAAGAAACGGCAGGGGAAATAGCCCGGTAGAATTCTGTGAAAGAGACAATTTAACCATTACATACACATTATTTCAACATTATGCTAGAAGACGATACACGTGGAAGATGCGAGGAGATATAGGAAGATATCAAATAGATTACGTTATTGTTAGACCATGGTTTAGGTATCAAGTAAGACTAGAATCTATCCAGAAGCAGATACACTGACCGCAACATTGTAATTATGAAGGCCACACTTAAATTTAAAAGTTTCAAAACGGAACAGAAAAAACACTTTGACTTTGAAAAACTAAAAGATAAGAATATCCATGAAAAATTTGAAAAAAAAGTAAAATGAATTGTTGAAAAACAATGGAAAAATTTCTCATACTAAGGAAGTGAAAACATAATGAAATAAAATTAAATCTAGCTTAGGCATAGCGGCCAGTGAATTCTGGGGTATATACAAAAAGAAAATAAAAAACCTTGGATAACAAGGGATATCCTATATTTAATAGAAGAAAGACGAAAATATAAAAACTAACCAGACGAATCAAGTAAACAGAGATATAGAGCCATACAATGGGAAATTGTTCCCAAATGCAGGAAAGTTAAAGAACAATGGGTTGATGAAAAATGCAAAGAGTTACAAACTGAGCTGGAAATAGCAGACAGACGAAGCATACAAGCTAATTAGAATGAATTTTAGGGATATATATATATATATATATATATATATATATATATATATATTGTGTGTGTGTGTGTGTGTGTGTGTTTCGCTTGTATTAAACTTTTTGTTAGAAAATCCGATGTCTTAATTCGAGTTTTACCTGTGTGCAAGTGCTTGAAGAAACTTTTAAACTTACAAACAAAGCTGAATAACAATATTGAATATGTAGGTTTGTAAATTTTTTTTTTACTTATTTGACTAACAACTGGTGGAGAATTTTATATGTATTTCTTTGTTTTAAACGGCGCACTCAAACTTTTCTTTAATTCTGTCTATGATAAATAAGATGTTACAGACTCAAAAAATAATATATAAACTCTTGCTTGTAGAAAGTGGTTGGCAGTTGATAAGCGTAGCGAACCTAGACGAGGTGAACGAGTTCCATACATTATAGTTAATGGTCCTCCAGGCTTACCATTAATCAAGTTAGTAAGAAGTCCAAGGGAATTGTTTAGCGATACAAGTCTACTTCCAAATGTGTTATATTATATAACTAGAGTTATTATACCACCTTTAAATCGCTGTTTTTTATTGATTGGTGCAGATTTAAACGCGTGGTAAGTATATATATTTTTTTATTTATAATGACATTATGTTGAACAGTTTTGAAAATACTATTTTCAATATATGAAATGACCTTGATTGTTGGTTGAGCTTTATTACAAATTAAATAAATATATAGAGATAAAAAACATTAAGATTATAATAAATAGAACAAATTTATATTAAGAAAAAATGCCATATTGTTTAATAAGCTCCACAAATATAACTTATCAGCAGTGTAGTGGCTGTTTATTTATATAAAATAATGCTGTTTCTATTCTGCAATTTTATTGGATAAAATATAAATATAACACTGCAATGTTTAAAAAATAATTTTATGTCACACCTTAGAAATTATCAGTCTTTGTAATACGAAAATTTACAAATAGTATAATAAAATATAAAAAAATGAAAATTTTTACAGTAATAAATCAAATAAAGAAAATAAAAGGATCAAAATTTTAATTTACACCTAGGATAATTTTACTTTGCACTTACAGCATCTGAGTACTCACACCACCGTTTTTACTTTTTTAAAATATCTATTTTCTCTGAATATGTGTAAATAAATTGCCCTTTGTTGTATAAATAATAAATTTCCTAAATGAAAATCGTGAGATTCATGTTTAAATTGATCAAACATAAAGTTACTACCAGTTACAATAAAAAATTTGCCAATTCCACAATTGTAGATTTAAATATCTTTATATAGTCTCTTATAATAAATCACAAATCTTAAAAGCTTCTCTAATCTTTATTCACTCATGTCTTGAACTAATTCTAGATTTGCTAGGCCTCCAATACTTTAAATTCCAAACAATCCCAATACTAATACTGCATCGATAGGTGTCTCCTCTTCATATAAGTTATTATCAAACTTGATTACCGTCATGATTGTTTTAACTAGAATTCAAATATACACGACTTTCATTAACACTAAGCCAGTTACTCCCCCAATCGCTCAATTCCAAAACTAAACATTTGCACTTTTAAATATATTCATAAAGTCTCTTATAATAAATCACAAAGCTAGCAGCTATTCTAACCTTTATTCTCTGGTACCTTGAGATAATTCTTGATTCGCCAACCCTCTAATACCTTATACTCTAAACAATACGATTATTTATGCTCCATGAATAGAGACATTCTCTTCATATCATTGCTACTAAAACTTTTACAATATGATTGTTAAATTTTAATTAAATTATATTCAACTTTCACTGGCACTAAGTTGAGAAAACTAATCAAGAAATAAAATAGAATTGAATAAATTTGAATTGAATCAAATTGAATTGAAGCCCTAAAAATAATCTCCCATTACTTAAATTAATTCAACAACATGAAGATCTACTTACAATTTTCCAGAATTGGCAAAAATTAACTAGTTGAAAGCATTTTATAAAAATTGCAGATACTTTAAACTTTGAACTGAGTTTTACTAATCACCGTTTTACTTTCAATAATGTGGGTTGTCAGCAGAACTACAGGAAAAATCCCCTAAAATGACATTCTTCATATTTAAACTTAAACCCCAAATCAAAATCCAAAATTTTTTCTGTTTTTCAGGAATATCAATCTTACTAAAAAACGCATAGTCTGTTCCTATAGTAATGTTTTATACTTACAACAAAATATTTGATAGGTTTAACATACTAAACAATGTAAAAATTCATCTTATAAAACGTAAAATCCGACCATTTAAACTACTATCTGTCACATAAGCAACTACTAAAACCAAATGTTTTCTCCTATAAATATTATATTTAACTTGATGCTGTGGCTTATCACTGCAAATGTTAAATTTTGTTGATTGAAATAATGAATTCTTAATGAAATTATATCCATTCTGAAAGGACATACACCTTGAAGAAGTTCTAGATTACTAGAACGGGTAGAATGGCTTGCGTGTTTCAGTGAACTAATGAGCCGAAATATAGGTTTATTCAAATTAGTGGGATTTTTAGTGAGGAACCAGACTAAAACAGGTCCCCAAAATAGGGCAGCAGCTCTTTCGGTACTTAGAGTGACAAAGGCCGTAGGAGTTGGTATGGCATTCTGAGACACACTACTGCGATGTGGAAGGCAACGGGAAACCAACCTCATTACCTCCCAAGTACACAGCATACTTAAATTGTTATTTAAGATGATGGCATCTTCTGGGGTAAAAAATTCTGGAGTTAAAATAGTCCCCCATTCGGACCTCTGGGAGGGGACTACTTCAGAAGATGTGATCTGAAAGTGAAAAAGAAGGCCTGGAAACATTTTGCAAGTCGGAGAGTGGAATGTCAGAAGTATGAAGCAAGTAGGTAAGCTATAGAACTTGAAAATTGAAATGGATAGATTAGCATTAGACATAGTACGGATCAGCATAGTTCGTAGGCCACAGGTGGGGGATGTTTAGAGGGATACTTTAGGGTAATTCGTACAGGATCAGAGCAAGGAAATTCTGGTGTGGGGATAGTTGTGCAAAAAAGATAGGGCACTGTGGAGAAAACTACTTACAAAAAAACGAAAGAGTATCCACGGTTAGATTAGAGTCTAAACTAGTAAATACAGTAACAATACAAGTGTACATGCCCATCTCTAGTTACAATGTGAAAGAGGTAGAAGTGATCTACAAAGATATCGAATACATACTATAATGCATAAAAGGACATGGAAATTTAATAGTTATGGTGAATTTTAATGCTGTTTTAGGTGAGGTTAAGAAAGGAGCGGAAGTAGGTTTGCTTGGATTAGGCATAAGAAACGACAGGATAAATAGTCTGGGAGAATTTTGTGCGAAAACAATTTAATCATCACAAACACATTATTTCAACATCGTGCTAGAAGACGATACACATGGAAGATGCCAGGAGATATAAGAAGATATCAAATAGATTACATTCTTGTTAGACAAAGAATGTAGAGATTACCCAGAAGCAAATATAGGCACTGACCACAACATCTTAATTATGAATTCAAAAATTTGAATAAAAGGAATGGAAAGAGGCACTTGATTTTGAGAAAATATAAATGATAAAGATATCCACGAGAGATTTGAAAATAAGAAACTATGGATAACAAAGGATATCCTGAATTTATTAGAAGAAAGATCAATATACAAAAACACACCACTCGAAGCAAGAAAACAGAGATACAAAGTCATAAAATGGGAAATTATTCGCAAATGCAGGAAAGCTAAAAAAATAATAGATTGATGAAAAGAGCTAAGATGGAAATAGGAAAGACAGACGAAGCATACCAACTAATTAGAATGAATTTTAGGGATATAAAACCATATAGCAAAAATATTAGAGGGTTTGGAAGGAGACATCATCATCGAAAATGTAGATAAAGTGGTGAGATATCAAGAATATATAGAGAATTTATATGCAGGAGAGGAACTAATAGCTTTAAAACAGGAATCAGACATTGAAAAGAATGACTTGGGATATCCTATACTTAGAGGCAAGTTTGAATTAGCATTAAAGGATCTGAAAAATGGTAAGGTGTCGGATCTAGATAAGGTGCAAACAGAAACTCTAAAAGCGGCTATACAGGAAGTAACAGAACGTCTCTTCCAACTTGTAAGTTATATGTATGAGACAGGCGAGATCCCCACATATTTCAAACGTAGCATCATAGTCACTATACCAAAAAAGAGAGGCTCGAATAGATGTGAAAATTTGTATACAGTAAGTTTGACAGCGCATGTTTCAAAAATATTAACTAGAATTGTACAAAAACGAATAAAAAAACGAGTTGAAGAAATACTAGGAGAAGATCCATTTGGGTTTAGGTGAAACAGAGGAACCCGGGAGGCTGTTTTTGCTCTTAGGGTGATAATGGAGGAAACAATAGAAAAAGGGGAAAGTGTGCATATAGGGTTTTAGATCCGGAAAAAGCATTCGACAATGTAAAATGAAAAAAAATGTTTGAAGTACTCAAAAAGATTGCAATGAGTTTTAGGGATAGATGGATAGTACATAGCTTATACAAAGAGCAAACAAGGGTAATAGAATTATAGCAGGAACACAGGGAAGTAAGTATTTGGAAAGGGGTGAGACAAGGATGTGCCCTATCTCCATTAATTTTTAACTTGTACATCGAAGAGGTAATGAATACTGTCAAATGCAGGAAGATCTTTGGAATGATTATACAGTGACAAAAGATTGATATGCTTAGATTTGCAAATGCCTGTTGCCTTCCACATTGCAGTAGTGTGTATTAGAATGCCATACCGACCTCTATAGTCTCTGTCACTCTTAAGTACCAAAAAAGCTGCTGCCCTCTTTCGGGGACCTGTCTCAGTCTGGTTCCTTTCTAAAGACCCTACAACTTTGGTTGAACATGTAGTTTGGCTCTTTAGATCACTGGAACCCGGAAGCCATTCCACACTTTTTAGTAATCTAGAACTTCTTCAGGTCTATTAGAAATGAAACACTTAATTATAAGTATATATTTTTTTAGTTGTATTGATGTATCTTTTTTTGTAGGTTTAATAATATGCCAAGGAAACAAATGCAAGTTTATACCAATATCTCACCAGATAGCACAAATAAGAAACGAGCAATATCCCATTACTTTTCAACAGCCAACTGTTTTGTATGCAGTCAGCAAACACAAAATGGTATATGTACAGACTGTTGTAATTCTCCCCAGAATACAATTGCATTTTTATATAATAAAATTAAATTTTGGGAACAGTGTTACAATGAATTGACTAAGGTAAGTCATTATGGAAAAATATTTTAATGTACAAATGTCTAATTTATAATTTCATCTATGAAGTTAAATTGCTCTATGCAACTAACCTTGTACTTATGTCTGGGAAGTGAGGGGGGCATGTATGTGCATGTTGGTATATTGTGTATATGTCTGCATGGGGGCATATTAATTTTATGTATGAAGCACTGATTGAATTTTAAATTGAATAGTGTTTTTGAATATTAATAATACTAGTAAATTTTTTTATTACTTTTACACCAAAAGAATGGAATTTCTTGAAATGAAATGTACGAGGCTTGTTCAATTGAAACCCATCTTTGGTCAGGTTAGCCTTGGAAACAATTATAATCACTCAACTGATGGTTTGCAACGTTAATGGTGTTTGTAAACTTCCCACTGGTCAGTTTCTCTCATATATATTTGACAACGATTTTTTAAGTATTGTGACTTTGAAATGACGTTTGTTGTTAACAATTTGACCAAATGTGATCAGCATGTGGTCATTCAATTTCTGTGTGCTGAAGGTTTGCAACCATTGGAAATTCATACACAAATGCAAGCAGTGTATGAAAACGCATGTTTTGCGTATCCAACTGTCAAGGAATGGTGTCGAAAATTTAAGAGCGGCCGCGAAGGGATGAATGATAAGCCGCGACCAGGTGCAATGTGTACTGCATCAACAGACAGGAATATGGCATGTGTGGAAGGCCTGATTAGAGAAAATCGTCAAGTTTCAATCAATAATTTCAGAAAATGTTGGTGCGAGTATCGGATCTGTTCATAGCATCGTACATAAACTAGGCTACAGCAAAGTTTGTGCATACAGACAAAATGGTAACGATATTCTCTCATCAATAATTGATGGCGACGAATCTTGGTGTTATTATTTTAAACCATCCAGTAAGCTGTCATCAATGCATTGGAAACACGCCAATTCTCCGCCAAAAGAAGTTTAAAGTTCAACCTTCTGCCGGCAAGGTCCTGTTGACATTTTTTTTTGACCATGAAGGACCCTTGTTGATAGAATTTACAGAACCTCGGGTGCATATCAACGCAAACGTGTATGATGAAACTTTGAACAAGCTCCATCAAGCAATAAGACGAAAACATCCAGGGAAGCTTTCACGTGGTGGCATTTTGTTTCACGACAGTACTCGATCTCATGTTTCTAATGTAATGAAAGAAAATCTACAGCAAAAGAAATGGAGGATATTAGAGCATCCACACTATAATCCCGATTTATCGCCTTGCGATTTTCACATCTTTGGACCACTGAAAAGAGTATTAAAAGGTAACTGTTTTCAGTCGGATGAAGAAGTACAAAACGCTGTGAATGAATTCTTTGAGCAGCAGTCACATGATTTCTTTAGGCAGGGTATACATAGGTTGACGAAACAATAGGATATGTGCCTTATTCGTAGTGGTAATTATTCATAAATTTAGTTGTCAATAAATTTTTCCTGAACCAAAGATGGGTTTCAATTGAACAAGTCTGGTATATAAATAATTGTTTCAAAGTTGCAATTTTACCTTTTGTAAAGGGGCGTATGCAACCAACCATACCTCTACCTATCTGATCAATAACCATACAGCACTCAAGCAAATAGCATGCATGCATAAAGCACCCCTCAACTGATATTGCACTGGTTCCATTCAACACTCCTTGAATACAAACAAAACCATCTGTATGTTCAATACAAACAAGCCAGGAATCAAATTCTCCAGATCTCAGTATAAAGGAGCTACAAAATCTACAGCAAATCACTTCTTTTGTTCTCTCTTTAAGAAAGTTGCCAAGTTCCTGACGCCGTACGAGTTTTCCTTCAGATTATTTGTGACCACTAAATCTAATGGGATAAAATATGGTACTCATAATAATAGGGGAAAGGTGCTATGAATGGGACATGTTTTGAATGGGACATTGTCCGAAACTTGGCTAAATCTGTTCAGTTATGACATCTAGTTGTGTTAATAGATGGACATACTTGTGCATTTACTTGTCATGAAATTTGATAAACATCTCGTGCATGTTGTTGAACTTATCCGCATTTAACGTTTTCAGTGGTTAGTAGTAAATAGTAAATCATTTTATTTTTTTATTATTCAACCCTGTCGAACCGTAGTAGTGTTCAGTTTCCAGTACTTTACAATCTGGATGTGCGTATAGTACGTTGGAAACATAGCAGTTTTTGAACTTTACAGGTAAATTATTTTAACCTAACTTAATCTTATAATTGGATATTGGTTATGATTGGGACATAATTTTAAGTAATGAATGGGACAGTGTACCATTCATTACTCCTAAATTAAAATTAGTTTTATAGTTGATACTTGGTTTCAGATGGATAAAAAAAGAGTCAGAGTTTCTGCAAATTGCATGAAAGAAGCTGTGCAAGACATCATTGATAATAAAGTATCTATTAGATACGCAAGTAAAAAATATAACATATCAAAGTCAGCTTTACATAGGGCAATTAAAATGTCTCGGTCGCTTCCTGACCCAAATGAGTTTTGACATACACCTAATATTGGCAATAGAAGAATTTTTACCCTTGAACAAGAGCATGCTCTAGTTCAATATTTAGTAACGGCATCAAAAATGTGTTATGGCTTGGGTACAACAGGTCTCGGCAGCTTGCATATAAGTATGCAAAAAATAGAACTAAGTTATCCTGAAAATGGAATACAGAAAAAGGCTGGTTTGGATTGGATGAAGCATTTCAAGCGACGGCATCAAAACTTATTATCGCTTAGGAAACCAGAAAAACCAGCTTAAGTAGAGCGACTGCATTTAATCCTACCACAGTGAACAAATTTTTGACAATTTGACACAGTGATGTCCAAATACAGTTTCACAGCTAATAATATATACAATTGTGATGAAACTGGCCTCAGCACTGTAACAGATCCACCGAAAGTATTTGCTGGCAAGGGATTGAAACAGGTGGGACAAGCCACTTCTGCTGAACGGGGCGGGGCGGGGCGTACTGGTAACAATGTTGTGCTTCGTATGTGCCAATGGCAATAAAGTACCACCTGCATTCATTTTCCCTAGAGTAAACTTTAGGGAATATATGTTAAATGGTACTCCAGCAGGTAACCTCGGCCTTGCAAATAAGTCTGGGTGGATGACAGATGCAAACTTCTTTCTCAGCTTCAAGCACTTTGTTAAGTATTTAAAACCTACACTTGAAACTCCCGTTCTTTTACTATTGGATAACCATGAGTCCCATATTAGTCCTGATATTATTAATTACGCTAAAGATAATCATGTTGAATTATTAACATTTCCACCCCATTGTAGCCATCGGCTACAGCCTTTGGACGTATCAATATATGGGCCATTTAAAACTAGTTTTAAATGTGCACAAAATGAGTGGATGTTAACTAATCCAGGTAAGACTTTTGATATTTACCAGATTGCTGCTGTTGCTGAAAAAACTTACCTAAATGCCTTTACACCTAAAAATATTGTTGCGGGATTCTCGACATGTGTTTGATGATACAGACTTTTTGGGTTCTTATGTTGTAATAGTAATAGTTTTAGTTTTAAAAAACGGGGGTAATTAAAACTTTTGTAAGTTTATTACCCTTTATCCTCGTGACTATCAGCTATATACTAAAACTCTCTATTTTTAATCTGATGTCACTAGGTCGAAATTTTCTTCTTTAGACTCCAAGCCCAGGGTAGTGTCAGATGGAAAACGGCTTTAGACAAAGAAAACTCTTAGGGTTAAACGGCTAGTAGAGTGTTAGCTCTGGGTAGATCATGAGCATGGGTCATGGGTGGATAATCGACCAAAAATATTTTTAATAGGCGCCACCGTATTTTTTAATACAAGTGCCAACAAAATTTAACTGTGTTTGTATAAGGGGAATGCGGAAACCTTATCTTAACACCACTATCATAGCCATAAAATTTGAATTTCACTCTTTATCACACACTTACCAAAACCTCAACCACCAGATGTCAAACAGTTGTCTCAGCTTTACCTGTGAACAAACAAAAACACCACATGGACACTATCTGTGTCCTCAAAAGCATATGCCAAATATAGAATAAATGAATTTAAACATCTGTGAAATACTAAAGGGATTCATTTTCATTATTCTGTCTTTTTACTTAATGAGGGTTTGCTCTAGTTTTCTTTTCTTAATTTAAATGTAGAATAATAAAACTTCATTCAAATGAAACAAAATGAATTCTATTCATATGTAGAAATCGGATATATATACATGTGACTGCAATATATATGCTTACTATCTTGTCATTAATTTTTTATAAAAGAATTTTAGTGAAGTTTAACCTTCTAAATAAATATTTATAAATTAATCATTTCTATAAAATTTTAGTTTAAGCAAACATATCATAATTTATTTGTTCATATCACAAGATTTTATTTTTACTATAATCATTGAAGCGCTTCCTTGACCATTTACAACAAAGATTGATCATCAGAAAAATAACGATCATAAAATGCAACTATTCAAATTTAACTGTTGTCTACACAAAAAAAATACACGAATATCAGCACCAATAAAAAGCTTTTACATGACCTTAATTGTTTTTAAGCAAAATGTGAAAATTAAATCAAGACTGCATTTGGCGTCTAGATTAGGAAACAGAATCTATACTATTTTTTTATCTGACACAAGTTGTCATTCTAAATATCTTGACACACATTGAATGCGTGTACAAATAACTGACAAACTAAATATCTATTCGTGTGTTATTAACTTTAAAAACTACTTTAAATTTGTGTTATTCTAATAATCAACGTAGGAGATCTTATAATAATTTATAATACTTTCAAAGTTACGGAAAGTTTCAAACACTCACGTGTATCCAAATAAATTGCAGGTGCAAAATCATGGCGTCAGCTGTTGTATTTTTCCAGCGTATTAATCATCTGTAAGTTTGAAGTACCAAGATTCTTTGTATAATAAACCATTTCTATACGGCGTATTAAATAGATAGAACGAAACCATAACTGCCTGCTTTAAATTATTGCGACGAAAATTTATTATAATTTAACATTGAAAATTGTTGTTGTAGATATGTCCATTAGATATTGCATGTCTTAAATGATGTATATTATTGTTCCATGTTCTCAACTCAAGTTCTTCTTTCTGACTCTATTAGACGCCTCGTGTTTTAGTCGAGCCATCTTGACTTTTATCTCTAGTCTACAAAAGCGACTTGATTCTTGACGTTGGAAACAAAAGTGTTCATAATTAACTGGACTACGCTTGGCAACAAGCCACAGAATATAAATCTCCTAGATTCTATGTGTTATTGGGAACATTATACTTTACTTTTTATTGGCTGAATATTTACGAATTAAATGCTTTAAAATTTATCTGTTTTATTATTAATTTATTAGGCTTGGTGCAACAAAAAAAAATACGTTACAATGTAACAGATCACGTTGCTCCCAATAATAATAATAATGCCATACAAGAACCTCAGTGTTCTTTTTCAGAAATTTCAACACCTTCAAGAAAAACAAACTTCTCGGATTTGCTAATCACTCCTGAATCAGTGAGGCCATACCCCAAGGCCCCAGAAAGAAAACCAAGTAGCAAAGGTAGGAAGAAAGGCACGACAAGAATACTTACAGAAACTTTTGAAAAGAACAAAATAGAAGAAGAGTTTCAAGAAAAATTGCGTAAATTGAAGATAAAAGAGATGAAGACAAAGAAAAAAATAGTAGAAGAAGATGACAGTAGTGAATCAGAGACAGAAGAGATTGAATTGCAAGATTCAGATGGCACAGATGAATTTTTAGTTGAAATGAGCGAAAGAAGCGAAAATGAAGATTTTGATAATGTTGCCTTTATTTTAGAGCAAGGTGATTTTGTTTTGGTTGACTTTTCAACAAAAAAAAATAAACTGGCTTATATTGGATGTATACAAGAAGTGTTAAAGCGGAAATGAATATAATATTAAATTTCTGCGAAGATATGGAAATTCACAAAATTTATTTACCCTGTTGAAGATGATATTTGCGATATTCTGAAGGAACAAATATTAATAAAACTAGCTCAACCATATAGGAACCCAGGTACATCACGCACAGCTGATACTTTGAAATTTGATGTTGAATTTGCAACATATGAGCGTTGTTTTGGGAGAATCCTTTAAGAATGATTTTTAACCATACATTATGAATACTGCTGTATGTTTGTTATGGTTGGTTATATTTTCTTCTTTCTTTTCTTTGGGAATGAAACCACATAGTTTTCTATTGTATTTTATTGGCATTTTGATCCATAACCTTTGATCGTTATCAACGACCCTAGGTCAATAAAAATACAATAGAAAACTATGTGGTTTCATTCCCAAAGAAAAGAAAGAAGAAAATATAACCAACCATAACAAACAGAGGGAGTATTCATAATGTAAGTACCTACATTTATTTGAAATAAAAATCATTATCCACAATTTATCTTATAATAAATAATAGTGTCCCATTCAAAACATATATGCGTCCCAATCAATACATATAGTGTATTGAATGGGACTAAACTGTTTAATTACTGAATAAGTTTTATAACATGTTTATAATTAAATTTCAATGATATAATTGTTTAAATGTGTTTGTATAGGACTAAGAAAATTCCTACTAAAATATTTTGAATTAAACCCGAAAAATAAGGATCCAGCAGGTTTTTAAAAAAAAGTGGCCCATTCATAGCAACCTTCCCCTACTATAAAATGGATTTTGCCTAAAAGCAACTTAGACCTTACTTTCAAAAGCATCACTATCACAGAACCGCCTCCTACTGTATATGAGCGTCAACAAGCACATCAGAAGTAGAAACATTCTGTCATCAGAGCGCTTCCATTTCTAGCAATCAAGAAAGCTGCCTGTATGCAGCACCTATCTACCAGTTGCTAGATACCACCATGGATTCAGAATAACCCAAGCAGGAGTTATCTATTACTAGGATGGACATCTTCACCTACGACACAACCCAGGTCCATGTCGTGAGGCCACAACATTCAATTACTCAACATAAAAAGTCGTTTCTAGTGTTGCAACTTCTAAATAAATATTTATAAATTAATCATTTCTATAAAATTTTAGTTTAAGCAAACATATCATAATTTATTTGTTCATATCACAAGATTTTATTTTTACTATAATCATTGAAGCGCTTCCTTGACCATTTACAACAAAGATTGATCATCAGAAAAATAACGATCATAAAATGCAACTATTCAAATTTAACTGTTGTCTACACAAAAAATATACACGAATATCAGCACCAATAAAAAGCTTTTACATGACCTTAATTGTTTTTAAGCAAAATGTGAAAATTAAATCAAGACTGCATTTGGCGTCTAGATTAGGAAACAGAATCTATACTATTTTTTTATCTGACACAAGTTGTCATTCTAAATATCTTGACACACATTGAATGCGTGTACAAATAACTGACAAACTAAATATCTATTCGTGTGTTATTAACTTTAAAAAACTACTTTAAATTTGTGTTATTCTAATAATCAACGTAGGAGATCTTATAATAATTTATAATACTTTCAAAGTTACGGAAAGTTTCAAACACTCACGTGTATCCAAATAAATTGCAGGTGCAAAATCATGGCGTCAGCTGTTGTATTTTTCCAGCGTATTAATCATCTGTAAGTTTGAAGTACCAAGATTCTTTGTATAATAAACCATTTCTATACGGCGTATTAAATAGATAGAACGAAACCATAACTGCCTGCTTTAAATTATTGCGACGAAAATTTATTATAATTTAACATTGAAAATTGTTGTTGTAGATATGTCCATTAGATATTGCATGTCTTAAATGATGTATATTATTGTTCCATGTTCTCAACTCAAGTTCTTCTTTCTGACTCTATTAGACGCCTCGTGTTTTAGTCGAGCCATCTTGACTTTTATCTCTAGTCTACAAAAGCGACTTGATTCTTGACGTTGGAAACAAAAGTGTTCATAATTAACTGGACTACGCTTGGCAACAAGCCACAGAATATAAATCTCCTAGATTCTATGTGTTATTGGGAACATTATACTTTACTTTTTATTGGCTGAATATTTACGAATTAAATGCTTTAAAATTTATCTGTTTTATTATTAATTTATTAGGCTTGGTGCAACAAAAAAAAAAATACGTTACAATGTAACAGATCACGTTGCTCCCAATAATAATAATAATGCCATACAAGAACCTCAGTGTTCTTTTTCAGAAATTTCAACACCTTCAAGAAAAACAAACTTCTCGGATTTGCTAATCACTCCTGAATCAGTGAGGCCATACCCCAAGGCCCCAGAAAGAAAACCAAGTAGCAAAGGTAGGAAGAAAGGCACGACAAGAATACTTACAGAAACTTTTGAAAAGAACAAAATAGAAGAAGAGTTTCAAGAAAAATTGCGTAAATTGAAGATAAAAGAGATGAAGACAAAGAAAAAAATAGTAGAAGAAGATGACAGTAGTGAATCAGAGACAGAAGAGATTGAATTGCAAGATTCAGATGGCACAGATGAATTTTAGTTGAAATGAGCGAAAGAAGCGAAAATGAAGATTTTGATAATGTTGCCTTTATTTTAGAGCAAGGTGATTTTGTTTTGGTTGACTTTTCAACAAAAAAAATAAACTGGCTTATATTGGATGTATACAAGAAGTGTTAAAGCGGAAATGAATATAATATTAAATTTCTGCGAAGATATGGAAATTCACAAAATTTATTTACCCTGTTGAAGATGATATTTGCGATATTCTGAAGGAACAAATATTAATAAAACTAGCTCAACCATATAGGAACCCAGGTACATCACGCACAGCTGATACTTTGAAATTTGATGTTGAATTTGCAACATATGAAGCGTTGTTTTGGGAGAATCCTTTAAGAATGATTTTTAACCATACATTATGAATACTGCTGTATGTTTGTTATGGTTGGTTATATTTTCTTCTTTCTTTTCTTTGGGAATGAAACCACATAGTTTTCTATTGTATTTTATTGGCATTTTGATCCATAACCTTTGATCGGTTATCAACGACCCTAGGTCAATAAAAATACAATAGAAAACTATGTGGTTTCATTCCCAAAGAAAAGAAAGAAGAAAATATAACCAACCATAACAAACAGAGAGTATTCATAATGTAAATCTCATTTATTTGAAATAAAAATCATTATCCACAATTTATCTTATAATAAATAATAGTGTCCCATTCAAAACATATATGCGTCCCAATCAATACATATAGTGTATTGAATGGGACTAAACTGTTTAATTACTGAATAAGTTTTATAACATGTTTATAATTAAATTTCAATGATATAATTGTTTAAATGTGTTTGTATAGGACTAAGAAAATTCCTACTAAAATATTTTGAATTAAACCCGAAAAATAAGGATCCAGCAGGTTTTTAAAAAAAAGTGGCCCATTCATAGCAACCTTCCCCTACTATAAAATGGATTTTGCCTAAAAGCAACTTAGACCTTACTTTCAAAAGCATCACTATCACAGAACCGCCTCCTACTGTATATGACGTCAACAAGCACATCAGAAGTAGAAACATTCTGTCATCAGAGCGCTTCCATTTCTAGCAATCAAGAAAGCTGCCTGTATGCAGCACCTATCTACCAGTTGCTAGATACCACCATGGATTCAGAATAACCCAAGCAGGAGTTATCTATTACTAGGATGGACATCTTCACCTACACGACACAACCCAGGTCCATGTCGTGAGGCCACAACATTCAATTACTCAACATAAAAAGTCGTTTCTAGTGTTGCAACTTTACAAACTAAAGTGTTTATTACTTTCACTTCTAGTGTTAAAGACATTTGCACTTGAATTACTTGCACAAAGATATTTGTAAATATTTCTTTTGCGTATCTTTAATGCTTAATAAGTTTATGACTTTTTTTTTTAACTTGTAGATAAACAAATGTTATTTCTGTTACTACGAGACATTGACAAAGTGACTCCAGACAATCAGTACACCACAAAAGTTTCTTAGAAGTAGTATATCAAAGTGTAAAGCCTAAGCGAGTACTTAACTAACAAGTTCTATCATTCCGTGTTTTTATACATTTTGATAATAAGTTTGAGTTTAATGTTAAGAGGAAAGATCACTTTCATAGAAAGTGAACATTTCATAGTACAATTATGACAGATAGATATATGATTTATTCATGTGTTAAATTTTACAATTTTTACATGGTTGTGATAAATTACAAATTAGAATAGTATGCAAATGTAATTACACTAAATTTTATAATAAACATAAACTTTAGTACAATTGATAATAATTACCATAGCATGGCAAATTAGAACTACGAAAGTACTCGGGTATAATTATATATACTAATTTTATTATTTTTCAGATATGTCAGTCTTGCTGTGGTCATACAGAAAATTCATTGTGCATTTCTTTAGACTGCCCTGTTCTTTATAGATTGAAACGAGCTAATCAGGATTTGCAACAAGCTCCACACATGCGTGATATTATAGTTACAAACTTTAGCATTTAGTAATAATTTAATTATGTCAATTTTTTGTATTTAGTGATTACTGTAAAAAAAATTGCTTTAACACTGTTTATTTATACATACAATCGCTTATTGGTTATGGCTATGTTTTTAAATGCTTAAATTTCTAAGTTTTATATTTACTTTTAGTTAAATTTTACTGTTACTGTTATTTAAAAAATAACCTTATATTATACGAAATCTGTGATATTTTTTATGAACTCTAAATGGTTGAACCATTTAAAAATTAATTCATTTGTTGTATAAAAAAATGTGGTACCTTACCATGATACTAACAGTTATAAAATTAATAAAAAATTTTAATACAGTTTAATCGGTTCTTTCAATTAATCTCATTCACTTATAACACCTTTGAATTTTAAATAGGTTATGATCATCCTTTTATAACCACTACTTTTCAAGAGAGCATAAATAAGGTTGTGATCTTGACATTTTTATAGTTTCTGATAGTTGTCACTCATTTCTGTTAAATATTTTATTGCTCTCTTTAAAATTGCTACAGTATTCCGTGCAGACAAGAACCAAAAGTAAAGTGGCAAAGGAAATTGTCCGCACCTAGTACCGCAACAAAAAAGAAGAGAAAAGGAATCCAAATAAATAATGCTGTGCTAGCTAAAACGTTATTTTATAATTAATACCCAAATGAGAAAAGATGTCTTCATTAGCATATTGTAACAGTTGGAATGAAGTTCGTTTAATTTCAACACTGTAGCACTTACAGTTGCAGAATGAGCAACCTGAAAAACTTAACAAAAAATCAGACTGAATTCTTCCTGATGAAGGTTTTCAAAGCGACAGAAAAGAAACAGCAATTCTTACAGCTTAGCATGGCGTTCTACACTGTTATTGCGTGTATAGATAGAAAATGGCAGGCGGTGAAAGTTATAATGAAAGTGCTCTGTCTGTATTCATTAGTCTGTTTGCATTCGATCTAGACAGTCGGTGTTTAGCGTGTTTAGTGAGTTTTTTGCAGTTAAAGTTGTATTTAAAATGCCAAGACTTTGTCAAGATAATGCACATACTTTTTGCTATGTGTGTGGTTGTTTAGTGGTCAAGAAATTTAGCCATACAATTACATCACTGTTGAAACACCAATACCTTAAAGTAAAGATTGGTAATCAAGACAAACATTGGGCACCACATATTGTATGTAAGATATGTGAAGAGGGTATAAGGTATTGGAGCAATGGAACAAACAAATCCCTACCTTTTGGAATACCAATGATTGGCGAAAGCCAACAAACTACCATGATGATTGTTATTTCTGTATGTGCAATGTACATGGATATAACACAAAAAATTTAAAAAACATCATTCATCCGATCCTCGGGTCTACAATTAGGCCAGTGCCACATGGTCCAGACGTGCCAATACCTGGGAAACCAACAAATTTAGAAGATGTTACATGCAGTTCTGAACCTGATGTTGATGAAAACAACTTTACCAATGCCAGAGAAATATCTAGCGTTTCTAAGCAACCGCAGTTATTTTCCACGATTGAACTTGACGACTTAGGTCTTCCAAAGGATCTTTCCGAAATTGTAGCATCCAGACTTCAAAATAAAAATTTACTAACAGAAGACGTTAAAATCTCGTATTTTATGAAATTTGAGTCTGAGTATTTAGGCTATTTTGGAAAAAGTGGTTGTCTAGTTTATTACACCGACATTTTCAGTTTGATAAACAAACTTGGGGGCACATACAATTCCGATGATTGGAAGTGTTTTATTGATTCTTCCAAAGAAAACCTTAAAGCTGTTCTCTTGCAGAATGAGAATGTTTTTTCATTGGTACCAGTTGTCCATTCTGTGCAAATGATGGAAAGCTACGAAAATCTTAGAGTAATGCTTGAAAAATCAAATACAATGATCATAGCTGGAAAATTTGTGGGTATTTGAAAATTGCGGGCAGCAGTCAAGATATACAAAGTAACCATGTTTTTTTGTGAGTAGGACAGTCGAAGTAGACATCAACATTGGAGAAAAAAGGAGTGGATAAGAAGAGATTAACTCCCGGATCAAAAAATGTTCTACACGAAAGTCTTGTTCATCCACAAAAAATCTTATTACCTCCACTGCATATGAAACTAGAATTAATGAAACAATACGTTAAAGCTTAAAATAAAGATGGACACTGTTTTAAATACCTTTGTAGAAAATTTCCCGCTATCTCAGTTGCAAAATGAAAGGAGGAATTTTTATTGGTCCTCAAATAAGGAGACTAACGAAGGATCAAAAATTTGTTAATACCATGACCAAAACTGAGAAAGATACATGGATTTCATTTGCTAATGTTATTGAAGGTTGTTTGGGAAACAACAAGAATCTTAACTACAAGGAAATTATGAAAAACATGCTACGGAAATTTATGGAATTAGGATGTAATATGAGCATATAGTCATTACAGTGCGATTGCAAATTTGTTTCTATATCTACCTCAATAATTTTCAAGTGAACAGCATCGTATTTACAAAGTAATTCTTCCGCTAAGAGAGCACGAATTTCAAGTTGTCTAGCATCATTTTGCATAGACCTTTTAGTGTCAGGTGAAGTATAATAAGCAGCATCAGGTAATAATTTTATGAAGTTTTTCAAATACAGTAAGTTCACTTTTGTGGATGTTCAGTTCACGAATTCTGTTGTTTTGTGGGTTCATCTTTTGTTTCGTTAATGCATAGAGACAACAAATATGTACAATTTATTTACAGATGTAGAATTAACCATTGGCTGTAAGAAATGCATACAATAACATGAAATTGAAAATAACAATTACATAAGAATCTACATGCATATTCAATATAAAATGTCATTGAATTTATGCATGAGAATAGAGCTTTTATGTGAACAAATCTTATTAAAGCTAGAAATGCACATTAGAAAATGCACATTAGAAAATTTATAGTGTAGCTTGGTGTAATGTTTGTACAAAAAAAATAAAATTTGCACACTGGATTAATTTTGAACTTTTATGTGCGTTTCTGTGTAGAAACGCGACTCAAATAGAAGCCTACGCTAAAATGGATTAGCGCAGGAGTAGGTGTTCACAGATACGGTGTCGCCTAGGATCTGCAGGTAGAAGTTTCGTTGGATCGAAGCCTGCATACGGTGCTAGATGTGGCAGGTCAATCAATGCAGGTGCATTGTGCAGGTTCTTTTATCGGCGATATGAGGCGTGGAACGGCATAATGATGGCGGATTCTTTATAGTAGGCGTCGGAACTGGTGCGGGGTGTGGTATTGACACATCCAGGCCGCTATGTCCGCTTCAGTGTTGGTGGGCGGCAAAGACGAGGGCGTCACGGATATCTCGGACATCCCGTCTCGGTAGACCATGTTTGACTTGGGTTCAGCGGTAGATGCTGATACAAAAGTGTTTCTACAAAGTAACTTCCATTGGTGGAAGTCCAGGTTCTGGTGGTAGGATTTGGAGCACCTTGCCGGCTGACTGTGGAGTATCCATGTTAGTGCATAAACCTTCTAGTTTAACCTCCAGGCTTTGGTGCGCTGTGATAAAAGGTTAAACTCAGAAGATCAGAAGTTATTGCTTGCTCCTGGCTATTGCATGTCATTATATACCCAGAAACAAACGAAGGTATTCATCTTAAGATTTTAATGCTCGCCTCCTTGATCATTATAAATAATGTTTGTAGTCTAATAATCGAAGATTTTGGGCGAGTCTATTCGGTTTTAAGGTGTGTTGATAGACGAGTCTATTTTTAAGGGGTGTCTGCGTTTCTATGAAGTTTGTTAGGTGCAGCTTGGGTCACATACTCCCTTTCTAGTGACTGCGTTAGTCATGATAGAAAGTGATGTATCGCTTTTGTTTGTGACTTGTGTTGTCTGCTTCAGACGATTTGTTTTTCATATATGCTGATTTTACTATGTAGATTGAAACAGTGATTTTCTTGCCTTGTTTTTCGATGTTGACTGTTTTATCGTCCATTCGAATAACTTTGTATGGTCTCTCATACGTTCGTTGTAAAGCACTTTTGTTTCCTCTGCAGTGTAAAAAAGTATGGCTTAATTGTTTCAAGTCTCTGAATACGAGAGGTTGCTTGCGGTTACAGTTTGTACCTGGGACTGACTGTAGTCGTTGGAAGTGGTAACGCAGTTGTTATACAAATGCTTCAAGATGTAATTGTTCCTTCTGCTTGTTAGAACTTGCTAGGAATTCTCCTGATAGGCGTAGTGTTTCGCTGAAGGTGAGTTCTGCTGATGTAGCATTCAAATCTTTCTTTCAAGCATTTTGTATACCTAGTAGAACTAAGGGTAATGCTTGTGTCCATTGCTCAGTTTCGTGGCATATCAGTGCAGTTTTTAGTTGTTGGTGAAATCGTTCCACCATACCATTGGATTGCGGATGATATGCTGTTGTGCGGATTTTTGTAAATCCGATCAAGATTTCTAGCTCTTTGAATAGTTGTGATTCAAATAATGACCTTGATCTGTTGTGATTCTGAATGGTATGCCGAGCCGTGTGATCCATAGTTTGATTAGTGCTTTGGTGGCCGTTTCTCAATGTTTTGCAGAGGTGATGCCTCTGGCCATCTGGTAAAGTGATCGATGCATGTAAGTATATATCGGTTGCCCCCGATAGATCGATAAATAGATAATTTTATTCATGTGTTAAATTTTACAATTTTTACAATCGCCAGAAGTCGCCTATAAATTAACAATAGAAACATATATATTACAGTACATCGACAGACAGAAGTTGAAACATATTAAAATAACAAATCAACTATAATTCATCAAAAATTACTATGTTTACTTGCAGGAACTCATCTATGGAGTAGAATGCATTGAAAGTAAGGAATACCTTCAGTTTAGCTTTGTACGATTTAAAAGGCAATTGCTTTAGTGAACACGGTAGCAGATTGTAGAATTTTATACAATAATAGTTAATACTAAATCTCGATTTTTGTAGTCTTTGCTGCGGCAAACAAAATTTAGGTTTATTACGGGTGTTATGATTATGAGATTCACTATGAGATAAGTACTGCTCAGTGTTATTATGAATATACAAAAGACATTGATAAATATACATTGAGGCAAAGTCATAATTTTTAGGGATTTAAAATAATGCCGGCAATCTTCAGTATACGATAAATTTGCAATTACTGTCACTGCACGACATTGAATAGAAAAAATTCAATTGGAAAAAGCCGAATGTCCCCAAGCTAACAGAGCATAAGACGACTGCGATTGGAATTAGGTAAAGTATGCTGTCATTGTTATGCCTAGTGAGACTGACTCCTTCAAATGGCACAAGAGATATATGACCGAATTTAATTTTTAGACAATTTATCAACACAGCAATCCCACTTGAGATCTTCATCCATATATACTCCCAGAAGTTTTACTGATTCTTAACGAGATCAATATATACTGTGTTTTTCGAGTATTCAATGATAATTAATTAGTTGTAAACCAAACATCAGCTGAGCTGAGGGTTTGTTCGGTTAAGTTGATGATATTTCAAACATCCGGCGATCTATTAATAAATGTAGTATCATCACTACATTTGATTTTCCAATGCTCCAACCAAAGGTACTACATTGGCCAGGAAGCGAGTTTTTTTTACCTGGAAAATTTGGAATTTTGTCGAACCCTTGCTGTTTCAAGCAAGTATGGATCTATAACCTGCGTGACAACACACACACAGGACCTCCAATTTATCTCTCATTCGAACGAGGGTGTATTTTTGTGAAAAATGCTCGCCTAACATTTTTCAAGCGGACTGTGTTGGGATTCGAACCTGGGACCTTGGGCGTAGTAGTCACACACATACCAATTACTCCACGGAGCCGCCTAATGTAGTATCATTAGCATCAAGGTTTTTGAGAAAACATTATCAGGGAGATCATTAACGTAGATTCCTACGGTTTCTCGCTGTTTCACATTATTGCGCAATGTATATTATGACATGATTACGCGGCAAATTGTATCAAATACCAAACACGTTTGCAGGTGATACAATGATCAAATTTACAATATAAAGGAAAGCAATGTACTCACTTAAATCGCACCTTACAGTTATCCCATGGCCAGTTCAATGTGGGTTATATCACGCCCTTGTTGATGTCAGATCTTATTCGTCTATCCTCTATGTTCGTTTGCAGGTTGAGCGGGAAGGATACAGGTAAAGGCACACGAAGATAAGGTAAAAGGGAACCTACATCCTAAAAAAAGAGAAAAGACACACCACGACACAGGTAGCGGTTCTCGGCTTCAGGCTTCGTAGTCTAATGACGTCGTATCCCACCGCGCGCACTTGCGTCATTCACTCTGCGCCTGCGCATTCTTTTGCGCAAACGCAGCTATCCGGAATGACGAAAATTAACAAGTTTATTTGAAAATATTCGCGGGAATTTATTTAACAATGTACATTGCCAAATTTGGAATCTAACAAGATTACGAATAGGAGTGGTCCAAGAATCGAACCTTGAGGAACTCCATAATTTAACATGGTTAGAGAAAACATTGTTGCTAATTAAGACTAACTGCTGTCTGTTTGTCAAATATGAATTAATAAGTTGACAACTGTTATAATCAAATTTATATGAAGCCAACTTTTTAATTAGTGTGAGATGTGATGCAATCAAAAGCTTTGGAAAGATCAATGAGTGTTAAAAGACCGAATTCCTTTTTTTTCAAAACAGTGTGATATCTCCTACAATAATGATACAATAGCACAAGTGGTAAATTTATGATGCAAAAACGGGCAGTATGGATATAGCTAATGGTTTAACAATGTCTATATATACATGTTCGAATCTTCCAGATGGTGGTTTGAAATTTTGTGTGTTTAAAACCACATGTCTTGTAACTTTGGATTTTTGGCATTGCATGTAACTTCCTGCCCAGGCGTAGCAGTCTGACTTGATGCCTGACCAAACAAATTTTTGGGTTACCAGTTTCGTGGTTGTCTTTATTCCTGGATGTGCTAAGTTGTGCATGCTTGCAAAAGCTTCTTTTCATAACTCTTTTGTAACGTATGGGCATGCTATCGTGGTTGAAACGTCGCAGAAAATACTTTGCTCAGAGTTTGGTATTTGAATCAGTTTAAAAGTTAAACTGGTTTTATCGTTTTCTTTGAAATTTTTTTAATTCTTTGTTAGTTTGTTGTGAATTGGATAGCTGTTTGTAGTCGATGCTATCAACTCTTGACAGTGTGTCTGCGACGATGTTTTCTTTCCTCGATGTATGTCCAACATTTGTTGAATATTGACGTACGTAATCCAAATATCTATATCTGGGAGTACATTTTTTTAGCTTTTATTTGAAAGCGAATGTTAGAGGTTTGTGGTCTGTATAGATCGTGAAATATCTTCCTTCTAACATGTATTTGAACTGTTTGATAGTTAGATAAATCGCGAGAAGTTCTCGGTCGTAAGTCGAATATTTTGTTTGGGCATTTGTTAGTTTTTTGGAGAAAAAAGCTAATGGTTGCCATTGTTTATTGACCCGTTATTGGATCACTCTATCCACAGCAACTTCTGAAGCGTCTGTGGCTATAGATAGTTTTGCGTCGGTGAGTGGATGCATGAGCGACACGGCTTGTGCTAGCTGTGTTTTGCACTTCTCAAAAACTATGTTTGTTTTGCATGTCCAAGTTATTGATGTGTTGCCTTTTATTTTGCTTTTCAGTAGATCATTGAACTTAGTTTGTAATTCATTGGCTCGTAGTATGAATTTTCTGTAGTAATTCAACATGCTTAGGAATCGTCTTAGATT
Organism: Platerodrilus igneus; assembly: GCA_036346225.1. Classification (NCBI taxonomy): domain Eukaryota; kingdom Metazoa; phylum Arthropoda; class Insecta; order Coleoptera; family Lycidae; genus Platerodrilus; species Platerodrilus igneus. Next base: position 4,305,325 of record JARFIW010001588.1, read on the forward strand.
TTTCACTGTCTTAGGTTGCGTGTAATTCTGTATTATGCTAACCTTTTCTGGTAGTGGTTTGGTTCCATCTTTGGTGATGACGTAGTCAAGAAATGTAACTTCATGTTTCACCAATATGCATTTGGCAGGATTTATGATGATGCCATAATCCTTTAATCTGTTGAAGAGAATTTCCAAGTGGGTCTGGTGTTCTTCGTCAGATTGAGATGCTACCAGTATGTCGTCTATATAGCCATAGCAGAATTATAAACCACATAAAACTTAGTCCATGAATCGCAGGAAAGTTTGTGCAGTATTTCTTAATCCGAAGGTAATGTATGCGAAGTCAAATACACCGAAAGGTGTAGTGATAGTTGTCTTTTCTATATCTTTTTCAGCTACTGCGCTTCAATTCTCGAGTTCCTACGAAATAATTCGTATACGAAGCATTTCGTACAACAGAATTCGTATACGAACACTCATTGCTATTCTGGAACACCAATCGAAATATATTTTTCAAATACGAATATTATTCCCATAGAAATTTGTCAACATTGCCATAATGAATGAAACCACACTCAAAGTTGGATACTTAGTTATATATCACCAAGAAACTAGGTTGGTATCGCGAATGTTGTTTAACGTTTTAAAGGTTATAGCAAACGTTTTAGCGCTAAATGTATTGATTTTGTAAAGGCATTATTTTATTATAAAATGCAGTTCCCCGCCAATAAAAATAGTAAGCGCGTAGCAAACATTACATCCGAACAAAAACGGTGATGGTAGAGTTTGTGAAATGCAACCCAGATTTACTGAGAGGTAAATTTACAAAACTTTCACCAAGGTAGACGGCCAGAATCTGTGGAAACTGCTTGCAGTTTCCTTAAATGCTCAGCCAGGGGCTAAAAGGACTGGATGCAATGGAGAAAAGTAAGTTATAAATAGAACTTAGTATAATTGAAAACTTATTAAATGCAATATTTTCAGACATGGCATGATCTTCGCAGTAATGCGAAAAGTAAGAAAGCTTCTATTGTAAAACACCGAAATGCTACTGGTGGTGGTGAACCCAGCCATACTGATTTAACTCCATTAGAGGAAGAAATAATTGATACTGTAGGACCCGCGTTAATCGAAGGACACTTGGGGATATTAGAATCCTCAACAGAATTTAATTTTTGCCCAAGTGAGGATAATGTCATGGTTGAGGTGTTCAACGACGAGTCGAATACAATTGTTCTTAGCGGGAAGGACCTAGTGAACCTAATACAGCAAACAACTATCTACAAAAGAAAGTTTTAACAACTTTAAATAAAGGACACAGGTCTGAAACGGTAACAACACTGAAGAACATTTCAGAAGAATTGCCATGTGTGCCTACAATAAAAGAGAAACCTGTTTCATCACCATCGGGTATTAAAACATTTAATCGACGAACTCAGCGACTGGATCATACTATATCAGCAACAGAAAAACTGGCTAAACAGAACGAAAGACTGATAACCATAAAGGAGGAGTATTACAAACGGAAGTTACAACTGTTAGAAGAAAATATTGAAGTGGAGCGAGAAATCAGCAATTCTTTAAAAATCATTGTAGCAAATTTAAATTGTAAATAGTCCTATAGTGTCAAATTTAGTGTTAATAAAAGAATTTATTACCTTACAAATACATTACATTCATACATGATTATAATAGTTTTAATGCATTACTTATAATTTAATTTCTAAAATATTAAAAATATTTAAAATTTATCTAATCAACCATTTTGTCAGTATTTGTATGTACATTTTACAATTACATAATGAATCAATAGATGCTAAAATTATAAATACAAAAAAAAAATGTTTTTATCGATAACAAATGATAAATCTATTTAGAGTCCTAGGCAAATGATTGCGAATCACTTGCCGTTGTAGCCTTCTCCCAGCTGCTAAATCAGGATTAATTCTGTTGAGGCCAACTACTTGCTGTTCTATAACGGGCTCATAATCATACATTCCTAAATCATCTCCTTCGTTCTCTTCCCCAAATTCTACTGGCATTAGATTATTTTCTATGCAGATATTATGCAAAATGCAACAAGCATTGATAATCTTCGAGGCTCTTTGTGGAGAGTAGTGTAATGTACGGTGTTTGAGGAGGCATCTAAATCTTAGTTTTAGCACCCCATTACACCGCTCTATAAGTGATCGTGTACTCATCTGCCTATTGTTGAATGCAGCTTCTGAAGTATTTGGCTCAACATTCAACAAGGGCGTTAACATCCAAGGCCGAAGAGCATAACCAGAGTCGCCTAGAATACGAACAATTGATATGCTGTTACCTATTTTCAATTTATTAAGCAATGTATTCATACCTAACAAATAATAGGCACCCTGGCCATTTCTATGCAAATTTTCCATTATTGGTAACACATTGCTATTATTCCAGATGAAATTGTCGTTACTGCTACCGGATATCTTGCACAAACATTAATTATTTTCAGGTTTGGATCACATATCTAAATAAATTGTATTTTAAGAATATCCCAGCTAAGCTTAATCAAAGTACGTTATCTTACCAACTGCACATTTATGGAGTGGTATCCTTTTCTATTGACATAAATAGCCTCAGGATATATAGGGTCATTTATGTTTGGAGGGTAAATAGCCACATGTGTACAATCAATACAACCAATTACCCCTGGAAAATTATTTTGTATAAAAAATCTACAATTAAAACTTGTTATTTTCCCCCCAAGTGTTAAACAAAACTTAAGTGCGCCGCAATCTATTTAATTCCATAAAATTCTGTGGAAATCTAATAAACTGATTAAATATCTGTGGCATGTTTAATGCATCTGATACTTCTGCAACACAACGACTTACCGACGACTGGCTAACACCTAAGTGTAAATTTAGACCAATATCATTTTGGTAACTGCCACTAGCAAAGAAACGCAAAGCTGTTAAAATCTAAAACTAAAACTTTATTAGTGAGCCAAATATAATTAAGAATTTACTTTCTCGTAACACTTAAGCAGGATTTTCTACTAGGTGGTGTTAATAAGGGCTCTAAGATATCAATTAAATTATGAGTGCTGCTTTTGTCAAGTCTAAATAACTTCACAAATGTTTTATCATTTAAAAACTCAAGGGGGTTGACAAAGGTATGAAATTGTCTATCACCTAACCCCTCAAGCAACTCCGCTTCTTCTAATCATGCTATAGCAGCCAAGTTAATTTGATCTCCCAAAGCCATCAAATCTATAATAATAATACTATCCTAACTTTATACAATATTGAAAAAAGAACGTATAAACAAACAAGAAACAGTGAAAGTTGAGGTTAGAACTATGGTATTTCGTAGGCCGGCCGCTGTTTCGTATACGTAAAGAGAAATTCGCACGCCAACAAACAGACGATGTAATTTTCGTATGCGAACATTCATCCGCCCGCTCAAGAATCGACTTTGTATCTTTTTGTACGAAGTGATAAACTTTTCGTATACGAAAATAACTCGAGAATTGAAGCCCTGGAATTTGGTGATAGGCTCGAGTGTAGAAAAATTTTTTCTGCTTTGCAATTTTTGTGAAAAATCTTCGACAAATAAGATGGAATATCTATCTGGGATTGTTCGAGCGTTTAAGGCCCTATAGTCGCCACTCTTTGTTTTGCTTGACCACTAAATGTATTGGAGATGCCCATGGTGATTTGGATGGCCGTGCAATTTTTAACTGAACCATTGTAGTAAATTCGTCTTTGGCGATTTTGGGTTTGTCAAGCGCCAATTTGCGTGGACGACAGTATACGGGAAGTCCTTTTGTTGTTAGAATGTGATGTTCGGTGCAGTGTTTTCTTAGTTTGTTAAGGCCGCTTGGACATGTGATGCCTGGGTATTTGGTTAGGATTTGTTGGTATTTCATTTTGGATACCGTGGTTGATATCACACTAAACGTATTACCGGCTGATTGACTATTGTTTGAAAGTTTTGTCTGTGAATCGCCGAATCTCTTGTTTTTTGTGTCAATGAGTAACTCGTAGTGTGCAAGGAAATCCATACCGATGGTTGGTTTTTTAAACTTCAGCAATGACAAATTGCCACGTGAATAGTTGCGTAAGTCTCAAATCTAGTGTCAGTGTGATTATACCGTATGTATTAATGATTATGTCATTTGCGGCGAACAATTGGTAGTTTGTCAGTTTGCGTATTCTACTAATCTTGCTTTTTAGATATACGCAGAGATCCGCAGTAGTGTCGATTGGGAGTTCCACTGCGGTGGTGCGATCTTTTACGTACAAGCGGCATGAAATAGATTGCAAGAAATTATCCATCTCTAATTCCTGCAGTCGGAGTTTTTCCTTGCCACCAAATTACAGGGTTTTTGCATTTGCGTGTATTGGTTCCAAATTTATTGTGGAACCAGCACAGGCCTTTTGTTTGAAGCTGCTTTTGTGGGCTTTGGTTATGCGGTCGCGTTCTAGAAAGGCTCTTGGGGTGCTGCTTATTTACAGTAGTTTGTGTATGATGGAGCTTTGTTTTGAGCATGTCAATTTTTTTTTGTAAGTTTTTTAAGGATGGTATCTCGTTTGTCTGCAACTGCATTAGCATAGTGTGTTGATTGTGTATCATGGACGGTGTTGAGTACATAAAAAAATACTCAGGAGAGAAAAGCGGGTGTATCACCAAACAGATATTAACAAATGCGGACTTTAATATTTTTACCTGTTGTCCAGTTAAAGTGGTAAAGTTTATTGGATCCCGAAATCTCGTAAAATAATATAAAGCGATGAGGTAGTCCTATACGGGGACTGACCTCAGAAACGTATTGTTCAAGCAGTGACAATGGACTGTGCTAGGCCGCGCAATAACCAAACATACGTCAAACAAGATAGAACATTGAAGGTGAAACGTGACCGGGTTTATTAAATTTAGATAAAAGAGCAGATATTACCATAAACAAATAAACTTAAACTTTATAGCAATAATATAAAAAAACTAAATGAATATATACAGGGTTGGACAGAACATACCGCTCACCAAAATGAAAACATTTTAATTTTCATCTAGAGGGAGGGAGCAGAATTTAACCACAGGAGGCCTGACTTACAACACGTTGTTCTAACGGTGGCAACGCGGACCATCCCGTCGGCGCCAGGATGCACGGAGATAATACGTCCAAGTGACCACTGAAGAGGAGGAAGAGAATCGGCTTTAATTAAAACTAAGTCTCCCGGTTGAATATTATTTTTGGCTACATGCCAATTGGATTTTACTTGAAGGGTGTGAAAGTATTCCCGAGACCAGCGCGCTCAAAAGTCCTGGTAGATACGTTGCAATAATTGCCATCGAGACAAACGACTTAAAAGAAGTACCGTCAGTGCGGGACTATGTGGGGCGGATAGAGCGAAAAGGAGGTGGCTACGTGGAGTAGTTGGTATGCGTGTGACTACTATGCTCAAGGTCCCAGGTTCGAATCCCCACACGGTCCGCATGAAAAATGTTAGGCGAGTATTTTTCCTAAAAATACGCCCTCGTTCAGATGGAGTCCCGTGCGTGAGTGTTGTCACGCACGTTAAAAATCCCTACCTTGGTTGGAGCAGCAAGGGTTCGGCAAAATTCAAAATTTTCTAGGTAAAAAAAATTCGCTTTCTGGCCAATGTAGTACTTTCGGATGGAACATTGGAAAATCACATGTAAGGATAGAGCGGAATGAGTCAAAAAATGCCCCGGCGTTAAGTTCGGATTATTAATAACTGGGGTCAGAGGGCGCGAATTGAATACATTACATTTGATATTCCAATGCTCCACCCGAAGGTACTACATTGGCCAGGAAGCGAGTTTTTTTTACCTGGAAAATTTGAATTTTGCCGAACCCTTGCTGTTCCAAGCAAGGTAGGATCTTTAACGTGCGTGACAACAGTCACACGGGACCTCCATTTTACCTCTCATCCGAACGAGGGTGTACTTTTGTGAAAAATGCTCGCCTAACATTTTTCAAGCGGACCGTGTCGGGATTCGAACCCGGGACCTTGGGCGTAGTAGTCACACACATACCACTACGCCACGGAGCCGCCTGCGAATTGAGTTCAGCTTCAATTTGGATGAAAAGGGTTGACAACTCTTCAAAGGTTAGAACCTGCTCTCCTACAACACGAAGTGGCAGGATCTTGACGGACTTGACGCCAGCTTCCCAAAAACCTCCAAAATTGGACGCGGAAAGTGGGTTAAAATGCCAAGTAATTAGTTCTTGGGAAGCTGTGGCTTTAGCAAAGAAAACCAGTTAGCGATGGGCACTGACAAAGTTGGTATCACAGTCGATGTACAAATGTTCACATCGACCACGACGAGCAAGAAACCGACGAAACGTGGTCAAAAAAGCGCCAACGGTTAAATCGGTAACTAGTTCCAGGTGAAGAGGCTTGATACACATACAAAAAGGCGTTTTAGCGGTTAGATTTTGTTATCGTTCAAATCAAAGGATACTATTATAGATAGTTCAGTTTTAACGAATAATTTAAATATGACCTTAAACGGAAACGTCAAAGTTGACCTTGAAACAGCCAAAAATACGAGCGTCTCGCGCCACATCTGATCTCGGCTGCCGTCAAGGCCATAGCTTCCTTGTTTTCATTACGTTGTCATGTGCCTGGATAGTTATGTTATGTTTGTTGGTGGTTTTCATTTAATAATTCTAATTCTGTAAATGAACAAGCGGAAACCATATCTTCATTACATTATAGAAAAAATTAAACCACTTATTGTATAAGATTGGATCTCACAGAAAGGAGAATAATTCTTGGGGCATATAAACAAGGATTTATTAGTAACTGAAGGCTAATAAGTCATTTATACATAATATATTTGGTAAAGTCCTGGCAAGTGTAATTTTAATTGCTGAGAGTGCCATCAAAGTTTTGATGTTTAATCTTTACCTTGTAAACAAGTTTCACAATTGTCAACTGAAAAGTATGATGACCTTAGCGGCAGCCAAGATCAGATGTGGCGCGAGACGCTCGTCCAAAAATAATTATGTTCCGAGACGCGTGTCACTATAATGGTTAATTCCAATGCCACTTCAACGTGCGTTCGAATCCCACAAGTAGTTACAGTGCTGTACAAAATACCTTCGAATACCGAAATTGCACACAATAATAACCTAAATAATTATCAATCAATAAAATTGGACTTAGGAAATTCCCCGTATCCCTACAATACATAAATATATAATATGCATAACCATACATGAATAAAGTTGATTAAACATAATAAAATACCTTAATAGGAGTTAAAATTGATAAAATAAATATAATGAACTAATAGGTATGTGAATAATGAAATATACAAAACATAAATGATAAATAAAATGTTTGTGATAAATAAAGTAAGTTAGCTAGAATACGAAAAAGCTAATTTAAAGCAAAGTAAAATACCATATATATTACAGAATAATTATACAAATTACACACAAATGCCGATGAAAAATTACCTTGTGTAGTAGATTTTTCTTGTTGTGAAATAATCACAGAAATTCCATGTAAATGGGCGCTTGTTAGTATGGAATCACACATGCGTTTTGAGATGTGAAATAATCACATATTACAAACAAACATTATTTTGTTGTTGTGATTAAACGTGCCTTTGTGATTGACGCTTTCGTGAGGAAGCATAATCCGACAAACTGAATGTGAATGAACGATCGTGAGTATGCGACTGCATATGGGTTTGTAGATGACTTCTTTGTGATGCGGTATAATCACACAAATTACAAGCAAATGCACGTTCGTTAGTATGTGTTCGAATATGTATTCTTAAATGACTTTTCTGTAATGCAAAATAATCACACAAATTACATGCAAATGGACGCTCGTTAGTATGACTTCGGATATGTGTTTCTAAACGACTTCTTTGTGATGCAGAATAATCACACAAATTGCATGCAAATGGATGTTCGTTAGCATGCAACTGCATGTGGGTTCGTAAATTACTTTTACTAGATGCGGTATAATTACACAAATTACATGCAAATGGACGTTTATTAGTATGCGTTTGTATATGTCTTTTTAAATCACTTTTTCGTGATGCAACATAATCACACAAATTGCACGGAAATGTACGTTCGTTAGTATGCGTTCGTATATGCGTTTTTAAATAGCTTTTTTGTGATGCACAATAATCACAGACATTACATGAAAATAGGCGTTCGTTAGTATGTGACTGCTTATGGGTGTGTAAATGACTTCTTCGTGATGCGGTATAATCACAAAAGTTGCATGCAAAAGGACGTTCGTTAGTGTGCGTTCGTATATGTGTTTTTAAATAATCCTTTCGTGATGCAGAATAAGCACACAAATTACAAGGAAATAGACGTACGTTAATATGTGATTGCATATGGGTTTGCAGATGACTTTTTTGTAATGCGGTATAATCACACAAATTGCATGTAAATGGACGTTCCTTAGTATGTGTTCGAATATGTATTCTTAAATGACTTTTCTGTAATGCAAAATAATCACACAAATTACATGCAAATGGACGCTCGTTAGTATGACTTCGTATATGTGTTTCTAAACGACTTCTTTGTGATGCAGAATAATCACACAAATTGCATGCAAATGGATGTTCGTTAGCATGCAACTGCATATGGGTTAGTAAATTACTTTTACTAGATGCGGTATAATTACACAAATTACATGCAAATGGACGCTTATTAGTATGCGTTTGTATATGTCTTTTTAAATCACTTTTTCGTGATGCGACATAATCACACAAATTGCACGGAAATGTACGTTCGTTAGTATGCGTTCGTATATGCGTTTTTAAATAGCTTTTTTGTGATGCACAATAATCACAGACATTACATGAAAATAGGCGTTCGTTAGTATGTGACTGCTCATGGGTTTGTAAATGACTTGTTTGTGATGCGGTATAATCACAAAAGTTGCACGCAAAAGGACGTTCGTTAGTATGCGTTCGTATATGTGTTTTTAAATAATTTTTCGTGATGCAGAATAAGCACACAAATTACAAGGAAATAGACGTACGTTAATATGTGATTGCATATGAGTTTGCAGATGACTTCTTTGTGAAGCGGTATAATCACACAAATTGCATGTAAATGGACGTTCCTTAGTATGTGTTCGAATGTGTGTTTTTAAATTACTTTTACGTGACGCAGAATACTCGCACAAATTGCATGAGAATGGATATTCGTTAATATGCGACCGTATATGGGTTTGTAAATGACTTCTTTGTGATGCGTTATAATTACACAAGTTGCATGCAAATGGACGTTCGTTAGTATGCGTTCTAATATGAGTTTCTAAATGACTTTTTTGTGACGCAAAATAATCACACAGTTTGCATGCAAATAGACGTTGGTTAGTATACGACTGCATATGGGTTTGTTAATTACTTATGTTGGATGCGATATAATTACACAAATTGCATGCAAATGGACTTTCGTTAGTATGCTACTGCATACGAGTTTATAAATAACCTCTTTGTGATGGGGTATAATTATACAAGAAGTTCGATAATATGCGACGTCTTATGAACTTTTATTGAACCTTTACAGAATGCAGAATAGTTAGATAAATTGCATACCAATAATCGTGCTTTAGTATATGTCTGTGTTATTTATCTGTAAATTTTTTTTTTGCCATAATTACAGAAATGGATAGTGTTTGTGGATAAGATTATACAGAATCTACTCGGTTAAATATTGATGATACACCATAATCACATTGTTTGTCTATGCAAATCGTGATTTTCAATAATTTTCTAGCTTTGTGTCGACTTGGTTGGTGCATAAGGGCATTTTCTTTTAATACCAACATATCTTTTGTCAATAATGCATTATATTTTACTGGACACGTTTGCTTTAAAATTAACTATCAATCGTATCGTTTATATGAGCGTGTTGAAGGGACTAAATAGAAAAAGTAATATTATATAATCATTTTAATTTTAAATACATTACTTTCATCATATGATTACTAATTTATCCTAGTGTGTTCTTAGGAATACCATTTTTGTTCCAATAATTAATCGCAAAAGTGTTCAATAAGAGTAGGTTAACATTGTAGTGATTTAATATTCCATACACATTATGTTTGGAGCACGAGTGTCTCCAAACAGGAACACGTGGTGCGAGAAGTTTGCAACAAAGTGGAAGCAGGAATTTTTAAACTCATGCCTGCTTGTGTTGCTATATTCCTGCATTCTCCTGCTTCCCCAACTCAGTAACACTCACCGTTTCGAAGATATAACAAAAAGTATTTTTGTTGCTAATTTTTTCTTCAGCAGTAAAGTATAAGCAGGATTTTGAACTATAAATGTCGAATCGAAACGCATGAATTTTGAACACATATTTCATTTAATTATAAAAGTATTATATAATAACGAGGTGACTAATAATGCGGACTTTAAGATAGGATCAGGACGTTCCTACAAGAGACTTATAAATGCACTTGCAAGGTATTACAGAACACGTAATATAACTGTATGATTTAGGGGTGTCAAATTTAAGTCAAGTTACAACCAAATATAGCAAAATTCAGTTTTAAACAGCATACAGAACTAAAGTCATAAATATATAGTGGTTGAAAATATGTTGCACGTTTTCCAGAATGTATATCATTATATCACCTATAAATTATAATCACGACACACATCTAATAACCAACGAACTTTGATTTTGAAAATGATCGGCTTTTCTTAATTTTCGTACCAGAGTGACTGCTACATACAGTGTTACATGCCAAAATTTGGCAATGTACATTGTTAAATATGTAAATAAATTCCTGCAAATATTTTTAAATAAACTGGTCAATTTCCGTCGTGCCTGCGCGGAGTGATTGGCGCAATGCGCGCGGTGTGATACGACGTCATTAAGCTACGAGACCTTAAGCCAAGAACATCTACAAGTGTGTGTGTGCTTTTCTTTTCAGGTAGTAGGTTCCTTATCTTACCTTTGTGTTCTTTATACCTGGTTGTTCCTTATCGTCCCACCTACGAACGAACCTATAGGATGGTCGGATAAAATTTGGAGTCAATAATGGCGTAGCCTACCTACCCCAAAAACGAGGAATCTGAGATGTTAAGAAATACACGTGAGTACACGTTCTATTTATATTGTGCTAAAAAATTGACCATTGTATCACTTTTAAACGTGTTTGGTATATGATACAAATGGCACGTAATTTGCCGCGTAATTATACGTTATATTAAACCATTGCGCAATAATATGAAACACAGGAAACCGTAACAACCGATACTTGCGGTAGTACCCCCCTGATGACGGTAACTTTATATGATCGCATTTAATATCATATCAAAATAATTACATCATGCATACGTTATGAAAAGCTTTGTCTCTTCTAATTTATTTAACAGCTCATTTGTTCAACGTTTCGGCAACTAAACAAAACTGCAAACAACCTTGTCTTAGTTATTTCAGTAAAATCTGCAAATAGGGAGAGACGTAGCACGTTATTAAACTTTTAGCTATTTTAACAGTATTTCTTTAGAGCAAAATATAATTGGAATTTGTATAAACGGAGTTTAAAAATGCGTGTTTCCGCTTTGTTGCTGAGTGAGAAGTTAGAAACAAAAATACTTTTTGTTATATTTTGGAAACGGTAAGTGTTGCTGAGTTGGGCTTTGAAGCAGGAAAATGCAGGAATATAACGACACAAGCAGGCATGAATTTAAAAAATTCCTCTTTCAACTTTGTTGCTGAGTGAGAAGCTAGCAACAAAAATACTTTTTGTTATATCTTGAAAACGATGAGTGTTGCTAAGTTGGGGTTTGAAGCTAGGAAATGCAAGAATATAGCAACACGAGCAGGCACGAGTTTAAAAATACTTGCTTCTACTTTGTTGTTAACTTCCCGCACCTGAACACAGGACCATGAAAAGGATGCACGAGGATCCAAGATAATATGCGCATGTGCAGGATAGCGGAACCGGTTAATTTAAATATGCAAATAATGAATAGTCAGGCTAAAGTTAATGGCAATTAATTAAATACAATTATTATTTTGTATTAATTCTCAATATATCAATCTAAAAGCTATATTTTACTATTTAGTAATACATTTATTCATTCAAGAGCTTCAAAGTCTCAAAAATTAATAATGCTTTTATATTTATAATAATATTATATAATACTGTTACGAGCTACTACTAGGCAACCCGTCAAACGCATATGCGCCGTAAGCACTATATATTCTTCAGGAATCTAGGATGTTCGAGCACATACTAGAGAATGAATCGTCTATTTTAATTCAGTGTATATATAAGACCGCTGATAAAATGTAAGGGTTAGTCTATATCAGAATGTCGTATAAAAATCATCTCGTATATAGTTAGTTGTTCATTACGTTCTGAAAGTCTTTAGTAACTATAAATCTGTATTATGTGAAAGTGTATATTGTACCGACAGCTTGTCGAATACATAAATAGACAAAAGTGTAATAAATAAATAGAAGTGTTTAGTGTTGTTAATAGACCTATGGTTAAGAATTTAGTTTAAGAAGATATTAGTGCTTGTAAATTCATTAGTGTGATAGTGCTTCATTCTTAATTGGACAGAAAACATCTATAAATAAGGCATAAACTGTTAATTAGAATTGTGAACAGTGAGTAATAAAGATTTTAATTACTACTTGTTTTAAATTAGTGAAACGCGTTAGTAGTAGCCCGCTACAATACTTTTCAATAAAAAGACCATCATTAAATCTTCAGTCCTAGAACTGGTTGGACGCGTACACTCATTGTTTCCTAGTCTGAACCAACCGTCACATTTCCCTAAAATTTGCAGTCTGCATCTATCACTATCTGTGTGCGAAAGTCTGATCTCGGTCTACTTCTACCTAACTTTTCCTATCTGTGCTATTCCCCAGAAATGCCTTAGACGTATCCTGTCCTTCTATTTTTTTTATTTTTTTCACATATATCTTTATTCCTGTAGTATTTCAACAACCTATTTGTTATTAACTTTGTCTGTCCATGCTACCATGCTTAAGCATTTGAACCACCACATTCCAAAGACTTCTATCTCTTACTGTCTGCTTTTCCTACTGCCCCTAATTCATAGATGTACTGTGCTGTGCTCCACACTATGCTTTGAACAGTTTTCTTCTTGTATCTATGTTCGTTGTCTTTGAACATAGCTGCTGTTCTTTTTTGTTTGGTGCAGTTCGGTCACTTGCTATTGTTTTACAGTTATATACCCTACTTCCCCGATATTCAGTTGTATGTGAAGGGAGGTAAGCAGCCTTTGGCTGCCAAGTTCCTCCAGCACTTGAATCTTTGTCGAATTAATAGTTTTTGCAATATATCCTTTTACACAATCAAGATTAGTCGAAAATATTTCACAACTAACACCTGTAGTTGTTTATAATAATCATCAGATTTAAGAGCACTTATTTTTTCGTCATTGGGTATTACGTCTTAAAACTGGTTGGACTATATATGTTCTGCGCTAACCTACACAGTTCCCTGCAATTCTCCCAACAACCTATATACAGCTCGATTCCCTTCTATTGTTTTCTGATTATATAGCCTATTTCACCGAAATTCAGTAGTATGTGAAGGGGGTTAAGCAGCCTAGGCGTCGCCGTGGATCAATGTAGTAAGCCTAAGACTACGGATCCCAAGGTCCTAGGTTCGATTCCCGAGACGACTAACTGCTTGAAAACTGACAGGTGAGCATTTTTCACAAAAATTACGCCCTCGTTCGTATGAGAGGCTAAATGGAGGTCCCGTGTGTGAGTGTTGTCACGCACGTTAAAGATCCCTAACTCGCCTGAAACGGCAAGGGTTCGGCAAAATTCTAAATTTCCAGGCAACAAAAAAACTCGTCTCCTGGCCAATGTAGTACTTTCAGACGGAGCATTGGAAATGTAAAAGCACCGTTAAGCAACCTGTGGCTGTCAAGGATCCCCCAATACTTAGACATTTGCCGTATTAATAGTTTTCCAATAAAACCTCTCGCACAATTAACATTAGTTGAGAGTATTGCAAAACCAATATCTGTAGTTGTTTACAATAATCACCATGTTTAAGTACAGTAATTATTATTGTCATTAGTTTTTCCATCTTGCGACTGACTGAAAGCGTACCTCTATCGATTTCTATCTTGAGCTAGCCTACACATTTCTCTGAAATTCTCACAGCATACATCTTTCACTATCTGTGTGCCGTAGTCTAACCTAGGTCTACATCTACTTCTCTTTTTTCTTATCTCTACTTCTAATATATTCCGCACTATTCCCTCATGTTCTAGTATGTGGCCTATCATCCTATCTCTCCTATTTTTTACTGTTTTCCACATATTTTTTCTTCCCCTGTCATTTCTAGTACCTCTTTGTTCTTAACTTTGTCCGTCCATAATATCTCCATCATACGTCTGCGGCACCACATTTCAAAGGCTTCTACCTTTTTTCGTCTGCTTCTCCTACTGTCCAGGTTTCACAGCCATACAGTGCTGTGCTCCACACATATATTTTAAGCAATCTTTCCCTTGTTTTTGATTTATTTTTTCCTCTTTTGCATACTAGAACTTTAGTTTTATTTTTGTTAACTTTCATACCATTTGTCTCCGTTAGAACTGTTTCCATTTCATTAAGAGCAGCTTCTAACTCTTCTTTGATAGATGCTAATACCGCTATATCATCTGCAAATCTAAGCTATTACAGTCCCGTCGACGCGGCACAAGTGACACAAAAGACAGTTGGTAACGATAATACATAGTGTGGAAATTAGCGCTCCAATTGTCAATGACGTCACACAATATGCAAATTATGGCACGTAATTTACGATATATATATTTATAAATTTTACAATGTCCCCTAAGGGGTACTCACGTGAATAGGTAAAGCTTCCTACGGAATTACTTCAGGATGGTCGCTCGTGGCTTCCTTCCAAATTATTTCATGATGGCGTCTGCGGGGCCCCGTAGACTCGTTATTTCTCTTGGGTCGTGGGCTGCTGTTAGGCCAGCTGGCGTCCAAATTCGGTCGTCTTCTTTCTATGTAGGGAACGATAAGGAACGGGTTTATAGGGAACGATAATCAAAGATAAAAAAGAAAAAAGGATCTACATAATAAAAAGATACGATACCATACCAGACCAACCACTCTTCTTCACATTCCAAGGCAAGTTCCTAAGCGTCTTGCGGAAATTCCCCACTCTCTTCTTCCGCCACACGCGTCAGCGCGAAGTTTCGCGCAACGCACTTCTAAAAGTAACGGAAATACGCGCAACAAGTCTTTTAAATTTATGGCGCGAAATTCCCGCATATTATAACTATATGAATGTTTAGTGCCAAAATTTTTTGGCACGTAACAAAACATATCAATCTTTTGTCCCTGCATATTAATTCCAAATGTCTTCCTGCGTTTGACAGTATTCATTGCCTCTTCTAGGTACAAGTTAAAAATTCATCGGGATAAGGCACATCCCTCTCTCACCCCTTGCACCCTTTTTCTTTACATGTAGGAATAGGTGTATAACAGAGTCTAAATAAAACTCTGGCGGGACTAGCGTCGACTGTTTGTGTCTGCGGTAGATTGCAAAAGACTATATCTCAGGGGTTTAGAGAACAAAGTTAAATTTTACTCAGACAAGTTATAGAGATGCAATTTAGAACATGACTAAAGAAAATACCTTAATACAACTTATATATTGACGTTTAGTTAATAACATTAATAAAAAAACTAAATATATACCCTTGGTGCGTAAAGATTGCGAAAGATTGCAAAATTCGAAGGACCTTTTAATATGTTTGTAATTCAACACAATGTGTAATGACATATGGTTATCAGCAGTAATGGCGATTAAATTTATATCAAAAATTATAATATAAATGTAACAAGTACAAATTATTAATTGATTATAACAAAACGAACATACCTCCAGTAGTTTTCTAAGCAAGTACGGCACACTGAAACGGCGATAATTAAGCGGTTTGGTTCACTTGAAATCACGCACTTCAGCCATATGGTGCAGCTGCACTTGTTGTTGCTTGAAGTTCAAAATTACGAAAACGAATAACAACTTTTTCAGTGTAGTTAACGCTATCTGCTTGTGAAATAATTACGATAAGCAAACTGCATGGCAATCTTTAAAATTTTGCAAGGTTACAAGTTTAGTACAGAATCTTTCTTTTTAAATAATTTTTAAGTTAACTAAATCAAGGTAAAGCTTCAACCTTCTACCTTTCGTAAAACATTTAAATAATTATAAATGGGATTAAAGATTAAATATCACTCACGTGTCGAAGTACAGTGCGACCAAAAAAAATTGAACTTATGACATCACATGTGGAATATTCCATAAACATCTGCGATGCACAAACAGGAAACACATCATTACGAATGAATTTAACGCTGAAATTATAAAAGATCTTCTGAACAAAACATTATTTAACCAAACCAATTCTTCATTAAGTACGTCCTATAATTTTCTTGTATTTTAAATCTCAAACTAAATTTTTATTTCAGCAGTATTTATGGAATGGTCGATATTCACGATATTGACGATATGTACGATATTTACGATATTGCATGTTTTAATGATGGGGGGATATCTATTTCTTTGGCCAGCAGGAATCTACTGAGCTGCTAAAGGTGGAACACAAAATAAAATCTTCACACTACAGCTGCTAGGAACCACATTCTGACACGAAGGTTGAATCAATTATCACCTTTTGCGGACCGTATTACAAGCCATGTGCCTATATACCATCTTTGACCTTTCTATGCTGGTGATAGCAGCTTGCCTGTTTAGACGCTGATAGAAAAGTGACACGAAATGACAACTTGATGATTCTTATTATAGAACTTAGACCTATAAAGCGAATGAGCGCATATGCTATTATATATGTTATGAATTATTTTTAGTGATCAGAAATTTATAAATTATATTTTTATTTTATTGAGATATTATATTACATTAATAAGTAAAGTGTAACTGAATAAAAAAAATACGTTACAACATGGCTAGGGAACTGTGAATTGACATGTTACACCCTTTCCTAATATTTACTTATCTACTTTCTGTGCTCTAATTCTATTATCGCTGTTTGCTCTTTGTATAAGCTATATACTATTCGTCTATCCCTAAAACTCATTCCAATCTTTTTGAGTATTTCGAACAATTTTTTCCGTTTCACATTGTCGAATGTTTTTCCAAATCTACAAACCCTATATACACGCGTTCCCCCTTCTCTATTGTTTTTTTTTATTATCACCCTCAGAGCTAAAATAGCCTCCCGTGTTCCCCTGTTTCGCCTAAATCCAAATTGATCTTCTCAAAAAAAGACTATAAGTAAATATTAATTTCACAAGTTTCTTTACAGTCCAAATTTAATAAAATATTTAGGATGATTGAACTAAATTAAAAATAGAACTTGATTGAATATTCTGAATATCTTCTTCTAATTATATCTGATGTAGGTATTAAATTAGTTCTCTAATAGCTCCTGCAATTAAGTAGGTACTTAGGCAAATAATAGGTTTAAATGTATTTTTTTTTGAAGTTCACACTTACTACGTTTATTTGAGTAAAGTAAAGTTTTAAATAACTGCCTATTGGAATTGATATTATAGTGTAACAACACATTCCAATGTATAAAATTTTATTACATTAATCTATTTGATATGTAGACACACCTTGCTGCAAATTAAAGAATTTTAAACTAATCTATGAGCAGCAAGATGTGATATGGTCAATACATGTAACGAAAAAAAAGCTTACCTATAATTAAGTAACCTTTTTTTAATCAGTACGAACATACTGCTGAGAGCGTTTGTTTTGGTTTTGGAACCCTTGGTATAAATTTTTTGTGTATGCAGTGTTTTTTATACAATATATTAAGTGTTATTATATATCTTTGCTTTAGTAAAGAAGATGAGATACATATAACTCCAGGAATTTGAATTGTACTTTCTTATTTATTTGAAATTAATAACTGACTATATTGTTGTAACAATTTTATTTTTGATAATAAATCCCTCCATAAAATTGCGAGAATAATATAACAATTTTATTAACAACAATAGTAATACGTTAAAGCCGCATCGTCCTTTGGTATTCTACTTGTGGTTAAATATCTGTGTCATCTACAGCTATTTACAAACACATCTCTGTTTGACGGTTCTTCTCCGGACGCCTTGGCCGCCCGAGTTAGTTTTGTAGACAGTCGGCCAGATGTAGTAGAAGCAATAACATGTACCCTAGATTGCAGGCCGGCAATTTGCGAATCCACTTCAATGAGTGAACACATCTTCGAATAACGGTCGGTAACGTATAAAGTTCATTAACTTGTTTAATTTGAGATAATTTATTTAGCGCGACAACTTACAATGCAACTCTTAGAACACGAAATTTAGAATACGAAATTTAGAAGGCAATTTTTAGAAGACGACACTTGCAATGCAAACTTTTAAGACACACAAGGACTATGTAAAGATGCTACCATAGTAAGGCGGCGTAATTCAACTTCAGTATTACAACGGCTGCAGAATGTATTGTAACAGGATTTGATTCGACACGTGGGACGAATTCATAGTAGAAGTTGTTTTGGATGAATTTGGTTCACACTACAACGCTGTTATGGTTGCTTGAAATAACGAGGATCTCATCTTTCCTTGCAACAAGGCGACAAATGCAGTTTTGGTTCGTAGATAGCGATAAGTTCTTTTTATGTGTTTCAAACTAGGAACACGTTAATTTGTTTTAATGCGTAAAAGCATGAATATTGTAAAAGTTTCAACTAATTGCTGAGCTGGATTTTCCAGTATTAAAACTAAAGTTTACAGATTTGATGTTTTAAGAAAACAACACGCGTGGTTCATTATGAATCGTCGGTAACGTCAACAGGTGTTACTGATGTCATATATTTTTCTGCTGTGTACTGCTGACAGATGTATTTTTGAAGGCAAGTGCCTCGAACAGCTTTAGTACAAGAGATGTAAACACGTCTATTTTTGTGATCAGCTTTATATAAATTAAAACTTGCATATGTAATTATTTAGAAAACTTGAATGCTAACATTTTTAGAAGTTATTAATTTGTCATCGCCTGAACAGATCTGCACAGGTCGGAACCCTATTTGTATAACAAGTTCATGTTATACTGTAAAGTATTTGATTAAAAATAATTAAGATAAACATGAAGTTGAAAGCTATAGATCGATACAGTTATTGATTAAATTTTTGTTACAAATCATATTATTTTAAAAGAGATTCTTTTTAGTAAACAATTGGTTCAAGATTAAAGTTTTTTATTTTGATCAAGTATGATCAAATCTAATAACATAAAGCTAACATCCTTATGAGTAGGTCTTTGATGCCAACTTTATATTGGAAATACCTTTTTACTACTTCTTTATGTATTTTTGCTGGGCACAAATAGTGTTCCACTCTTTTATGTATTTAACTATTACAATTTCTTACAGGAGCTGCGTCTTATTTTATTTAGACAGGTTTTTGTCAGCGAAGGCAATCTTTTTTTTTGGGTCTCCACGTCCGCCCTTAGAAATATGCCATGCAACTATCATAATTAAGTCAGGACTTGGTGGCGCCTATTTGGTTTAGTTTAAGTTTGACCTACAAACAGATTTCGACTTACCCCCCCCATTTCTCATAGCTCTGCCCAAGGAATAGACCCCTAGCTGTGTCGGAAGACTTTGTTCTCTGGCGCCCATTTAGAAAATTAGTAACACTGACGCTGATGCGTGAGGCTAGCTATAGATAGAAAAATTTGTTTCACTGCCACCCAATGTGGGGCGTGCAGAAGAGATAAAAAAAATAAGTTTCACTAGCGCCCATGAGTGGGGCTAGCCTTATAGAAAAAATTAGTTACATTGTTTTTTAACAAAACAATACAATTTTAACGGCTTAACTACTATTAAAGTCACTTATAGCAAATTGCTTGAACTGTTACTTCTTTACATACTGAGGAAGGTCGCCGATTAGTATCAGAATTGGAACAATTGACTAAATCCACCTCCTTTAAAGCAATTGTTTGTCGTGGATATTTTTTTTACTAAATAATTGTAATACATGCAAAGTGTTAAAATATCTTAAAAAGCCCATAAGTGGTTTCAAAGAATGCTACTTGTGTGGAGAAATACGCGATTGCTGTAATTCTCTAAAATCAATACAACTTTGGTTTACTTCAAGCATTTTATAAATTTTGCAGTGTTCTAAAAATATCACAAAATATTCCATAGTTACCAGACCAGTTAATTAACTGGTTTCTGATAATCATATACACCAACGCTTGTACAAATGATGGAATCTCTTCTCAGTAAGCATTTATTTCAATAATTAGAAGAAAGATATTCAATCAACATTTGTTTTCAATCAAAATGCAATGCAATTAACTACAATTAATATGGAATAGTTAATGTTTTTAAATTTACCGTCATTAACTAAACCGTATAAATATTTATTTGCACTTTTAAATAAACCGCTACACCTACCTTGCACAGGCGCACATTATCTCGGATCATCGTGCAATCTTTTACAAAGTGACGTGTTCGTGCTTGGAGACACTCGTGTCTAAAGTTGTCTTCATTTTTAAAGGTTATGTTGTAGTGATGTTTGTTTATTGTTCTTTAATTTCTAAGGTTAAAGCTATGGATATTTTAAAAGCAGAAATTGCCAGAAAAAGGAAACTACTAGAAGAAAATCAATTAATAGTAAGTTACTAAAAGATAATTTGATATAATAGGTTATGTATGTAGAATTCCAACAAAAAGTTTTTTAAAAGAGGTGATTTAATTGCTAAAGAATTGGAAGAATATCATTCAAAATATGGCAAAAATGCTCATGAAGAATATGATTCTGCTTCTCTTACAAATGAAGGTACGAAGTATTATAAATTTATTTAACATTTATGCAAGGAATTTCTAAACTTTTGATGTGTTTTTAACAGATTGTTAAGCATAAAATATCGTATTTAGTTATTGACATTTTATTGGATTTTTATGGTATTTTGTTGTTATTGTTATTTGCCGCAAATGAACGTTGAGAAAAAGCGGTATGAAATTCCACTGTAATAAAAAGTATCTCGGGTGTTTTTAACTTTTCAATGGGTATTAATGAACAGCCAAAACTTTTTTCTAAGAAAACGCAGAACGAGCACAGCAAGGACCAGGACAAGCAAGAGTTATTTAACTGCCTGATAATGATTTCCTTAGTATATACATTTTCTTCTTAATTTGTAAATTAGTGATAAGGTAATGACTGTATATATTATATGAACATGCACAAAAGGTTTTGTATTGCGAATGAGAATGAAAAGCAAGGCGCTACTTTAAAAATTTATAGGGACCCTTGCCAAAAAAACTATTTTTGTTTCTTTACTGTTATTAACTTGGTAATAACTATAAATAACCATAGAATACCATATTTATTTCCATGTATAAAACTTATTCCCATAATGTTAATCATATTAGCTTAACCTTAAACAAGTTTGTAATATTTAATTTTTAACATCATTATCAGAATAACACAATATCTTATTACGGTAATTAAACCAGAACACAGTTATCATTAATCATATACCGGATGCCCGTTATGTATGGAATATAGTATAATATATATCTCGGTACATATCGACTTTATACAAAAAAATTTTACATAAAAAGTTGTTTAACATTTTCAATAATAAAACAGCATTTAATTGTTTTTATTTCAGAAAACAATTGAGTAAGGAATAACGCTTTCATTTTTTTAAATAGCATTGTATCCTTTCATTAGGTTAATTCCATAGAGATTTTTTTCTCATTTAAATGATGTAAAATTTTAGAACTCTTATAACAGAAAATTATTGGAAAAAATGTAAAAACTGTTTATTAAGTTAATTTTAACAATAACATGAATCTAGATATCCTAGATCTCTTTTATTTGTTCTAACAATTGAACGTAGGTTATAAATATGACAGAATCTTGTTTATTTAGATAAGTTGGTATATCGAAAAATAAAAATGGTTCGTTTAATAGAAACTGAACACATAGAAATTTTAATTATGGTTGATTATGGGGATCGTAAACGAATACAATTGTGAAATTTTTAATTAGCATTACCCCATCGAGAAGCAATCATCCGGGTCAGTAGATAGTGAAACAGTTAAGGGAAACAGGTAATGTAAAAGATCTGCCGAAGGCTGGTCTGCAGAGTTTTGCAACAAATGAAGATGAAAAGCTTGATGTTTTAATAGAAATTGAAGAAAATTCAAACATTTAATCTCGTCAGTTAAGTTTAAACCATGCCATAATTAAAAGTTCAATACACAAAATATTTACATTCAGAAAAATTACATCCATACAAACCAACTTTATTGTAAAAATAATTCGAAGATAACTATGATTGGCCTGTTGAATTTTGTGAAATTATGATGGAGCAATTCAACAACAATCCAAAATTTCCCAATAATATTGTTTATTCTGACGAGACTACATTTTGTGTAAATGGAGATGTAAATAGGTATAATTGTCGATATTGGACAGCTAAAATCCAATTGTATGCTCCAAAATCATACCCAAACACGACAAAAATTAAACGTTTGGGTGAGTATTTATGCAGATCACATAATTGGATCTTTCTTTATTCGTAGCACTCTGACTGGTGACCGTTATTTGCAATTATTGCAAAAGCAAATTGTTCCAGTTTGTCAAGCAAATCTTGATGATCTTTCGTTTCAACAAAATGGGACACCACTCCACCATCATTTGGATGTAGGCCAATATTTAGATATGCAGAAGAGGGTCGGTCTGTGGAGTGGCCTCCTCGATCTTCGGATATTACACCTTGCAATTCCTTCTTTTGAGAATATTTAAAATGAAAAGTGTATACAAACCGACCTCAGAATCTAGCCAAATTAGAGCAACGAATAAAAGATGAAGCAGCAGCAATTTCTCCAATATTGCTTAGAAATTCTTTTCAAGTTTTCAACGAACTTCGTTTGTTTATGAAATCTATTTGTCTGTGTGTCTGTCTGTCTGTGTGTCCGAGGCCTTTCTAATGGTCGGACATCAATGTGTGATACATCAATCGATTCAGCTCGGTGTCCAGAGCTTAAGTTTTGATGTCAGTTAAAATCGGGCCACGGGACGCCGAGCCCCGGAAAATCCACAGGATAATTAAAATTTTAAATAAGTTTAAAATCAATATGCGACACATATTTGAACAATTTATGGCATTTCATGCCAATTATTCCAATATTATAGACATTGTTTAAACTTAAATTTTGATTGCCGAAAATAATTAGATTCATATAAAAAAATTTTCTTATCTTATTGATGAGAACTAATATATAGCTTTTAAAATATTTATTCAATAAAATAAAATATATTAAAATGTCTCTTTTGTTGTTTATAAATTTTTGTATTTTATCTGAATACTTATAATTATTACAACATAATAATTTTAATTTCTTTAAATTGTTTTAAAGTAAGTCTACATTTGCAAGTTCGTTGCGACAATGCCTTGCATTTTCAACTTGTTTGTGATAGGTTGAACCATTGCTTTGCAGTTGATGGTGGACATTTTAAATACTTATTGATATGAAAGGCATTTTATTGCTAATTTCGTTTTGTCTTCAAACTTTGTACAAAAATTAATTTTTTGTTCATTCAATTGTTGAAACAAATAAAAGAGATGTTGGATCTAATTCCTTTTATTGGTGAAATCAACTTAATAAACAGTTTTTACATTTTTTCCAAAAATTTTCTTGTATAAGGGTACTAAAATTTTACATCTAAAAAAGAAAAAAAATCTATCGAATGAGCCTAATGAAAGGGTATATTGCTATTAAAAAAATGAAAGTGTTATTTGTTACTTGAAATAAAAACAATTAAATGCTGTCTTATTATGGAAAATAAAATGTTAAACAACTTTTATATAAATTTTTTTTGTATAAAGTTGATATTTATCGAGATATATACTATATTCCATATATAATGGGCATCCTGTACGTATTAGTAAAGTATTTCGAAAATATCAGCTACCACTATCACAGTGGAAATTATTAAATTTGCAAATAAATTGATCTCTATATTTTTTATAGGTAAAGATGCGGCTACCATTACCATGGCAAATAGCAATATTTTTAACTAATCATTAGGACTCTTGTCTCACTTTCACTACCTAAAAAAATTAATCACGTAAGTTATTTAGACTTAACAATCACTTAAAACAATAATAACATACAATCCATTATTTTTTGGGCTCAAACTGACGTATATAAATATAATTCCTAAAAATTGTCATCGTCTTTGGCAACAATCAATGGCCTCCTTCAACAGTTACATTAATATATTATTCCTCATGTTTGATCCTGCAAAACTACACAAACAAGAATAACATTTTAGAAAAACTTGTTATAAACAATAATCGAGACGGTCCATGGCTTAGTTGGTTCACATGTGACTTTAATCACAAGATTCCGGGTTCTATGTCTGACACGGTCCGCTTGAAAAATGTTAGGCGGGCATTTTTCACAAATCTATGCCCTTGTTTGGATGAGAGATAAAATGTAGATTGTTACGTGCCATTACACTTAAACATGTTTTTAGGTTAAGTTTTTATGTATGGAAGTTTCGCGGCATAATTTCAAATACGCGGTGCGCGGGAATTTTAAATAGACTAGGCGGTACTTCCGTACGTCATAGTAGTGAGCTTGCGCAGTGTGCTTATCCCTAGAGGGGTAGACCAATACTAGACAAAGAGTGGGGACGAGTTTTGGTGACGCTGGGAATCGTGGCTTTTTTGCCTTTGTTCGTGGAGTTAAGTGGACGTTTCTTTTGGTAACGTATCGTAGCTGTACCTATGTAGATTTCCTTTGCTTGATTATCTTTTGTTTGTCGCTCCTTTACCATTTTTCCGTCATTCCCTGTGTAGGTAAATTTACAGCAACCTTCGGCAAACTGGACTCCACGACCCTGAGGTACATGCTCCGCTAGCCGCTCCGGAGGAACCGCCATCTTTAATCCCTCCGACATGGAGCCCTGAGGAACCCTGATAGAGGCCAACTTTGGTTCGGATTTCCGGGGTGAGTAAATTGTGTTACCTGTTTATTTAACTTTTTATATTTTCGACTATACGCAATGTAAATTTGGCAGTGGTGACGTCATGGTAGTTGGCCACGCGAACCTGTCATAAGGTTGGCGCTTTCGGCCGCCAGGGCGTGGCATTGCTTTTTATCCATTGCGCTTGCGCGATGTGTCTTATGAACTTTGGTAACTGTATTACCGACTTTTAAGAACTATCTATCACCATATAAATGTATCACCATCTAGAGTGTAATACTTTGTAATCTGTTTTATCGACCATATAAACTTTCACCAAGAGTAGTGTAATAAGAATGACGCCTTTAATTGTGTGAGGTTATGAACTTTGGGGGTTTTTTTTCCTTTGTTTTTAGGTTATAATAATTTCCTTTATAAACATTCAATGTATTATCAATGTTATTTAAAAAAAAAGCTTTTTCACTAAAAATGAAGTAATTAATATCTGTAATCTTGAAACTTATACGTGTTTTGGAACACGCATCCTTTAGATGTCAAAAATTAGTTGCTATGAAAATGAAAAGTGAATACCGCCATTTTGAAAATATAACTGTTGTTTTTAAAATGTGTTTTTAATATAATGTTTTTCTAAATTTAGAATGTGCGATCTGTCTGTTTAACTTCAATTATGTTGTTGTGAGTGGTTTATTTTCGGATTCAAATATGACCTTTAGGAAATTATCTAACCCTATTTTTTTTATGCAAGTAAGTATATAAATAAAATAAGCTTTTACCTTATTTTAGGCCTTAAAACACCATTTATTAAAAAATTATCTACATATATTAAATTAAAATATCTTTGTTTGTTTTCCTAACTTTAGAAGATCTTTTTGAACTTGAACACACTGTCTTGTATGTTACGTTTTAAAAAATGCCTTAGTGATTTCCTATTTAATAACAAAATTGTTTGCCTAAATAAAGATTTCCTGTTTACCTAAGTTTTAGTGTCTTTTAAAGCGTTATTTTGACCTAACCCTGTATGGTTTAAACAGTATAACCTATAAATGCGTTTTATAAAGGTTCTTGCCTTATATATAGTAACGAAATTACCTTTATCTCTTCACATATCGATTTAAACTTCATTAAATGCCTTAAAATTGTCTTTAAAATCGTTTAACTTTATGTATATCTAAGAGCTTGTCACGTTTACTTCCTTGACAAGGTACCTAATGTTCTTAGCTCTCACTTGGCTTAATAACTTGAAACAGCCCGCAGGTCGTTTCGCAAGATGGAACTTGTGTATATCTCAATTCACTTTTGACGTTAGCATAGGCCTGGCAAATTAAATATCGTACCTGATGCCTTATCTCGTGATGTTATTTCTCTTAACCTTCCAAATTTAATTCTTGATACCTGGTACCTTAATATGATTAAATCCTCACGGTTTACCTAATATTTTTCTGTTTTCACCATCAATTAGTATCTTTAATTACTTATTCCTTCTCTTATACACCTACGTTTTATACGTTTAACTCATTTACCTTAAACCCTTTGCTTTTGGTTGACTTTCCCTTGACCATACCGTTACTTATACATCACTTCATCCTCTACACCCCCCCCCTCCCCAATATAACTCTGTCGTTTTATTTAATCAACCCTCGAACTTTTCCTACTGCATATTATTTGGTTTTTAGTGTTTATCTTACGTCATTTAATTTTGTGTGGTAATTGTCGTAACTTTGGTTGTAATAACTCATTGAATTTTTATGATTAGTTTTAGCTGATGTTGAGTGAATGCTTTCTTCTTTGGGCTCACATAGAACATGCGCAGTCTATGCCATTGAAAGAAATAGTTCATATTCGCAGTTGTAAAAACTAGGATTGTCTATTCCATGTGTTTTTCTTCTGAATTATTGCAGTCGCCCACATTATACTACATCATTATTTCCTTCTTTTTCTACTAAATCAACATAACTTATAAACTTTTTTTTCATTGTTTTTTATTGAACTTTGTGGTGAGGTGCTATTGCTTCTTATTGTTATCTTATTAAATTCTCGGTTGTTTTAGCATATGGGGACAGTGTACCTGTATTTAACTGCTTATAATTGGGCATTTTTGTGTGTTTAGGGTGCTACCGTTTTGAAAAACTACCTTAAAACAGTTTGTTTTTGTGTGTTTGTATCTGTAATGATACTTTTAAGTTGTCGTGTCTACCTTTGTCTGATTTTCTTATCGTAGTGGATGTACTCGTTAGGAAAATGATCGTACTAGTTCTCTTAGGAGCCTAGTGAATTTCAACATATGTGATACCTTGTCTTGTCGGATTAATATCGCAGATGGTCCTTCAGACTGCGCTGTGTTTAATAGGGACAACTCTCTACCTTCTCTTGGACGCTTGTCCAAAAACTATACTTTTTTCTTAACCCACTATCTCCGCTATGCCTTATTCTTCTTTCGGTGGACCTGTTCTTGTCCCGGAACACCCGTCTGCCACATAAGAATGATGTTCCCTCATTCCGAGCTACTGACCACACTGGTTGGTTGAGTAGCGCTTTGCTATCCACCTTTTTCTCTGTCGCTTTTGCTTAATGCGAGCCCTTCCTCTACTTTCTTCTACCTGGAAGTGCCTCTAATGCATTCCAAAAAACCAACCTCCTTCTTTTTTACCGTTCCTGTTTCTCTACTGCCTTTTCATTTCTGTTAGTCACCGTGTGGTTGCGCGGGAGGTTTTCACAGACACCTGGACCATGTCTCTGCGAATCTTTCGTGGGGTCATGCGGTGCCGCTGTCAGTGCATGGGCTCTGGCAGTGAAGGTATGTATGAGTGTGTGAATGTGTGAGTGAATGTATATATATATATATATATATATATATATATATATATATGTATATCTTATACACCGTGTGGATATCGGGTGATCGTATCACCGATATCGATTACCGCCGGGTGCAGGGATGCACCCAAATGTCTTTGCCGGTCTCTCGTGCTGTTCTTGTGAACGGACCTGCTTTACAGGTTTCTTTTTTTAGAAGGCACGAGTCAATCCCATTTAAACGGCTCTACTGGAGCCACTCTATTTGTTGTTATTCATTGTCTTGGGTAATAACTAGGCTAATATCTTTGTCTTCTTTATTATCCTTGATAATACCTTTAGTTTTAATATCGTTATCTTACCGATTACCTTTAGTAATAACCTTAGTTTAATATCGTTATCTTACTGACTACCGTTAGTAATAATTTTGGTTTAATTTCTCGTTATCTTACCGACTACCGTTAGGAATGACTTCGAGTTATTTCGCGTTATCTTACCGGTTATCTTTAGTAATAACTTTTGTTTAATTTCGTGTTACTTTACCTACTATCTCTTATAATCACTTTAGCTTAATATCGCGTTATCTTATCTAGTATCTCAAATAACAACTAAAGCTTAATACCGTTATCTTGTCTATTACCTTTGAGGATAACAACTTAAGCTTAATATCATTATCTTATCTACTATCTTTAACAACAATTTGAGATCTTGTCTTATCTTTTTATCGTCCTAACGTGTGGTATCTATGACCAGACGTGGGAATTATTTTTTCCTGAAATTTAAGTGAAAAAGCTAACCCGATTTAGAAATGTAATTTGTCAGGTTAGCGTATAAGGATTTAGTAGGTGGTACTTTTGGTAAATTTGTTGATTCACAACTATGTCATGGACAAGCTTTAAATGTGCATCGTTAGAAAACCAAAGTACCAGTAACAAAATTTGCTAGAGTGCAGAGTGACGCACTCCATGAACATTTTTAAATTTGGGCACTTTTTGCCAAAAGAAGAATAGTTTGATGCAACACTCATGTGTGTTTGCATATAAGAACTTTTATGTTAGCTTTAGTTAGATAGGTTTAGATAGTTTAGGCGACTTGTCGCATCTGTTTTAGTTTAAGTAGTGTTTCATGCTCCCCGACAAATTTGTGCTGTCGATAATTAGTGTAGTCATAGACTATCGGGCTATCTATTCCGTTTCCTGGTACTTCGGTAGACGTGTTATCGGTCAAAAAACCAGGTGGCGCCTTATATAAACATTTTGTAGGTTTTAAGTTAGGTTTTATATAGGGTAGTTAGGATTTAGATTTTAAGCTGTTACTGTGCTAACAGACTTTTTCTTTTTTAAGTTTTTTCTTTTGTGGCTTTGTCGCGATTGTTACGTGCCATTGCACTTAAACATGTTTTTAGGTTAAGTTTTTATGTATGGAAGTTTCGCGGCATAATTTCAAATACGCGGTGCGCGGGAATTTTAAATAGACTAGGCGGTACTTCCGTACGTCATAGTAGTGAGCTTGCGCAGTGTGCTTATCCCTAGAGGGGTAGACCAATACTAGACAAAGAGTGGGGACGAGTTTTGGTGACGCTGGGAATCGTGGCTTTTTTGCCTTTATTCGTGGAGTTAAGTGGACGTTTCTTTTGGTAACGTATCGTAGCTGTACCTATGTAGATTTCCTTTGCTTGATTATCTTTTGTTTGTCGCTCCTTTACCATTTTTCCGTCATTCCCTGCGTAGGTAAATTTACAGCAACCTTCGGCAAACTGGACTCCACGACCCTGAAGTACATGCTCCGCTAGCCGCTCCGGAGGAACCGCCATCTTTAATCCCTCCGACATGGAGCCCTGAGGAACCCTGATAGAGGCCAACTTTGGTTCGGATTTCCGGGGTGAGTAAATTGTGTTACCTGTTTATTTAACTTTTTATATTTTCGACTATTACGCAATTTAAATTTGGCAGTGGTGACGTCATGGTAGTTGGCCACGCGAACCTGTCATAAGGTTGGCGCTTCCGGCCGCCAGGGCGTGGCATTGCTTTTTATCCATTGCGCTTGCGCGATGTGTCTTACGAACTTTGGTAACTGTATTACCGACTTTTAAGAACTATCTATCACCATATAAATGTATCACCATCTAGAGTGTAATACTTTGTAATCTGTTTTATCGACCATATAAACTTTCACCAAGAGTAGTGTAATAAGATGCCATGTGCAAATGTTGTCACATACGTTAAAAATCGCTACTTTGTTTGGAACAGCAAGGGTTCGGAAAATTCAAAATTTCCAAAAAAGCTCGCTCTAGTAGTACTTTTCGGTAAAATATGTAACGTTTTATTTTAAAGCATCTAGGAATTAAAATTTATTAATTTAAGAGTTAGGGACTTTACTATTTATAAAAATTCCCGTTTAATTAGTGCAATTACACTGATGTTGTGAAACCCTGGGAATAGAAACATTTACACGGATCCCGGCGACAGGCTTATCATTGCCAACATAAGGCTGCTGCAGGGTTCCAGCATGAGAAAGCATTTACCTTCCCATGAACACCAGCGCAAGTGCATCGACCTCGGTTGGTAAGAGGAGACATAAAATGCTAGAACCACCGATTAATCGAGGAACTCTCAATCTTACCACCATATCTACCGCTTCGATAAGATATCGTACCGGAATGCTGACACGAGTGTTGTTGTCCCACCTACCTTATCTTCTTTTAACATCTTGCAAGAGATGCCTTACTAAAAAGCAACTTCAGCTCGTAACAACAGGACCAAGCAGAATGGACTGTGCCACCCTGAGAAGTATAACATCACAATAAACCCAGAGTAAGTGCTTTAATATTCTTAATTCGTTTGCCGGGGATTTATTGCTGGTGTTAAGCATATAATCATAATTAATTTGAGATAATTGTGGTTATTATAAATATTGTAAAATTAAATATAGTATAAACAATGATACCAGCCCTGAACAACAACCTCCAAATAAAAAGGATAGTATTTCTTTTAAATTAGTTTAGTATTAAACAATAGATTTTTGATATTTTGGGTTTCTATGTTGTCGTTAACTGTTATTTTGCTTTTATGTATTTCAATCATTTCTAAAAATTGTCTGACTTTATTATTATTTTCTGTATGATGAATCTGTATATTATTAAAATTGAAGTTAAATGACTGTCTTGTAGAGTCTATCAACTAATACTAAACTAATTTAAAATAAAAACTGAGTAAACTTAACGGACTGGTATTCTATGCCATAATATCCACACAAACTTTGAATATCTTATAATAAAGTAAATAATCTTCAAATAATATCCTGTGTATATGTAAGACAAAAACAACGTGTTTATTGTTCAGTGTTCATAATCGAGACTTTGACCAATGGTTCTTTGCATTAACGGCTACGTCTGATATGCTTATGGACATGCGTTATTTATAATAGAGTAACCCAAGCTCCGGAGACGGTTAGTGCAAGTAAGATCGCCAAAATAATCGCACATCCATCTTACATTAAGTGTTACCATATGATAAAAATTTTATATTGAATAACAGAAATGCCATCGTTACTATGTTTTAAAGGTGAGTTTTGAAAACAAGCAACTTATCTCATATTATTCAATTATTTTCAAACACTTAAAACATATATGTGGAGCACAGCACTATACGGCTGTAAAACTTGGACAGTAGAAAAAGCTGACATGAAAAAAATAGAAACCTTGGAAATGTGATGCTACAGACAGATGATGATGATATGGACAGACAACGTAAAAGAACAAAGAGGAACTAGAAATTATAGACAAAGAAGGAAATATGTGGAAAACAGTAAAAAATAGGATAGATAGGATAATAGACCACATACTGAGGCATGAAGGAATAGTGCGAAATATATTAGAAGCAGAGATAGGAAAACGGAAAGGTGAAGGTAGACATAGGTTAGACTATTGCACACAGATAGTCAAAAATATAAGCTGTGGGCATTTGAGGGAAATGTGCAATCTAGCTCAGAATAGAAATCAATGGAGGTACACATCCAACCTTCGAAAATGGAAAACCCAATGATGAAAAAAATAACTGTACTTAAATCTGATGATTATTATAAGCAACTACAGGTATTGGTTTTGTAATACTTTAAAAGATAAAGATATGCACGAAAGATTTGATAAAAAGTTAAATGATTTACTGAAAGATATTGGGAAAATTTCCTATACTGACTAAGTTGAGACAGAATGGAATAACATTAAATCCAGCTTAGACATGGCAGACAGAGATATTCTGGGGTATACACAAAAAGAAAATAAGAAACTATGAATAACAAAGGATATCCTGAATCTAATAGAAGGACAAAAATACAAAAATAGATCAAATGCAACAGGATATAAAACCGTATAGCAAAAATATGAGACGCGGAAAGAAATATCATTATACAAAATGTAGAGAAAGTGGATAGATGGCAAGAATATATAGGGAACTTATATGCGGAAGACGAACTAACAGTATTAAAACAGGATTCAGACGTTGAAAATGATGACTTGGGATATCCTATACTTAGAGATCAATTTGAATTTACATTAAATGGTCTGAATAATGGTAAGGCACCTGGTACAGATAAGGTGCAAGCAGAAACTCTAAAAGTTGCCGTAGAAGCAGTAACAGAACGTCTCTTTCAACTTGTAGTCTATATGTATGAGACAGGCCAGATACCTAAAGATTTTAAACGAATATCATAGTCACTATACCAAAAAAGAGAGGCTCAGATGGATGTGAAAATTTTTGAACAATAAGTTTAAGAGCACACATGTCAAAAATATTAACTAGAATTGTACAAAGGCGAATGGAAAAACCAGCTGAAGAAGTACTAGGAGAAGATCAATTTGGGTTTAGGCGAAAAAGGGCACATAGGAGGCTATTTTAGCTCTGAGGGTAATAATAGAGAAAACAATAGAAAAAGGTGAAAGCGTTATTATAGGGTTTGTAGATGTGGAAAAAGCATTTGACAATGTAAAATGGAAAAAAAAGTTCGAAATACTCAAAAAAATTTGAATGAGTTTTAATGATAGACGGATAGTACATAGCTTATACAAAGTACAAACGGTGGTAATAGAATTAGAGCAGGAATGTAGAGAAGTAAGTGGTTTAATTCCCAAAGAAAATTAAGAAGAATGTTAAACAAACCACAACAAACATACAAGAACTCTGGCTGTTGCAAACAAGGTAGGGATCTTAAACGTTGCGTGACAACACTCACATACGGGACCTCCATTTTACCTCTCGTCTGAACGAGGGCGTATTTTTGCGAAAAATGCTTGCCTAACATTTTCCAAGTGGACCGTGTTGGGATTCGAACCCTGGACCTTGGGCGTAAAAACACGAGCATCAAATAATTATCTAATATGTAGAACAGTGAAATTAAAAAAATGGCAACAAATAATTTTAATATACATGGGTCTTTAACCGCACTAAACTAGGCCAATATACTTAAAATAACAGCATGACAGATATGTTGGTGATTTTAGACTTGAGAATAACGGTTGCATCTTACCCATCGAGGTGGTAAGCAACCATTCACAGACAGATAACCAGTTCTGCGGCTTATGTTTACCATAAACTCCAACGTATAACAATGTAAAGGGTGAACGTACATAAGGATAAACAAAAAATAATAGTTAACAGTTAATGCGGTGCCAAGTGACTAACTTAAATTGAAAGTGTTTTTGACATTATTTTCAGTGTCTTAAAATTCAGCAAATATGAATAAATAGCGCTTAAATTGCTAGTATAAGACTTAAAATTAAGGGTGAATGGAGTACACTATATTGGAATTGTTCAGCACAGGAGTCCTGTCTTTTAATTTAGAGGAGTGTTTTTATAGTTAGCGGATTATACCAAGCCATAGTGATAGATTCGTTTGCCAAAACTTTAATAAGTTTATTTGTTAAATTTTTGACTAGCAGTTTTGTGTTTGTGGAGTCTGCTTCTTAGTGGTAAAATTAGTCTAATGATAAATTAGTTTGTTAATTAATGATTTTGCGTACCTGTTGTTAATCATTATTTTGGATAAAATATTAAGATTTTTTTATGAAATGAAAGGAACAGGAACGAAACTACAGTATTTCAGGGCTTCTGCGGTGTTACAGTTTACAGGCACTTTAGGTGTGGAACTCAAGTTATATGGATTGACTGTCCATTTCTGTAGCTTCCGTTTTTGCTGCATACTTTTATGTTGTGATATAATTTTGTTTTGACCATTATATATTTTTTTTTTGATAAGAAGGCATATGATATGAATGTTGTATATAACAAGTGCTCTGTTTTATAAAATAATTTAAGTGTTTCAAAACAGTAACAATTAGTGCAAGTTATATCATTGTATGTGGCTGATTTTACTTTATTATTTCTAAGTATTGACTACTGGAATTCAATAAAATAACTTGCAAAAATCCTAAAAAGAATTTATTACAAGGACTGAAATTGACACAGCAGGTGTGTATTATTTATGTGATAAGAAATATCAAGTTTATTTATCTAACAGTTGAAGTTCATATTAATGTTACTCTGCTTAATCAATATTCAAAACTATACTATACAAAATAGATGCTACAATGGGAGATCCTGTAGAATCAAAATGTGGTTACTGCAAAAGTAAATGTACTGGTGGATTTCAATGCATTAATTGTGATAGAAAATTTCATAACAGCTGTGCTAGACGAGTGGGCAAAAATTGATGAGGTTAGTGTGATATGCTGTGGAGGTTTACAGGAAAATAGTAATTGTCTGCAGTCATCAAAAAATCAAATTGTGTTACCAATCCCTGAAAATCCATCTTTAAATGATTTAATAGTTGTGATCAAGGAGATGCAAATTTCTATGGACTTCATATCTAAACAATTTGAGCAGCAACGTCAAGACAATGATTGCATCAAACTACTCACTAAAGAATTGGCTGCTGTAAAGAAGAAAATTTTAAGTTGAAGCAATTAAATGATGCTATCGAAATGAAGCTGGATGATATTGAGCGGAAAAATCGATCTTACAGTGTTGAGATACATGGTATTGCTGTTCTACCTAATGAAAACACTAACCTCATAGTACAAAAGGTGGCAAAAACTATTGGTTGTGATATTGAACTTACCGATATAGACATTTCACATCGGTTACCTTCTAGATCAAATGGGTCATCGGCTATTATTGTGAGATTTCTTAGAAGATCTACTAAGGAGATATTTTTGGCTAGAAGAAAAGGGAAAAGTGTTTATGTAAATGAGATTGGAATTGGAATCGCAGAAAAATCTCAGGTTTATATTAACGAAAATTTAACGGCAAAGAATCGCAACTTGCTTGTGTTAGCCCGAAAGAAAAAAATTGAGCTACGTTGGAAATTCTTGTGGACACGTGATGGCTTTGTATATGCTAAAAGAGATGAGCAATCAAGTGTGATCAAAATTACCTCAGAAGAAATAATAAATAAGCAAATGTTACCATAATATTCCATCATAAGCTAGGAATTTGAAAATTTTGCTTTCCTTTTTTTTTCTCAATGGCAGAATTAAATATTTTATATATAAACACTAATAGTATTCGTAATAAATTATGTGACATTGAAGCTATTTGTAATTTAAAAAATAATATTCATATAATAGCAGTAACTGAAACTTGGTTGTATTCTAGTGAAACACAATACTACAATATACCAGGATATCATTCTAGTTTTGCATGCAGAGACTCTAGAGGTGGGGGTGTCGCTCTGTATATTAAAGAAGGTATTTAATTCAACATAATTGACTCCTCGTCCTTGTATAATTGTGAAGTATTACACATTAACTTAGTTCAAACACACATCCACATAATAGTGATTTACAGACCACCTTCTAGTGGGTTTCAAAATTTTTTAGAACTCTTTAATGCATTGTTATCCAAACAAAAATAGTGATCGGTGACATGAACATCGATATTTTAGAGAAGGATGTAGAATCTGGAGAATATCTCAATGTGGTTCAGATGAATGCCTTTAAGATAATTAATGACTTAAACTGTTCCACTAGAGTGGGATGTTTTAAAAGCAGTATAATAGACCATGTTGTTGTTAACCATGATTTAAATAGTCGTATTCATCTTGAAGATCATTGTATTTCAGACCATAAAATTATGAATGTTGTAATTAATTATCCCGTAAAAACTAGGAATACAACTATTATTATAAAATCTAAAATTGAGTATGAAATTTGGAAGGAACGTCTCCGATTTGAGCTATTTACTAATGATAAACAGATAAGTACTTTCACAGATTTAATTCATTTAATAGATACAACGAAAGCCAGTTGCATAAAATTCAAACAAATAAAAATAGGACAAGGCAATACTTGGATCTCTTCCTTATACATTCAAAAAATGAAAGAACGAGATAAGGCTTATAGAAGAATGAAATCGCTATTCTCTGAGGAGGCAGTAGCTAAGTTTAAACAACTAAAAAATGAGTTAAATATTTTAGGGCGTAAATTAAGGAAACAATGGGCAGAACAAGAGTTTCGGAAAACAAACAACAATCCTCGTAAAAACTGGCAGATTATTAATAAAATCATAAATAATTGCAACTTCCGTAAACCTAACATAAATATTGAATATATAAACACAGGAGACAGGATTATAAAATCTGCTCAGGACATTGCAAATGAATTCAATTCTTACTTTAATAGGATTGGGTCT
Source organism: Platerodrilus igneus (assembly GCA_036346225.1). Taxonomy (NCBI): domain Eukaryota; kingdom Metazoa; phylum Arthropoda; class Insecta; order Coleoptera; family Lycidae; genus Platerodrilus; species Platerodrilus igneus. Next base: position 4,341,811 of record JARFIW010001588.1, read on the forward strand.
GATATTGTCTCAAAAAACAACACAACCACCAATATAGAATTTAGGGAACAGTTATGGGGTAAATCAATTTTCTTATATCCAGTAACAACAGTGGAAGTTCTAGATGTTATAAAACATTTAAAAAATAATGCTGCTCCAGGTGTAGATAATATTTCGAAACAAGATTGGCTTAGAATCTGTAGTGATGCATTATTAATAAACTTTGCTAAGTTAATTAACAACTCCTTTTGCAATGGTGTCTTTCCAGGACTAAAGATTGCTAAAATAATACCTGTATACAAAGCAGGAAGTCGGCATGAGATGGGTAACTATAGACCAATTTCACTATTAAGTATATTCTCAAAAATCATAGAGTCAGCAATAAAAGAAAGGTTTATGAAATTCATTGCTACTTCTTATAATTTTGACAACTATCAGTATGGTTTTTTGCCTGGAAGTAGTACGCTTGGGGCAACTACTGACTTAATTGAACTAATAATAAAAGAACTAAATAAAAATAAATACACAATTCTGGTATTTATTAGCTTACAAAAGGCTTTTGATACTGTAAACATTCCTACCTTAATGGAAAAATTGTATAAAATGGGAATAAGAGGTGTTGCATTTGATTTAATAAAGTCATATCTAATAAATAGGTATCACTTTACAGTATACGAAGGGCACAAAAGTATAACTTCTAACATTAGTATAGGTGTGCCACAGGGCTCTATTCTTGGCCCATTACTGTATCTAATTTACGTACACAGTTTACAATTTCTGGAACTAAGGGGCAGATATTTTATGTATGCAGATGACACTGCGATCCTCTATTCGGGGTATGATCTGTCTCAGCTGCAAAATCTAATAAATGAAGATTTAAAAATATACTCTAGCTGGCTAGTCCATAATAAACTTTGTATTAACTTAAATAAAACGGTGTATATGCTGATAAAACAAAAGAATAAGCCAGAAGGTTATATTTCAGTTTCGTTAAATAATGTACATATTCAAAGAGTAGAATCGTATAAGTATCTTGGCCTAATTATAGATAGCCAGCTAACTTGGAAGTCTCATGTTGAGACAATAATTAAAAGATTGCTTCTATGACGGGAGCCATAAAAGATGTCAGTTTGTTTTAATATTGCAACCAAGAGATTAATTTATAATAGTTTTATAGTACCATTCTTCAGATATCTAGTAACATGCTGGGGAAACTGTTCAAAATATATAATTAATCCACTGCAACGAATGCAAAATAAAGTCATCAAAGTGTTATTCGGGATTGAATATTACACTCCTACCGAACTTGTCTATGCAATTTGTCATTTGAATCCTATTTTTAAATTGCGTATGTTAGAACAGATAAAACTAATACACAATATCTCAAACAAACACTTAAAATCTAATTGTGCCTTAATAACAGGAGACAAAATACATCACTACAGTACTAGAATATCAAATAGATTTAGAACAAACCTATTAAAGACTACAAAAAGTCAAACATCACCCATTTATTGCAGTGTGTTGGTATACAATGAGACGCCTGCATTTTTGAAATTGTCTAAAAAACGAATATTTACCAAACTTTTAAAGCGCTATATCTCTGATTATAAAGATCCGTGATGTGATACACTTTACGAGTGTTAAATGTTATATGTTAAAAGTCAAGTATGCATCAGGAATCAGTTACTAAAATAACCTTTATCTTACAATTTAAATTTAAATATTCAGTACACATTACTGGTTTGGAATTATATTTGATAAGCTTTAAATGTCATGTAGAGGTATATTAACATAATTGATTACTTAAAAATAAGAAATTGTCCTCATGTACTTATTTTAGCAGTGTAACACAGTTAACTGAATGATTATGCCTTCATCACTAGTTCTTTTATTTGTATTTATTAGGCCCCTTTACCAGTGCTTCTCATTGCTTTGGGGTCATAAATAAAGCAATTTTTTTTTTAATTGTTGTAATTGATGTGGATTCTTTGACAATTTCTTGCATGCAGTTGATTGAATTAAGAAGCAATCTGCGTTAGCGTGGAGTTTCAGTAAATAGAGTAATACTAAAATAATATTTTCCTGTAGGTTTAAGTGCAGCTGAGAAGGGCTCGGACCATGTTGTTCTTCCACGTTCTGAAGTAATAACTCGATTGCGTGATCGTGGTGAACCCGTATTATTATTTGGTGAAACAGAATTAGATGCATTTAAACGTCTAAGAAGATGCGAAATTTTAGAACCAGAAATGAATAGAGTAATATTATCATTTATATATAAACGCAAATCATATTTTAATTTTATAGGGATTTCGTAATGATTTTCAAGAAGCTATGGACAAAGTTGACCAGGCATATCTTGATGAACTTCTCGCATCTAGCAGTGACTGTAAAGAAGAAATTAAAAATACCAGTAAACCCCAAGAACCCGTTAGCTCATATGAAGAAATTAGAGAAATGTCTAAAGACTTAGGATGTGGAAATAAGGAATATGATATGATGCTTATCATGAAATTTGTACAGGTGAGTTATTAGTATTATTTGTTACATTCAATTGTGCCCTGTGAATGTTTTCATTTGTTTTGTATTTTTTTTTAAATATTCCCACGCATCCGTTTTGATATCTTGTCATGAGCAACGCCCTAATTACGCTTTAGAATTAAATAAATCGATATGTTCCTGTAAAGCTCATCCTAATATGATTGAAACAAGTACTTTTCTAACACTAAGTAGAATGTTATAAGCGCATTTAGTTTAGTTTAAAGTAGCTCAATTTATCCTTATTGTTTGAGATAATACAGCAAATGTACTCTGTTATCTACAAGCCTTGTTTTCTGAAAAGAATATTTTCGCTTTATTTATAAGTAACAATGTAAGTTTGCCATTCCGAATGGACTTGCACCTTGTGGAACTTCTATATTACTAGAATGGGTGGAATGGCTTCCGTGTTCTAGTGACCTAAAGAGCCAAACTACAGGTTCAACCAAAGTAGTAGGGTCTTTAGTGAGGAACCCACGTCCCTGAAAGAGGGCAGCGACTCTTTGGGTACTTAGATTGGCAGAGACCATAGGGGTCGGTATGGCATTCTAAGACACACTACCGTGATATGGAAGGCAACGGAAAACCACCACATTACCTCCCAAGTACAAAGCATACTTAAAATGTATTTCAATGACGACATCCCCTGGGGTAAAAGATTCTGGAATTAAAATAGTCCCCTATTCGAATCTCTAGGATGTAATCGGAAAGTTTAGAATAAGATTTGGGAACATTTTGCATGTCGGAGCGTGGAATGTCAGAAGTATGAAGCAAATAGGTAAGCTAGAGAACTTAAAAATTGAAATGGATATCTTAGCACTAGACATAGTAGGGATCAGCGAAATTCAGTGGCCAGAGGTGGGGGATTTTTGGAGTGGAGACTCTGGGGTAATTCATACAGGATCAGAGAAAGGAAATTCGGGTGTGGGGATAGTTATGCAAAAAAAGGACACTGTGTAGAAAATTACTTACAAAAGAACGAAAGAGTACTCATGGTTAGATTAGAATCTAAACCGGTAAACACGGTAATCATGCAAGTATACATGCCCACCTGTAGCAACAGTGACGAAAAGATAGAAGCGATCTACAAAGATATCGAAGACATACTAAGATACGTAAAAGAACATGAAAATTTAATAATTATGGGAGATTTTAATGCAGTATTAGGTGAAGGTAGGAAAGGAGCTGTAGTAGGTTTATTATGTTTAGGCACGAGAAACGATAGGGGAAATAGGTTGGCAGATTTTCGCAACAAAATCAATTTAACTATCACAAACACGTTATTTCAACATCATGTTAGAAGACTATACACGTGGATGATGCCAGGGGCTATTTGAAGTTATCAAATCGATTACATTCTTATTAGACAACGGTTTAAGAATCGAGTAAAAGACCGTAGAAGCTACCCAGAAGCGGATATAGACATTGATCGCAACATCGTAATTATGAAGGCTGCTCTTAAATTTAAAAATTTGAAAAAAGGAACGGAAAAAGGCACTTTGACATTGAAAGCAAAAAAATAAAAATATCCACGAAAGATTTGAAAAAAAGTCGAATGAATTGCTGAAAGATATCGGGAAAATTTTTTATACTAAGGGTGTAGAAATGGAATGGAATAACATTAAATCCAGGTTAGACATGGCGACCAGAAATATTCTGGGACATACACAAAAAGAAAATAAGAAACCATGGATATCAAAGGATATCCTGAATCTAATAAAAGAAAGATGAAAATACAAAAATAGATCACACGAAACAAGAAAACAAGAATACAAAGTTATTAAATGGGAAATTATTCACAAATGCAGGAAAGCTAAAGAACTTCTGTGTATTTATGGTAGTAGTAATATTAATTACGAAATGACTAGACACATAATTTCACAGTTGATTTATTGACAGAGTAGATAACATAATAATATGAGACACGTCTATTGCTTACCAAGGCTGACATCGTACTAGTGGGGGAATATACAACTATCACCTAGCGCATAGTTACTAAATATTTATAAACAGCCAATGGCGTGCCATACACAACATTTCCCTTCTTACATAATTTAAAAAAAAAGAAGAACAATCCTTATAAGGCTACTAAGCTATAGTTCCATATGATTTGGCGCTGTACGCACTCGCGAACTACAACGCAATTCACTTTCTACTTTAGCCGGAACTTCATCACCCACGGGCTTATTATCTAACTTATTCGATATTGACTTTGTAGGGGAAATCACCTTATTATCGAGGATCACCTTAGAAGGTGACGTTACCTCTGGACTAATATCATTTACAGGCATGTTTTTATTAACAGAACAATCTCCTTAGATGAACTTATCTCTATGGTATTTTTAACAATTGGTTCACCATAGGATTCAAACTTAGATTTTTCTAAATCTATACTAACAGCGTTGTTTAGTTTTCTTAGACTGTTGACATGCTTGTACAAAATTTTGTCGCCTAACTTTACAAGGTATGTTACTGCACTAACAAATTTCACAATACTACCTTCCTTCCATTTTTCTTTAACATAAGGCCCTAAATTACCTACTAACACTGTTCGGGATTGATTAATTTCATTACTCAAATTCAATTCGATTATTTTATTAAATGGGCTACTAACTAAAACTTCACCTAATTACATATGCATACAAAAATATACAGTAATTAACATTATTTACAATAGGGCGCCACCATGGGAATTAAACGGCCCATGGACCAATCGCGGTAATAGCTCTCGTCGCACTTTGTTCGTGGGCGATGAACCAAGATTGCAGGACAGAAAATAAATCACTTCACATGGGCTAATCTTTGAAAGTCTCCGGCTAGCACAAACACAACTTAACTAAACAAAACTAAAATCCTTATTTTATGAATATTAATAACAGTTCTGGGTGAAACCACCCCCAATACAATAATTAATTAACTCTACCGTAGTCTACTTAACTTGCATATGGCGACGACCCTCCTTTAACCACGGGGTCGTCAACACCAGGAAAAATACGACCTTCTCAAGGGTCAAATAGTACAGTAACGTGACTCCTGGCCTGAGCTTTGCATACTCAGGTAATCTCGGGGCTTAGTGATTAACGGCCTCTGACACCGTCAAAACACAATATAATAGGAGACCCTTCTAAAGTCATGCGGTCTCTAAAACAATAATCTAACGGATCAATTTACTTGAACTGAGCTTTAACCCGGAATTGTATTTTATGGAAGTTGACAAGTACTGTATTTAAACAACTAACTGACTTATGCTGCATAACACAGCCTTGAGTTCATGGTAATACCACATATACTAATTACTTACTCAGAGAAATAACTAACTTAGAACATAACAGCACGCACTTGAATTCAGAGAAATAAAACACTTCACTCAATCGTGCAAATAAACGCCAGCTTTAAACTCTAACGCGTCTGGAAATAAACAACCCCCATTACCCCCGGCTGGCATCCTTATATACATTTAAGTTAATTGAAAAATAACCCCTTGCCTAGCTCTCATACTCGACTTAGGATACGCCGGTCGTAAATCTTTAAGATTAATTAAACTGCCAATTGCACTAAGATAGCCACACAAGTAGATCTCGGAACTAATTTTTAGTTGAGTACTCCGCTAATTGAAAAATTCCTTCTGACCACCCAGACATAAATAGGGTCCTAGAACATGATTGACATCTAATCATAGATAGCAACTAATCTGACATGTTTAGTGCCTTTCAAGTAAAGTGCCTTTAGAAAAATTAATTAACTCTTGGATTATATCTTCCTGGAACTTCGCTAGGACGCTACTTGGGTAATCTTGCAGCCGTTTGCAATTGCAGACATACTTATGCTACAAGACCTTCATTCTAATAATTAGAATGCTAAAATTATACTTGAAAATAACTGTTTTTAGAAATAATAGAACTAATTGGGCGTTATAAAACAGTATGTTACACATTGTCTGATACCCAGAGTGTCTGGAAGACCCAAAAAAGCAAATGTACTTTTAAGTTTCTCTATTGTTTGCACTACACCCGTACCGTTTTTCATAACATGCGCATCAACCCATCGAGATTTACTGTCTATTATTAATTATAAAGTCAAATTATCAATGTGATGGAAGTCTATATGAATCCTTTCAAAAACATTATTGGTCTTAGGCCACGATATTAAACATTTTTCTTGATTATTTTGAGTTAATTTACACACGTTACAAGTGTTAATCAAGGTTTCTATGTCTTGTTGCATGCCTGGCTACCACATAACTGATCTTGCCATCATTTTAGATCTTACTATGCCGATATGATCTTCATGCAATAACTTTAAAACTTCTTTTTGTAATAAGACAGAGATTACTACTTTAGTACCCATCATTAAACAATTTTCTTCTACAGATCGTTTCTTTTTACAAAATAGGGTTTGAGACTAGGATTGGCTATTTTAATAGGCCACCCTGTTTTAACAGAATCTATTATTTTAATTAAGATACAATCTTTAGACGGTACTTTGGCAATATCTTCATATGACAGCGGTAACTCACTACTTAAATTGAACGAGTTAATTGTGTTATCTATACCTGTTAGGTTGTTACGTGCCAAAGTGGCCCTGTAACATATGTATTAGGTTAAGTTGATTTATGGAGGTTTCGCGCCATAATTTCAAAAGACGCGGCGCGCGGAATTTGAATAGACTAGGCGTATACTTCCGTTACGTCATAGTGCATTTGCGCAGATCGTGCGACTCTAGAGGGATGGACGAATAAGTTCGCGCGGATGTGAAAAAGACAAGGAGTGGGGACAAAGTGGTGAGAGGTTTCCGTGACGCTCTTGAACGTGGCTTTTTGCCTTTGTTCTTCGAGTGAAGTGGTCGTTTTTTGGTAACGTATCGTTAGCTTTACCTATGTAGATTTCCTTGCTTGCTTATCTTTTGTTTGTCGACCCTTACCTGTTTTTTTCCGTCATTCCCTACATAGGTAGATAAATTTGCAGCCACCTCGAGACAAACCGGACTCCACGACCCTGATGTCCATGCCCCGCTAGCAGTTCCGGAGGAATCACCATCTTTAATCCCTCCGGGATGTAGCCGGATGGACTTCAATAGAGGCCTACCGTAGCGCAACTTCGTGCGTATGCCGGATATCTTATGTGAGTATTCTGTTTGTTAAAATTATTCGCTTTTATCTTTCATTGTTTAAATATGTAAATTTCCGTAGTATTACGCAATGTAATTTGTGCAGTGGTGACGTCATGGTAGATGACCGCGCCCCAAATCTGTATAAGGTTCGCGCTGCCCTCCGCTAGAGGCGTCACTCGCTTTATTCATTGCGCTTGCGCGATGTGTTTATGAACTCTTAAACTGTATTACCGACTTTGTAACTGTATTTATCGACGTAGTTCGTAAACTGTTTTATCGACCTTTAAAGGGTAAGAAGTATCACCAATTGAATTGTAATACGTAATACGTAATACTATTACGTAATACCTAATACGTACAATTGAATTGTAATAAGGTCTGGCAAAGGTAATCGCGATAACATATCTGCTTCATACATGTGTTTACCTTTCCTATATTCAATGGTATACTTATACGCAGATAGAGTTACATTCCATCGAATAATTCTAGATGCTCTCATTACTGAAATTTGTCTGTCTGGATTAAAAATAACCTTTAATGGTTCGTGGTTGGATACCAAAATAAAAGACCTTCCATAAATATATTTATGAAACCTTTTTATGCTAAAAATAATCGCTAACGCTTCTCTTTCTAGTTGCGAGTAATTTTTCTCGGCTTTTGACAGTGTACTAGACACAAAATATATTGGACGTTCTGTGCTACCATGGTATCTATGGCTTAGAACACCATCTATTCCATAATTACTTGCATCACAAGAAACTACTAACATTATCTTTGGATTATAGGGTATTAACACATTATGTGTGTTAATTAATTGTTTACTAAGCTGAAAAGCTTTTCGTGCTTCCGCATTCAATTTAAATTCTACACCTTTCTCTAAAAGAGTATACAAGGGATATAATTGTGTCGATAACATTGGAATAAATTTACAGTAATAATTTAATAAACCCAAGTATGACCTAAGTTGAGTTATATTTAGAGGCTCAGGTGCCTCATTAATTGCCCTTAATTTCTCGTCTGTTGGGTGTATACCCTCACTATCTAATCTGTGTCCAAGATATTCGACTTAATTTTTAAAAAATTTACATTTTTCTAAGTTTACCTTAACATTGTAAGTATTTAATGTACTTAACACTATATCTAACTGTTTCTTGGCCTGGACCAAATCTTTACTGGCTATTAGTATATCATCTAAATAACAGTGGATTCCCACAATGCCACTTAAAATTTGGTCCATAACTGATTGAAATAGGGCTGGAGCACATGAGAACCCATATGTCAAACGAGTGTATTGAAACATACCGATATGTGTATTTATGGTTAAATATTTCTGGTAATCAGGGTGCACACGTACTTGCTGATACGTCCCTGTCAGATCAAGTAAACAAAAAAGAGTACCTCCTGACATACTTGCAAAAATATCATCAGGGGTTGGCAAAGGATATTGATCCACATTTAAAACTTTGTTTACAGTGACTTTAAAATCTGCACAAATACGTACATCATCTGTCCCTTTTTTAGCTACAACGACTATAGGCGAGGCCCATTCACTGAAAGTAACAGGTTTTATAATACCTACTTGAATCATTTGGTCAATTTTCTTTTCTACCTTAGCTTTTAATGAATATGGCATACTATATGGTTTTTTAATTACAGGAACACTATCCTCTTTCACATTAAATTTCAATTCGAATTTATTTATAGGTTACATAGGTTCCCATCAAAAACTACTTTATTTTTGACCTTAAAATCATTAATTACTTCCTCATAACCTGATTCCTTAACGTTTCCTAAATAAAATTTCTGTTGCCATCTCGGGAACAAAATATCTAACCAATTTCGTCCAAGTAATGGTACAAAATCTTTGTTCGATTCTATTATGGTTAAACGCAAATTAAAATACTTGTTATTACCATGCACTTCAACCAGACATTCGCCTACAGCTTTAATATTTTGTCCACAAACCAAATTTAACTTGTATGTTACAGGACTAAGATTTATATTTAATAACTCTTTAAACCTTACTACTGACATAACAGTCTTACACGCACCTGTATCTACCTCAAACATTATACTTACATTGTTCACTGATAGCTTTACCTTATACGTGTTACCTGTGTCTCCTACAATATTAAATAGAAATAGATCCTAGTTAACGTCCTCGCTAGTAACGTTTACATCATCTAAATTTTCCTCCACGGCTGCTACTGTACCTCTACTTGTAGTGGGACACATTGATTTAACATGACCCAATTTCTGGCATTTGTAACATTTCCATTTTACCGCTGGGCATTGCGACTTGGAATGTCTACGTCCACATTTATTACATGTATTACCAGTCATCTGCCTAACCTGTTTAGAACATTGACCTACATTTACTGGTGGAGCAGCTACATAATTCCTATTCGCAAATTTACTTTTAACGACATGAATACTACTACCATTTTCAGTTAATGATTTCACTTGTCGTTGAGCTAATTCCGCAGCTTGAGCTATTTGACATGCACTAGAAAATGTTAACCCAACTTCCGCTAAAAGCTTTTTTTGAATATTTTCTGCTTTAATACCACAGACGAAACGTTCTCTAAGCGCCTCTTCTAAGAATGCTCCAAAATTGCAACTACTTGCTAGTTTACCCAATTTCATTATATACTCAGCAATAGATTGATCGGATTTCTGGTTACATTGGTTAAAAACAAACCTTTCATAAATTTCGGACACTGGGGTAGAGTAGTGCTTCAACAATTTTCCTTTGATTTCACTGTAGGAGAAATTTTTAGGTTTTTGCGGAGCCACTAGATTCTTTAATACATCTATCCCCCGATTTACACGGTAGATACGTTCCTGAGAAAAATGTGTAAATCGAAAATTAAAAATTTTCAAGTCAAAACCGTGTAAATCGAAAAGCTTGCAGAAAATGCATAATTTTGCTATTTAACAGTTGTGATTTTTTCTATACATATTTTTAAGTGTACACAGAAATAAAAATAAAATGCATTGACAGGTTAAAATATGTAATATATTACAGAAACACTGTTTTTTTATTTAATTACAATATGTACATTAAACAGAAGAATACAATTTTCCATAGATAAAACTTTAATTTTATGCGAAGAAATACAGACACAGTGAGCTAAAAATTTTCTTTTTTCCAGAACTGGTTTCTCACTCACTACTCCTCTGATTCTCAGTTCATATTCCAGTTCCTCTTTAAGTAAACAAACAATTTGGAATTTTTCAGACATGATTGTAATTGTCTAATATTTTAATGAAATCAAATTGATAAATCTAAATGATTTAAGCCTTACGAAAATTGTCAAAACAAATTCGGGCAACTAAAGGGTCAAAGTCAAAAAGCGAATTTTGGTAAAAATAAATTTTTGCCAAAACAATATCAAATAAAATCTTTATTGGGGTCAAAATAGAATTAAAGTTAAAAATAAATTTGACTAAGGTAAATAATTGACTGAAGGAGGGACAATGTCTCAACTAAACTTATGCCAAAACAAATTTCAAGAACATTAGCAAATTTAAACAAACAAATTTTGAAACTAAGTAAATTTTGAGCAAACAAATTTCGAAGCCCTACACGTTGTGGCGTCAGTGTAACTATTTTTGCTAGGCCTTACGTTGGATGGTTGCCACTGAAACGACTTCTGTTTTACAAAAGACTGAAACGTCTTTTTTTCTACATTAAGGCGCTAGTGAACAAAGTCTTCCGACATAGCTAGGGGTCTATTCCTGGGTAGAGCAATGAGAAGTGGGGGAGTAAGTCGAATTCTGTTTGCAAACCAAAGTTAAGCTAAATCAAATAGGCGCCACCATGTCCTGAGATAATTACGATAATTGCAAAGCACAGTTCTAAGGGCGGACGTGGAAACCCAAAGATAAAATGATTGCCTTCGTTAACAAAAACCTGTCTTATTAAGATAAGACGCAGCTCCTGTAAGAAATTGCTAAGATTAAATAAATAAAAAAGTAGAACACCATTTGTGTCCTATAAAAAAATAATAAAAAAAATATTTCCAATATAATATTGGCATCAAATTATTACTCAGAAATTTTTTTAGCTTTATGTAATTAGATTTGATCGCATTTGACCAAAATAAAAGTCTTAGATTTTGAACTAAACGTTTACTAAAAAAACTCTTTTAAAATATCGGAACGTGTAACAAAAAATTGTCATAATCAACTACATCAAAGTTAAAGTTTTAACTTTCCTTTTTTCTTTCATTAATCAACCAACTTTACTTTAAACATGAACTTGTTATACAAATTAAAGTGATAATGATTTGTAAGCATAACACAGTGAATTAAATTCTAACCTGGGCAGATCTTTTCAGGTAGATAACAAATTACTAGAACCTCACATAATGAGAATTTGAACTTTTATATTTACGTTTAATAATCTATGTATAGATAAAGCTGATCACAAAAATAGGCATGTTTGTTTAAATTGCATTACAGCTGCTCAAAGCATTTGCTTTCAAGACAACATCTGTCAACTGTGCAAAACAGAAAAATATGACGTCGAAAACATACGTTGAACTTATCGAAGGTTCATATGGAACAAAGCATGTTATTATAGAAAGCTAATCCGACAAAATTTCGTTTTACAACTTGTAAAACCAGCTCAACAATTAATTGAAATTTACACAATTTACGTGTACTAAACATAAAAGCAAGTTTACGTGTTCTAAACTTTAAAACACATGCAAAAAAAATCTTACAGCTAATAACGAACCAAAAACTGCATTAGCCGCTTCACAACAAATTGAGACGGGATTTCCGTTCTTCAAGCAAAGTTACCAGTCATTCTAATTTGAAACGACTGCATCCAAATTAACTTCCATAATTTCTTATCAGACAAATTTCTTATTAGGCAAATTTCAAATCGACTGTTCCTAAATAATGGTAATTCTTTGGATCGTAGATGACGAATTAAATTTGTTCCATTCTTTATCGTTGCATTCTATATTGTCGAATTATATTTTGTCGCATTCTACAGGTCGCGCTAAATAAATTACCTCAAATTACATTAATTCGTATAATATATACTTTACCAACCGTTATTAGAAGATATCCCAACGATTAATAGCTGATGCGAAGGTTGCCAGCCTCCAGCCGAAAATACATCTTAACACAGCTGTTGCAGGCGGCCGACTGTTTGTCGAAACCAGAGCCGAGCGGTCGCGCCGTCAGAGGGGGGAACACGAAACAATCAAATAGAGATGTACTTGGAAATAGCTTTATGCGACACAGATATATTAACATAATTAGATCCCTAAGGAACAATGCACGCTTAGCGCATTATTCTTGTAATTCAATGCAATTAAATTACGACTGAAAAATAAAAATGTTACACGTTTAGCTGATGCGTCTCTGATGATTTAGCTGTAAGATTAATATTCCGGCACATATTTATTTATTTATTTATTTATTTATTTTTTTATTTATTAAGTAGTAATTGTAACCACCTCTTACAACAACTACTTAAATGGGAACATGTCAGCATAGCTGTTGTTCGCATATCCCATTTGCATTACATTACTTTACATTGCAATTACATTCACATCACACTACAATTGTTTTTGAGAATTCATAAGTTTCTTAAATAAAAGTTTTTTAAATACAGGAACAGAATCCACTAATAGAAAGAGATGTTCATATTTGTTAAATATGTAGGCACTGTTGAATTCAAATGCGCACTTAAATTTAGATGTCTTATGGTACGGTATAGTTAATTGATTATTGTTGCGCAGGTTACAAGTGTGTGCAGAAGTTCTTACATTTAGCAGACTATATAGGTAAGCTGGTTGACCTGATTTGTATATATTAAATAACATAGTTGCAAACAAAAGCTCGCAGTGTGGTTTTAATTTTAGGATTTCCAGTCTATTATAAATTGGAGTCACGTGCTCCCTATAGGGAACATTATAAGCAAATCTCAGACAGCAATTCTGAATGATTTGAAGCTTGTTCCTCAGTTTTTCAGAGAGGTAACTAAAATAGACAGTGCTACAATAATTAATGTGGCTTATTACAAGCGCTTGACACAATTTCCACTTTATCTCCGAAGGAAGCATCATCTTGAATTTATAAATGAATTTCAGTTTAAAGTATGTAATACTGCGAACCTTATTTACGTGACTCTCGAAATTTAAACTACCATCACAGATTACGCCTAGGTTTTTCGCTTTGTAGCTGAATGCTATAACACATTTGTTTAATACTATTTCCGAGTTTAAGTTGTTTTTGAACACTGAACAGAAATATGGAGATCCTATACACTGACATATTGTTTTTTTAGGGTTCAAAGTTAGACCATTATTTGATGTCCAGGTGAGTACTGCCTCTAAGTTATTGTTCATCTTTAAAATAACCTGGTTCGCATTATACGGGTCTCCAGGTATATATAGTTGGGTGTCGTCGGCATACATATGGATTTTACAGTTGCCAGTTATCACAGTAGGTAGATCTGCTGTGAAAATAGTAAACAACAGTGGACCAAGGATACTCCCCTGCGGAACTCCTTGTCTTACATGTAACTCACTTGAGACCACTCGGTTTAGTTTTACTTGTTGAGTTCTTCCAGATAAATAGCTAGTCATAAGTTGCAGTGCAGATGAACTCCAACCATAGTAGGATAGCTTTGCAATTAAGAGTCGATGATTTATTACATCAAAGGCCTTGCTATAATCAAGGTATACCATTAACGTGGTTTGTGAGTTTTCCATATTCTGAACCAGGTCATTCATAATTTTGCATAAGACTGTTGCAGTACTGTGCTTAGCACGAAAACCTGACTGGATTTGTGGCAGTATTTCATTATTATCAATGAAGTTGGTAATTTGTATGTATATTATGTATTCAACCACCTTAGAGATGGTTGCTAAAATGTTTATTGGGCGAAGTTCCTCATAAGATGTCGCAACACTGACCTTAGGTATAGGTGTGATTAAAGATTTTTTCCATAGATCCGGCATCGTTGAACTAATTAGGATGGAATTAATAATGTGTGTAAAAACATTAATGCAGAACGGCAAAATCAATTTTAGCATTTTTAGTGAGATCCCATCCAAGCCCGTAGCATTCGATGACTGTTTATTAACTGCTTTAATCACATCATCCGAGGATACCGTGTGAAATATTAGTTCCTCTGTTCTTAATGGAAATTTCTGCAATGAAAAGTATCTAATTGTATTTTCTGCAACTTGAGTAAGTGGAATATCATTTATAAAATGTTGATTGAGACAATCTGGATCTACATTGTTTAAATTAATTGTATTTTTAGGTTTTCGATGTATGTTGGCTTTTTCAAAGAACTTCCATAGCTGTTTAGAGTTATTTTTATACAGTGAAATCATGTAAATATAGAATGCCTTCTTTTCATTCCTAACTGCTTGTGTGACATAGTTTCTCAGCTCTTTGAAATAAGTACGGTCCGAAACTCTCCTAGTTCTGTTGTATTTACTAAGAGCTGCATCTTTTATCTTGATCATTTGTTTTAATGTGTGTTAACCATCCCGGCTTTGGTCGAAAATTTTTCGCTGTACAGATGGGTGCGTGTATATCGAAAAGCGCAGTAATCACTTGATTAAAGTATGATAATTTTAGATCAACTGGATCTTGATTATAGCAGTATGACCAGTCGATAGAAGTAGCATTTTCAGAAAAAATTTTATGGTCGAAATACTTATAAGTACGAAATGCGTGTGAGCTAGGAATAGGTTGTTTATGTGGAATATATAGGCTGCAATATACTAAAAGATGATCAGAGGTAAGACAGGCATCTTGAGTGCCAGATCCAGTGTATTGTAGGTTTTCACTCACACAAATCAGATCGAGGAGAGTAGCAGTTGATGATGTTATTCTAGTGGGCTGATTGATAACTTGAGTCAAATTAAATGATCTAAAGATAGACTTAAGGTAATTGGAGTTATTGTTCTCTTTGAAAAGATCTATATTCATGTCACTCATTAAAATGATGTGTTCAACTTCAGGATAAAGTATTGCCAAAATATGCTCTAATTCCTGAAGGCACGATATTGAACTAGTTGGAGGTGTGCGACTTGCTCTTTTTGTTTTTTTGCATACCAAGGGATTCTTGTTTATCAACTATTGCTGTTTGTGCGTAACCAAAAACCTGCGGTAAAACTAGTATTCCTTATTACTATAAATTACTTTTGTTTTGTTCATTTATCGATTAGCTTTTTTTTTAACATATAAAAGGATGATGCACACTTCGTATCCTAATTATTAAATTGTCCATAAAGAGTAATTTTTTTTGTTTGTTTAAGTAGAAATTTTTATTTTTATTGTAAATAGAAATCGATAATGATGTATTTTTATTGTCTATGTGAATTATCCCACTTTCCGCATTTGCACTTAGTCCAATATTTCTACTTTCTTTTATCTTTTTTTATACATAATTGTCATGTGTTTGGGTGCTTGCTTTATTGTCCTTTCTGTTTCTGTCTGACCCATGCGTTTTAACGTTACATATCGACCTTTTATTATTCTATCTTATAAGATTATAGTTATGGCATGATGCTATAACTTGGTAGAATAGATTTATTATTGGATGGTGGGTGATGTCATATAGGTTCAAAGAAACTTGAACATTAAGATTCAGCATGTTACAGTACAAACTACAAACTGAATGCTAGCTTTACAGTTTTAATATGTCGTCACGAATACCCCATTTGTTGTCTGAAATAAAATAGGTCCTAGTTTAAACTGATTGTATCTAGAAATGCATAAATCCAGGAATTAAATCCAAATTATCTGAGCTTTTACTTGTTTTTGCTGATACATAATTGTAGGTTCCATAGTTTCTTGTTTGGTAAAAATTTGCTGTGTCAACATATTCAGCTGATTGCAGTAGTGTATGTAAATGTCACCCATTGTTGTGCTTGTCAATGTCTTATTCAGTTTTCCATTTTTCATTGTACGCGCTTACCGGATCCCCTCCCCATTCTGCCGTACCGGCCTCGGAGAGTCCTCGCGTATGAATATAGTACTGTTGCTAGAGCGAGAGAGTTCGGTCTCGGGTTCGCGAAAACTTCGCTCTGATACTACGTTGGCTACTACTTTGACTAAACCATATATGTCTTCCTACCTTTCCTTTCAAATACGTCCCTACTACCCTAACCTATAACCTCCAGTTTAGTGTAGTCCAACGGATGTCCTTTTGTATTGGTAAATGATAGTAACTAAGTCCTTTATCTGTCGTCACTGTGTGGTACACGTTGGAGTGTATAAAAACGGACAGCTCCAGAACGTTTCCCAAAGCGTAAAGCTTAGCAAATGGACTGTAATTATATGTAATTGGAGGTAAGGCGCGAAAAACAGTAACATAGGTCAAACCGTAATTAATGTTTTGCTTACCTTGCAATGTTGTTCACCAATTTACTCCCGCGAAGATAGGTGTTGTTTACCGGTCGACGCAATCTGGTCGGGCAGCAGCACTTATGCACTCGCGGTTATAGTTACTTGGTGTTGAGTCGGTGAAACGATACGAGAGAGTGCCATGTTGGTGAAGCGAAAAGGCTTTATCGCTCCGTCACATGTGTAGCACAACAAGAATATACGATAAGGCCATCTATACTGTCAATCGCTGACCTCCAACTGTATGAAGTTTTAACAGTCACTATATGACAATTTTCAACCCCTATTATACAGTCCATTCACCCTCTCTCGGATTAACCCTATAATTTCATATAGGCGTTAACATTCATTTTAATAGTTTTTATCAACTCCTAGTCATCAAAACAGTTTTTTCAAAACTAACTGATAGTTAATTTCTTCAACAATGTAAGTATTTGAAAAGAAAGCCCGTTTAAAGGTTAATTAATTTTGATATTTGTTTTAGTAATATGAATAAGAGGGAGGTGATTCATAGTTAAGGGTGACAGATTGTTTTTAACGTGTTTCAATTTTTAAAACGAGAAAAAGATTCAAGGGCCCCTAATTTGAGCATTTGCTAGAGTGCATGGCCGAAACAGTAAGCATTTCATTGTGGACCGAGCAAAGAATTGTAAAGGAAGATAATCAAACCTGACTGCAGTAAATTTAGTTCACCATGGAAAAACACAAAGGAAGTAAATCCAATGTATACAGTGAATGGGTTTGAGGAAGAGATCCTAAGAACCATTATGTATTGGTTAGCAGCGTTACTTAAATGTAGATCGACTTTGAAGACAGTGTTTGACGAATTTAAAAATGATTGCCTCCATTAAATGGGAAAATTTTATTTGTTCAGAAAAGTAGATCTAAGAGTAAGATTTCCTTGGAAGGAAGCCGAATAACAGAAAGATTATTATTGAACGATGCAATATAAGGGCAAAACATGGTATATTTTTGAAATCTCAATAAGTATAAAGAAGATGGCAGAAACATTGTGTACAACGATGAAACATCTACACGGTTCTCTCATTGTATTGAAGTGTTGGGATGATGACACCACAAAGGGTTTGAAATCACCAGTTTCAAAAGGGAAATATTTGATAATTGTTCATGCAGGTACAAAAAATAGGTTTGTTCCAAATGCAGCATTGATGTTTAAGCAGTGTGAAAACAAGGATTATCATGATTCCACGATTGATTGCAATTATAAAAAGTGGCTGCAGAAAAAGCTATTATCAAATTCGGAACCAAATTCTGTGTTCGTGATAAATAATGTGTCATTTCATTACGTTATTGTGCACCCTAATCTTACTTCAAGTTGGGAGAAAATAGATATGCAGAAACGGCCGAAGGAACGAAATATCTTCTTTGAATGTAACGATACCGTCAGCATAATATTCCAAAATTAATGCTAATTATCCTGTTCCTCGGGTGTTTGTAATTGATCAGCTACCAGCAGAACATGGTCATGTAGTATTGTGTTTGCCTCCATTTTATCCAGAACTATACTCTATTGAAAAGATATGGGTATTACTTAAAAACTATGTTACTGCATGTAATGTAACCTTTAAAATAATATAAATTTGGCAGAAGAACATATAAAAAATATTGGAGTTAGTAGTAATAAAGTATTAAAGATTAATCTTACAACTACTATTAGACCTATTATATAAAGAACACATAACTGTTATTGGTGCTTTTTGCAGACAATTTGTTCTAGCAGAACTTACATAGAAGGTATGATTTACCCTACTACCGCTTCGTGGTACATGAAAATTAATCGTAAATAATATATCTATACAATCATTTTGGTTGTGCAATAACTTATAAAGAAATGCTACAACAATTAATGAATGCCTGGCCTATAACGAGATCATGTTGAATTCATTTAGCCGGGTTTGATTCGGAAATCCTTTTACTCGATACAAATTATACTTTTTAAACCATAAGTATTTTAAGAATTTCCGCTGGATGCTCTCCAATAATAATTTATAACATACGTAGTATGGACACCATACCATAGTGCAGTATTTTACCCGTGACCTTGTTACGTGCCAAAATTTGGCACTAGACATTTTTAAATAAGTGCGGGAGTTTCGCGCCATAAATTTGAAAGACTTGTTGCGCGTATTTCCGTCACCTCAGAAGTGGGTTGCGCGAGACTTCGCGCCGGCGTGTGGGAGAAGAAAAGTGGAGGAGTTTCCGTAAGACGCTGGGACTGGGACTTGCTTTTGATCGTCGACAAGAGTGGTGTTGGGTCTGGTATCGTATCTTTATCTTTATTATGTAGATCCCTTTTTCTGTGTTATCTTTGTTTATCGTTCCCTATAACCCGTTTCCATTGTTACCCCTACATATAGGTAGAAGACCAACCAAATCTGGATACAACCTGGCCTAACCGCAGTCCACGCCCTGAGAACCATCTTTAAATAATCCCGAAGGACGCCCTGAGAACCATCTTTGAACAATCCTGAAGGAAGCCGCAGCTACCATCTTTAAACAATCCTGAAGGAAGCCACGAGCAACCTTGAAGGAAGCAATTCTGTGAAACGCTTACATATTCACATAAGTTCCCGTGTGTGGGGTTTTTTATAATACACTTTAGAAATTTGCATATTTCATCATTTACGTGTAATAATTTGCATAGTGTGTGACGTCATTGACAGATGGGCGCGCTAATTTCCACATTATAGATTAGCGTTACCAACTGTCTTTGTGACTCTTATACCGAGTTTACGGTAATATAAGAATCTAACCAATGTAAAATATATTATTTTGAGTGTATGTATGGTGGAGAACCATCTACAATTCCACAGTATATAACAATCATTTTACTAACCAAAGCCACTATATGCGGAATATGTAAGTTGAACGATAACTCAGCATCAAACATGACACCTAGATCAGTTATTTCACTGCAGCGCCCTAATCGAGCAAATGCAACAGTATAATTGAACACTATAGGCGTTATTTTTCTTGAATAGGTCACACCTTTACGTTTAGAAATATTTAAGCTAAGTTTGTTATGGATGCACCATTCACCGGATTTCAGTTATTTTGCAGTTTATTGCAATCGACTAGCGTTTTCATAGATAGAAATATGTTAACATCATCTGAAAAAATTAATTCTTCACAGATTAAAGTTGATAGTAGATCATTTATAAGTGTAAGAAAAGCAAGGGTCCAAGATTAGATCCTTGCAGCACTCTCGATTTAGATATATATGGAGTTGAAGAGAAACCATGTTATAATTACATGGCATATTTACCTGCCGTTGTTATATTTCTACAGATCACATATTTGATGCAATCGCTGTCTTAAGTCAAATTTGCATGCATAAATTAAATAAAATCAAATTATTCACATGAGGTGTATCTCGGAACTTAATCTTAGGATCCAGCGGTGGTTTGTGGGTTATGCCATGTTGACCATCAAATTTGCTATCCGTCTGTCGCGTAACTTTTATTATACTCGTAGGGGGTTGGAAGGAATAGGTACCAGGTACAACAAAGGTAAGGTACAGGGAACCTACATACCTATTTCTAAAGAAAAAACACACACCACTCAGATAGTTGTTGCCTGGTCCAGGTCTCGTGGCTTAATGCACGCTTTTCCACTCGTGCACATCCGCATTCTTTCTGCGCAGACGCGACTGTCAGCGACGACGGAAGTTAGCGTTATTAATTTAAAAAATACGGAGCAATTAACTTATAAATTATATCTAAATCTAAAAGTGGTACATAGCCAGTTTGGCATGTAACAACCACTATATTCAACAATCTGAGTACAATTAAATAAATATGATCTAAACCACTTTAGTAATGGGTAAATTTAATTATTTATTAAGTAGTGATTCATGATTAATGTGTTCGAATGCCTTAGATATATCCGTATATACCACATCAACTTGGCTTTGATGATCTAGGACTCCTGCCACAAACTGGACAAAAGCGCTTAAGTTTGTGACTGTGGAATGTTTTTCAACAAACCCATGTTGCTTTAGAGTAATTGTACTTTTAATGCTGTTATATGTGTTGATGTAAACAATTAACTCGAAGATTTTTGAAAAGTAAGATAATATAGTTATAGGCCTATAGACACGGCAAGTCTTCCACTGCTTGGTAATGTTCCCAGTGGTGCAATGTGCATTCTCACAATTCTTAATTAAAAAGCATAGCACCTGGTTAAGCCTTGATGTTTATAACATACAACTGCCTCCCTAAAACCCCGGGCAAGTACATAAAGTTATAAAAACACTTACCTCGATATTTCAATGGGCGTGGCCGTCGTCCTCAGGGGGTGATGATCCTCAGTGCTTGTTGTTGCTGCTGCTTCTGCCGAACGATTCTACGAGGATAGGGTGGGGGGACGGAAACGAAGCATTCACGACAGCACTACTTTGGCAGGCGGTATTGTAATGTTTTCTCTACGGAAGTCAGTACGGTAATTGTTAGTCCACGGAAGTCGGTACGATAATCCTCAAGCTATGCTGCATTTCTCACCTTAAAGGTCTCTTCTCTCCAACCGAGATTGACGCCCTTCAGCTTGCATCGATGAGAAGCAAACTGCTTCCTACATACAAAGCAATATGTCAGCATGCTTACGACCTCACATATAAGCCAATGACCTCAACGCCTGTGCGAACACTAATAAAGCGTGGTTTCAGGGTGTCAGTAAAATTGCAGTAATCAGCGGCGATTTTTCCACGCTGAATTTTAATAAGTCTCCAAATCTAAATTAATGAACCAATACCTTGGAGCTTTACACAATAAAGCGTAACAATCACCATAAAGCTCCAAAAAGAAAACAAAAGAAAAAAGAAAAAGTCTTTTTTACAAGAGCTTACAGATACATGTCCGTAAGCGCTTCCTTGTTTTTTAAACCTTAGCAAAAGTTGCGATACCAGGAAACGGAATTAAGTACCCACCTGATTTTAAGGCTTACTCGAACTCAGCATGCACAGATCTTGTTTGCCATATCGCCGACTGCACAAATTTCATCGGAGGCATAACACTCGCATACTTATTACTACAATATAAAGCTAATTACAAAAGTGTTGCTTGCACATTTATTTATGAACGTGTGCAAATTTTATCTGTCTCCTTAAATACATTTTTTAAAGATAAACATAATTTTAAATAGCTTTAGCAAAATAAAGCAGAATATAATGCAGCAGCTGCAACGTTAAGCTGACAAAATTTACTATGCTACTGTATTTATAATACCTAATTCCTTAACACTGTCCTATCAAGTACAATCATAAGGTGCAAATTTGCTCCTTCGATCAATAATAATGTTCTACCTTTGATCATGAATTACAAGGGTTTGGAACAATAAATTAATAAGGTGATTTTTTAAGGTATTTTATCTACTCCTATCAAATTACATATTAATTAATCAGCTGTTTTTGAGCAATTTATAGTATCCATAAACAAACAGCGTGAGTTATAATAACTCATTTGTGATTTCTGATAATTCTCAGTATTCCTATTAGATGGTGTCAAATTCCTTCATGTCTAGTCTGTATAATCGAATGGACGCAACGCACGAAGTTGGCTCTGTACGAGTCTGATACGACGAAATGCAAGGTTCATTATAATTATTGAGGTAAGGCTACTTGACAAATTTAAATAAATTATTCTGACGTTTTCAAATTGAAATTGAATTAAGTAAAATTAGCGTTAAATACGATGAATTCTGATAGTGTGATTAGTGTGATAGTGTGATAGTGATTCTGAACTTTCTAGATTGGTGTAGAAGTAAGAATGTCAACTGTAACAACAATAAATTTAAATAATTCAGTCCCACATATTCAGTTTACGGGTTGATCAAACTTACTGTTAATTTTGTTAATAAGCAAAATGAGTAATTAGACAAAATTTTTTGTATCATTATTATACCTGTCAAGATTTCTAAATATAGTAAATTTAGTGTTCTTTATCTGTGTACTTACATCTTAGTGTTCACTGTTGTAGTCCTAGATAAAGTATAGTATTCAACATACGGTAATGGCAATAACTCACTTGATGAATTACGGCACTCGCCTTTGGCTCGTGCCACAAACTTCATCTGCGTGAGTTATTGCCTACATTACCGTATGTTGAATAATATACTATTATTTCAAAAAAGATTAATTAACTCATTAGCAAGGGCACTATAAAGATAACATTTCAGAGATAATGGTAAAGATAACGATAAACACCTAACCATGTATGAGTTAAAGCATTAGATAAGGTATGATAATATTACCAACATATTTGCGAGAAAATAGATAATTAACCAATCATGGTTACATAATAAGTCGGTAAAATAAAATCCTTAAGGTACGATAAAATGTTACGATAAAAGAAAAACGTAAAACCAAATTTTGGTTCGGAGGGCCTCATTTTGGAGGCACACCGCATCTCCTATAAATGTAATAACAAGAACAAGAGAGGACTTAAAATTGGGAGTTTCTTACACATGCCCTCCAGAAGGGAGGAACTCCGTGAAGCAGGCTTGTTCACTTGAACGCATGCGGAACCAAATCCCTGCATCTCGGTGTCGATCAGGAAGGTCGGCAAAGTAAAGACGATAACAATGTTTCATTGTCCCCGTATATCGACGGTAGACAGTCGTGGTGAACAACTAGATGGATGTACTCCACGCCCACGGTCCAATGTTGTGAAGTAACAATCCCCTAGCCATGCAGCAACTTCGAAAAATAAAAGGGGAGAAAGGAATAAGGGACAATCAAGAAGGGAAATACGAGGTTAGGAGCTATGTAGCAACCCATGTAGAAGAGATGAGAGGAAGGACTCGCATGGAGCAAAAGTGGGAAACACCATTCTTATGCGATGGACGGTTATCTTGCGACTTAAGACATGTCCACCAAAGGAAAAATTAAGATTTAAAATGGTGATAGCCGGATAAGAAAACAGTAGAGTTTTAGATAAGCACCTTAGAGAGGCGGTATAGAGAGAAGATGATGTCCCTGTTAAGACAGCTTGATCTAATGTAACACCTGTGATATTAATGGTAAGATAGAACATTTATCACCACATAAGATACTCGAAAACAATTAAATTCCAAATAAAACTGAGACAAATGATCTTCCTACCGGGTGCATCCGCTGCGATAAGGAAATCAAACAAAGGTAGCATAAACAACTTTACTTACTTCATACAAACTTGTCAAAAATTCCTCCAACTGCTGAATGTTCTCATTAGTTAAGGCAATAACTGCATACTTTTCTAAATTGTGAAAATATATATGCAACAAATTACATGCAATAATCTATAGGTTATTTGCCTACCAGTGCATGGGAATTCAACAGTTCCACTCTTACGCGTCATAACATACATATACTACTTAAATTATGGTATGAAATTGTTACGATAATCCGTGCAGACAAGAAAGAAAATAGTAAAGTAAGCAAAGAAAATAACCCACACCATGTACCCGAAAGAAGTAATGCTGTGTTGGCTAAAATGTCGTAGAGTGGAGTGGTTCATATAGAAAGGAATAGGAAACCTCAAGAAAGAAAAATTATTTACAAATCCCTTTAAAAATTAACATGTTGTAAAAGAAAGCCAACTCACATAGAAAACAACATCTATCCAGCATATGCCGGAGGATTTACATAGTGCAAAAATCTTTGCAAAATAATTAATTACCCTTTGTTAATTACCTTAACCTAATTTCCTATCTCAATCCTAATATTGATATAAAACAGAAAAAAATATAGTGAATGGTTTCCGGTCACTATTCTCCATCCTAATGTGTACATAAAACTGCAATTAAAATAGTTGTACAAACCCTATACTTACATATTGTCCACATGTAATGCTTGATAAGTAATTACAAAATATAGTAACGATAAATTACAGTAGCAAAAAAAGAACTCCCTACGAGTTTAAATGCTTTTCCTTGCAGCTGAAAAAAAGTATTAGAAAAATGTCACATTTTAACATAGTGTACTCCAATTTTTATATAGTTGGAAAATTATATTTTATAATCGGTGCCCAAACAAGAAAAGTTGTCTTCATTAGTATATTCAAACAGTTTGTGCTAAGTAAGTTTAATTTCAACACCATATAACTTCATTTCTGTAATGAGCAACCGGGAAAACAACGCAAGAAACCAGACCCCATTCTTCCTGATCTAGGACATTAAAGTGAAACAGAAAGGAAATAGGAATTCTTACAGCTTGGTCAGATGTTCCGGTGCGGCCCAACAACTGGTTATAGTTGAAATCTGCGGCATCACATGGCATATTATACCAAATTCTTTGCCTGGAAAACCAAGTGAATCAAATTCAGAAGAAGTAAAGATGAACAGAGTAACTCTTCACGTCCTTTGACCAAAATTTGACAGTAAATCATTATCTGATCTCTGATATAATTAGGTCTATACATGTTATGTAGTAGTGGGTTAAATTATTTGAAAGTAAATTAGCACCAATTGCAGTAAATAATTTCATTGTTGGAAAAATTTCATATCGTAATGTAACAACTTTGTACAAACTAATTTCAGAATCTCATGTTATAAATCCATTAGCTGTAGGAGCCCATTTGTTTATCTTGGCGACTAGAACATACTACTTCTGCCTTATCACGAAATCCTTTCGACAGTTATGTCATTAGATAGATCTAAAATAAAAGTTTGACATTGAATCATCCGAAATCTGACACATTAGTACCTCAAGCCAACAACTATTGATGACGGGAAACCCATTTGATAATTTCTATTCCATTGCAATATATGTTATTTTTCAAGAAACATCCATATATAGATAAAGAAACTGGCAAATTCGAATTAATTCACACTCGCTAATTACACATGTAGAAAATCCATTTTACAAAACGCGTAGCTAAATAATTGCAATATTTCCGAAAACAAACGTTTTACCAATCGAAAATCACATCTTAAACATATTATAATATTTCTGAAGCAAATGCTTTAATAAATAAATATCAGATTTAAGGCTATATTCAAAATAAAATAGATATAAAATATTGAAATTTGTAACTGAGTATTTAATAAAAGTTCTACAGAATGTTATATAAACGATCGTTTAAATTGAAAGGTAGTTGCACTTGCTAATAAACATGCAAAATAACCAAGTATGCAATAGGGGATTTGAAAGTTAATTGAAATCCGGGCCAAAGGAGAGTGTTGTCTCTCTCCAAGCACTTATTTCGGCTCAGGTGAGACTCAGCCACCAGGATCCCTTCAACCGACAATACAGGTTGCTTCGCTCGGTACAAACATGGGTGCAGCTCTTAATACCTAGTGTGGAGTGATATGCTGCTCCACACCTAATTACATAAAAACTAAAATATTTATTTACAAGGACGGCACATAACAAAATACATTACCAATTTAAGATTGAAAATTCCCTATTTTAAGTGTTAAAATAAAACTTATAATGCCAAAAAAAGACATAAAAAGAAATGTTATGCTTTCATGTTTAAGAAGACACAAAACCTCTGTCGAGGACATAGTAGTACATGGTTTTAGGAAATTTCATATCAAATAAACTTCTTCTTTTTTATTGTTTTTAATATCTTTTGAAATAAAGTTTCTACCTTGAAAATGGAAAAAGATTATCAAGAATTTTTTTGATATTTTCGGAAGCTTTCACGGCTGGAGTCATTATAACTATTTATGGTTCCGGGTTGGAACCGTGTCATTTTATAAACTAAGATCGACGTTTTACACACTTTTGTAAGGGACTTTATCAGAACAAGAAAAGAAAATAAGTAATAAAAGTAAAAATAATAATAGAGATAAGAATAGTAATATTAAGTAGACAAGTTAAAGTGTAAAGAGTGTGTAAAGTTACTTCTGAACTAGCAGACTCACTAGCCCATTTAAGCCAAAAGGTGTCTTGTGGCAAAGTAACGGCTACTGTTACTTCCTTTTCTCAACGGATATGTGAGCTGTGAACGATTTACAAGTTAGCAAACTTTAAAGTAAGTTGAATACTTTTGATGGTTACTTACATTGTTTGAAATAAATGTCTTAATTTTTTTGTATAAGTTATACATACTAGTTCTTATATTAAAGAAACAATATAATTTTAGATACTATTTTAATATTTAACAGTATAACTAAACATGATGTAATTATTATATATTTCAACCAATATTCTTAATTTTTCTTTCCTGTTTACATTAACTTATAATTTACTGAACATCTAGACATATTGAAAACTATCATTTTGGTATTTTATCTTGTTCGCAAATTATTCTACACTTAACCGTACACACTGAAGATCTCATATCTTACTAATATTTACTATATGGAGGTGGTGGTGGTGCTCCTGTAAAAATATTATTATTATAATAAGTATGTTTAATTCGAAATATACATACCATCAGGTGAACGGATATTTTCATAATGTGATCTGGATGGAAGTTGGTGTGAATAGGAAACTACAGCAGGTACCATGCTAACCAGCTGCCCTAAAATTGTCGCTAAAATGTTTTTCTAAACGAATGCTAAACTTACCGCTTTCCAACATTTGTTTTCTTAGTTTTCTGCCTTGTACTGCAACATATGTAATTACACTTATTGCTACTAATACAGTTATTGGTGCTAGTATATAAACATATACTAAATTATCATCATCATCATCATCATCATCGTCAAACCCCATATTAGAAATTTTTTATTTTTTGTTGTGACAAAATGAAGGTGTAACTAAGATATATTGCGATCCCTCTATTCAATAAAATATAGATAGCATTCTTATCTATTTGTCATTGTAGAGATAGTAAAGATTATTACAATGCTGTTTAAGTGTGTGTATTTGTAGTTTGATCTATAATTGTCACTCAAATTTTATCGTATTATAAGCATATTTTAACGATAATAATAATATTGTTATTTATTATGTCTTTTGTACAGAGTGATAGAAAGATCGATTGCCTATTTCATCCCTGACCCTATATACAATAATCAGATTGGATATACACTTTGCTGTATAGTAGCACAGATGATTGTTATTAAAATTATAAAATATTTATTTGATCTATCTACAGTCAGTACATTCATTTATGTGAGCCCATAGGATTTTAAGAGGTAAAATTTCAGGGCCACGTATGTTAATCTTTTTTGTCATATGGTTTATACATTAATTTCAATCTTGAGTGATATCTAATCCTCATCATCATTAGGTCTTCAGTCCTGGAACTGGTTGGATGCATACCTCCATTGTTTCCTATTCTTAACTCACCTACACATTTCCCTGAAATTACCACAGCTTACGTCTTTTACTATTTGTGTGCAATAATCTACTCTAGATCTACCTCTACATCCCTTCTGCCTTTTCTCTGATTTTAATGTATTCTGTACTATTTCTTCATATCCCATCATCCTATCTCTCCTATTTTTTTTATTATTTCCACATATTTCTTTCTTCCCCTACTATTTTTAGAACCTCTTTGTTCTTAGTTCTTAACTTTGTTTGTCCATGATATCTTCATCATACATCTGTAACACCGCATTTCAAACACTTTTTCCTGTCTGCTTTTCATACTACCCACGTTTTACAGCTGCACAGTGCTCTACTACACATATACTTTCAAAAAATTTTTCCTTTTTTTATGTCTGCAGCTGCTTTTTCTTGTTAAATGTAGCATGGTCTTGTGCTAATCTTTTATTTTTATATATCTTTTGCACTTTTTTCACCTTGCATTACTCGACTTTCTAAGAAGCAAAAATTCTTAACTTCTTGAAAGTTCGGGTTTCCTATTTTTATTATGATTTTTTACTTATTTTCGCCTCATATAGCAGTACTTAAGTTTTATTTTTGTTAATTTTCTTACTGTATCTTTCAGTACTGCTGCTATTTCATTAAGAGTTACTACTAACTCTTTCTTGCTAGATGCTAATACCGCTATCATCATCATTTTGTTTTCGACCTTACTTAAGGTCAGTTTGACGCAGCTCTAAGTTCTTTTCTATTCTGTGTTAATCTAAAACGTTCTACATACCCTTCACAACCTAAATTTCTAATAACTTGACTAATATAACTTGCTCTAGGTCTTCCTATACTCTACTATCTTTTTCTTATCTACCTGGTTCTACATAGATAATTAGCAACCTGATGGTTGTTAAAGAACTCCAACATGTTTACATGATTCCCATTTATAAGGAAATGAAATATAACCTGGTTATCCCCTCCAAAAAAGGAAAACTGTTAAATTATATGTTATGGTAAGACTTAAGCAACGAATCGCTGCCAACATACCAGACAACTAACTAATTGTGAGTTATGTCATGGTGACATTTAGCTAACTGGTTTTTATTTATTTTTTTTTTTGTTTTCGAACTTACTTAAGGTGGGTTTGATTCAGCTCTAAATTCTTTTCTATTCTGAGCTAGTCTAAAAAGATCTACATACCCTTCACAACCTAAATCTCTAGTAATTTGACTAATATAGCTTTGTCTAGACCTTCCTATTCAATTTTATTTGGTAGTCTATAATCTAAGACCTTACTAAATATTCCCTCATGTCTTAACTGGTGCCCTATCATTCTATCTCTTCTGACCTTTAGTTGTTTCCACATACAGCGTTCCTCGCCTATCCTTGTATAAACTTCTGCATTTGTTACTCATCTGTCCAACTAATCTTTAACATTCTCCTATAACACCAAGTTTCAAAATCTTTTTCTTATCTACCTCTTTAATTGTCCAAGTCTCACTACCGTATAATAGAACGCTCCATACATACGACTTTAAGAAACTTTTTCTATTATCTAAACTAATACTATTAGCTATTAGTAAGTTTTTCTTTTTTAAAAACATTTTTTTAGCTTGGGCTATTCTAACTACTATATCCATTCTGCTACGTCCGTCCTTTGTAATTATACTACCTAAATAGCAAAATTCATCTACCTCCTCTAACTCGGTATTACCTATTTTTAGTTTTGGTTTAGAACTAGGCTGTAACTCACTTGTCATTATCTTTGTCTTTCCTGAGTTAATTCTCATACTATAGTTACTCTGTAGTATCTGATGTAAAATATTCAAAAACTCTCTTAACTCTTTTCTAGACTCTGCTATAATGGCTATATCATCTGCAAAACGTAACATGTCTATTTTCTGTCCCTGTACACTAATACCTATCTCTTTTCTCTCTAGCTAAGTTTAAAGCTTCCTCAATATAAACATTAAAAATCAAGGGAGATAGTATACAGCCCTGTCTAACACCATTTCTAATCTTAGCTTCCTTTTCTATTTCATCAAATCTAATTACTACGCTTTGGTTTTTATATAGACTGTAAATAATTTTTCTATCCCTATGAGAGATTCCTATTTTTTGCAAAACCCTGAACATAACAATCCAATTAACCGTATCAAATGCTTTTTCTAAATCTACAAACGTGAAATGAGTCTTTTTATTTTTTTGTAACCTTTTTTCCATAATTACCCTAATCATTAGTATCGGTTCTCTAGTTCCTCTGACTTTACGAAAACCATATTGGTCTTTGCTTAAATAATTCTCAGTCAAAGCTTCTACTCTATTTTTAACTATTATTGTTAGTATTTTGGAAGTGTGGGAAGTTAAACTAACAGTTATAAAATTCTCACACCTATTAGCTCCTGACTTTTTTGGGATTGGGATAATAATATTTTTTTCGAAATCTATTGGGACCTCACCTGTGTCATATATTACTTTTACTAGTTCATATAACTTGTCTATAGTTTTCTGACTTGCATATTTTATTAATTCTGTGGGTATATTGTCTATCCCCTGCGCTTTATTTAGTTTAAGATCTCTAACACCTCTATCAAATTGTAACATGTCAATTTACCTTTCTCTTGCCATGTTACATTGCGGTTCAATTTCCATCAATATTAAAGCATTTTTCGTCTTAAGTTTATACTAATACTGTTTACAGTCACAAGTTAGTTTTGATTTGTGTAATATTTCTCTTTTGTATTATTAAATAATACACTAAATACATCTATCTTTAGTCTTAATTTAATATTCTTTCTTTTGTATAAATAATATAAATAATTAAGATCAGATGTAATTTTCCTATTGGTTAACCTTTGAATAATATCCATAAATACACAACTGGTGTATATACGAATCTAGCATTCAGGATAGTTTTTTTGTTCCGTCCCTCTCTCAAAATGTGTGGCTATCTTTATTAAACGAGAACAACATTTCCGTATGTCATGATATCTAACAGTTTTTTTGAGCACATGCCGTCTTCCGTTAAAGATGTCCTTTCTAAGGCCATGATGTCGTATCTGAATACTACCAAAATAAACCCGTTCAAAATATTAATGAATGGGTCCTCTGGTGGCATATCCTCCGGTGGTATATCCTCTGGTGGCATATCTTCTGATGGCATGTTTTCCTACTGCAGCCACAAACGGTTGATGCTAGTCCCTTCAGAGTTTTATTTAGACTCTGTTGTACACCCATTCTTACCTGTAAAAAGGAAGGGTACAAAATTCCTCTCTTAATATTGAGAACCCTATTTCTACATTCTCTTCTTGGTCGTTCTTCAACTCATCCATATCGTCTTTCTTATATAAATCTTCTAAATATCTTTTCCATCTATCTGCTACCTCAACTTTATTTATTAGAAGCTCATTATTCTCATCTTTAATACCATTATATTTTTTCCCATCTTCCCCAAAAAACTTTTTAACTGTCCTGAAAACCCTGTCTGTCTTACCTACTCTCAAATCATCTTGTATTCCCTTACAATTCTCCTCCATCCATTTATTTTTAGCTTTTCTGCATTCATGTACTATCTTATTTCTAACTCTTATATTTTTGCTTACTTTCATTATCCAATTCTCTGAAAGGTTTAAGCTTTCTTCTATTTTCTATTAAATCTAATATCTCCTTTATTACCCAGGTTTTCTCACTTTTACTTTTTTCTTACCTATAGTCTGTGTTGCTGTATCATGTACAGCTCTTTTTATTTCTTTCCATCTATTTTCTACGTTCCCTCTTTGATCTTATTATCTAATACTTGTTTATATTCTTCTTTTAGCTCACTATCATTAAACTTACCTAGATCCCATCTCTCTCTTTTAAACTTTGTGTGCAAATCTAATCATATCAATTGTTTGTCCTTGCATAATAATGCCAAATGTCTTTCTGCATTTAACAGTATTCATTGCCTCTTCAATGTAGAAGTTAAAAATTAATTGTTTTTTTATATAAATCAAAAATGAATCGCCCTATCTTGGATTTCTTTTTAAATTGCTGAACGCTGCAAAATTTAGCAACTTTGCTAAATTTAAACCTACATTCTATTTCTTATAATAAGCAAAATCCTTGCAGAGCCTTGAAATTAAATCGCCCCATATGTATATGTATGCACGCGTACATGCATGGCTGAATGTGCATGCATGTATGCGTGCATGCATGGGTGCATGCATGCATCATGCATGCATGCATGAGTGCATGGGTGTGTGTATGTATGTATGTGTGAGTGTGTGTGAATGAGTGAGCACACGTGCATGTGCGAATATGTTTATGTGTGTGTATTATATATTGTATGGATATTGAAAACCTATTTTGTATTTGTGGAAATATAGAAGGTGTATTTTTTTTTTTTGTTTGATATATACATATTGTTATGATATCGCCGCTCGCCAGATATATAACGACCAATTGCCTGCTGATCGCCACCTCTCTGTGACTCTTAAATAATTTAAAATTAACACAATTAAATTTATGCCTCAACTAACTCAATGATACACCCTGCACAGAGTGAATGACGATATAATAACAGAGAATTTTTACCCACTCCCCTCTAACACTCCATATACCTGAATAATACAAGCGAAATTCGCCAAATTTGAATATAAGCGAAGAAAATTCACAATCTATAACTCTACATCCTTTTTAATATCATTTACTATTTACATAACTTTTAAATCAAGATAAATAAAAACACTCTTATCAAATTTGTTCATTACGAAATTTATAACCTTTTTTAAACCTTTTTATAGCAATTAAAGCCAGCAAAAAGAATTGTATTTTATTGTGAATGGTTTCGTTGAACGTTCAACGAACTATTTCCCATTTTAAATGTACTTTTATGTATCAACCAAATTTTTGTTGACCTTTTACACCAAATATCTAAATTACACGCAAGTTTTAAGTTCATCAAATATTTAAAATAATAAATGTAACGTACAATGAATTGGAAAGATAATTCTGATCTGATATTCCTTTTGCTGCTTCTTATTAGAGCTTTTCCTGATCCAAATCAATTGCTTGTTTAGTGGTTTGGAGTCGTTGACCCGCCGCTTGGCGTGTATTCCCGTACTTCAAACTATTTTCCAGCAACTTGTGGCCGTTTGTCCAATGAGTTGAAATACTAACCCTGTACTTCAAGTATCATATCATTTTTTAGAGTATTATCGCAGTATTTTAGTGTTTTAGTGTCGTAATTTAGTATTATTTATTTAATTATTTAGTTGGTTGTTTAGTTTAACGCTCAGTATTTAGTTGATTACTCAGTGTCTGTATTTAGAGTCGATTTTAATTTCCCATACTTAGAGCCCTAAATTAATAAATTGCAAACTTCATTTATATTAATTAAATCTAGTCCTACGTTTTATACCAATGGCATAGTTTTATACACACGTATTTCAATCACGCATTTTTACTGTTTTGCACTTGGAATTTTTAGTTAATATGACTTTCACTTATAACTTTCAATGTAACTTCACTAAATTGAAATTTACGCAATACTTTTGTTTTGACTATTACAATCCGTGCGTCGATTATGGAATGAATGTCCTTTATCTGCGTAGGTTCGTTTTATAGACAGATTCGTTCCCTCCTTTTATCTTAACCTGTTGGGTTTTATTCGGTATTCTATGTTATAGATGCATGATTTTGCACGTACATCAGAGCTTTGTATTATGGAATTTGGTATTTTTGTACCTTTCAACTGCACGTAGTCTTAATTTTAGTGTCCATACTTTGTTTAGATATGCTGGGTTTTATTAAATGTGGCAATTCTTACATTTCAAACGGCATGCACGGTTTTGCTTCAATTCTTTATACTTTATTAAATATACCCACTTTTAAATGTTTGCCTATACAAGCTGGTATAAATTATATGCGTTTTATTGACTTAGATTTTTTACGCAAATGCATCTAGGTTGAAAGAAATTTCATTTTACGTTTATTTTACTTTAAATATGCCGAATTAGTATTTATTTTGAGATTAGGAATGTTTTAAAATGGATTGGATTGCGTCCGCAATTATTTGTTTTGATGAATGTCCTTAAATTATTACTGAATGTGCTTCCTTGAATTAACTGTAGCAGGTTAGTGATTTTATACAGGGTGATTTGTATCTGCTTTTGTATAATGAACGAATTATTTACTTTTTATGATTTAAATGTTTGGTTTACTTGATTTTTAAATTGTTTACATGAAATATTTCTCTCTTGTGACCTTATATAACCTTAAATAACCCTATTATCATAGCATTATATTTACATTTTATTTTAGCTTCTGCTAAAATTATGGAATGATCAATTGCATCACCGTTTACCAGAATTAAAACTAAGTACACGTGGGAAAATGGCAGGTGCAACATACTCTCAAACGCAGGTGTATCTTAAACCTCTTTTACGTAAACTTAAATCACATACATTACCAGAAGATATTCTGGAAAGCTTGACAGAAATTACTCAGCATCTTCTAAGTCGTAATTATCTAAAGGTAAGAATGTTATTGTTTTTAATGTTATTGCATTTATTTAGCAATTGCTAATCACATATATTAGTGCATTTTAAATATTACCATTTGCATTAGTTAATATAGTCAGAACGTAATAAAGTTTTATAAAAATGACATATTTTGCATTTATTTTTATATTATATTGCTTTTCTAAAAATTACAATTTTATTACATTGGATATCTTAAAACTGAAATAAATTGCATTATTTCAGCATTCAGTCATGAAAAGTTCAATTTTATTTTAAATATTAAAGGGTTGCAATTTTTAATTTTATCTGATAGCTTGTTATATACATAGTTGATTCTTTATGTAAAACATTTTTGTACTACTTTTCTTTATTTTTTACACGTTTATTTTTCATAGTTTTATAAGTACTTATAGCTCTTTTAAAAGCACCATCTTTCTGTACACATAATATAATTTACATTGCCCTGTTTTTAATTTTTCTCGCTTGATAATCACGCTTTTATAATATTTATTTATATTTATCTCATTTTCAACAGATACAAAAGTCCTTACAGGGAAAAAAGTAAAAATTATATATAATGCATTGTAGAAATACAATTACATTTTTTCTGGACACCACATTAACATTTTGAATTATCATAGATAATGATGTTTAATAATTATATTATTGCTATTGTACATATCTACAGCTCACAGAAGCAAACATGAGACCCGGAAAACTAAAACACGTCATCGATCAACATACAGAGTTATTTAAAAGTATGGAGAATGGAATTTATTGTCGTTAATATTTATTTTAGGAAATTATGTTCCATATCAAAGTTGTTTATTAGATTTCTATTTACATTTTAGAATGTTTGAAAAATTTTTTTCTTCAATTGTTTTGAGTTATGCCTGTCTGCCTAATTTTTTTAGATGGAAACATGTTAATTTTACCCTACCTTTCGATAGAGCATTTTTTCTCTTTACAATATTTTTTTTTAATGTATTTAATAACACTTTTACACGAAAACATTAGTTGAAGTATTTAATAAATGTTAGGTACGTCTAAGATAGACAAAATTATTCGCAGCAAAATTATCGGTCAAAATCTTATCATTAAAAAAAATTAATAACCGAGTAAATTAATGATCCAATCGATTTACAAAATGCCAAAGAGAATTCTCTAAATATTCCGTGTGGATTTTTTGTATCTTCTGAGGTATTTGGATTTTTAAGATGATGTCGGTTCAAATACTACAATGTATTTATTAATTAGTAGGTACATCTTTAATAGGCAAAAGCGAAGCGATAAATAAACCTGAGCCAGGTAACTTTAGCAGTGAAATACAATTGTGCGATTTATTTCTGTTAGTATTAGCAATGACGAGTTTAAGTGAAAGAATTAGAATACTTCTGATGCTGGGTTATCGAGATAGGTGCAGAAATTTACAAGACATTTATAATTTATTTAATAATACGTATCCAAACAGAAGTCCAATTTCTAAATCTTTTGTTGATAAAACTTTCAAATGCTTTGAACAAACGGGTTGTGTTAAAAATTTACCAAGGAGTGGTAAACCTATAACAGGGAAAGCCGATGAAAAAAAACTGAATGTTTTATTGGCTGTATCTGAAGATCTCCATTTATCAACCTACCAGTGTTAGCTTCTAGGGGATCACATTAGGAGTTTCTTTTTCATCAATGCCAATTTAATTTCGGCACTGTATTTGCAGTTATTTCAAAATCAAATTATACCTGCTTGTGTTACGTTCTATCTACATGAAAGCAACGAACAACGACTGGTATGGTTACTGTGGAACCAAACGGATTGGGATGCAAACCTAGTCTGGTAAAACATTTGCACAAAATTAAAGACATTTGAGACCCAATGTCTAGTAGCACCCTAAGAGTCTGAAAATTTGTACAAGAATCCCAAGCACATACTATCGTCATTGACAATAATATCACCGAATTTTTTGCTACAAAATGAGCAACGTTTTCTGCATTAATGGCAAAAGGTTGCGGTACTACCCCTTGGTTACAATATTAGTAGCTGGGGTATTAAAATATAAGGTGGTTTGATGCTTCCGCTTGCTTAAACAATTAATACAAAGGTTTAATTCCTTGACTAAATCATATTGTTGTTGTGCATCTGTTTCAACAAAGGTTTGACATTTCGTCAAAACGTGATCCACTTTGCAAATCTGACAACTTTGCCTTATTTTCGGAAGACCTTTTCTCATCTACAAATGATTGTTTATAAGAAACCTTCATTGGTGCACTGCGGTTACTTAAATTATTATTAGATTTTTTACTGAAATCATTTGTACAAATTCCAAGCCTTTGTAATGATTATCAATAAACACTTTTAAATCGTCAAAATTTAGCAATATTGCACTATTTTCTAAGGTATTTTCATATTTAGTGCACAACCTTTTAAATAATCTTTTAAAAATATGGTCAAACAATATGAATTATCATTCTTGGGTGTTTAAACCAAGTGAATTCAATATTGCCAAATTTTCATTTATACTATTTAAAAAGTGATATCTCAGTTTTATAATGCTGTTCTCACCGAACTAGACTTTGACTGTATTGCGTGTGTTGAAACTTGGCTCACCTCTGATATTTCAAATAATGAACTATTTCCTAATGAATACATTGTTTATAGATGTGATCGAGATAAAGTTGCTACAGGTAAAACTAAAGGTGGAGGTGTTCTCCTAGCTGTATCAGCGAAATACTACTCAGAAAGTGTTGAACTCAATATACCAAAAGTGATCTGTGACGGTGTCGTCGTAAAAGTTCAAGTTGGCCATCAGTAATGGCACATCGTGGTTATATACATACCACCAAATACTTCTCCAGATAAGCATGAGCAATTGTATGATTATCTACTACCATGTTTAGTCAGCTGCGACAAATTTCTCCTTTTGGGAGATTTTAATATACCACATTGGATTTATCTAATTAAGCAGTGCAACAACTTTTTATGTGATCAACTAGTATTAGGGCTTCAAAATTTTATTAAACTGCTGAATGCCAAACATGTCAATACCGTGCAGAATAATAATGAACGTATACTAGACCTTATAATATCCAATACCAAATGTATCTCTGCCAAAAGTGATATTTCACTAGTACGGGAAGATAGTCATCATCCATCACTGGAGATTACAGTATATTTTGATCATACGAAAATTGGGAAGCGTAAACAAGGTTATGAATATTGTTTTAGGAAAGCCAACTTTAATCTGATCTATCGATCCTTTGCTAGAACTGATTGGAATGTTCTTGAAACCTATGAAGACATTGATGCCTGTGTTGAAAAGTTTTATAATATTATATTCAATATCTTCTCATTACATGTATCGAAAACTAGAACAACATATAAAAAATACCCTCCATGGTATACATCAGACATCATTTGTGATCTAAAACTAAAAGATAGATTCAGACGTAAATATAAACTTAATAAAGACTATAATAGTGAAACTCAATATAAAATATTAAGAGCAACATTACGTAATAAAACTAAATTTCATTATAGAAAATATATAGCTGAGATCCAGGCTGATATAAAGCAGGACCCCACTAAACTATTTACCTTTGTAAACAACAAAAGGAATCTCTCTAGAATTCCTCCACATGTTAAATACCAAGGAAATAGGTACTCTAATGACGAGGATATTGTTAATTCGTTTGCTCAATACTTCTCGGGTGTATATAATCAGGATAATCAAGATTCCCACTGCTCAAGTTTACACCCTGTCAATGCAACACAATATTATGTGGACTTAAAATGTGGGCGTCACCGTGGATCAATGTAGTAAGCGTAAGACTACGGATCCCAAGGTCCCGGGTTCAAATCCCGACACGGCCGACTACTTGAAAAATAGCAGGTGAGCATTTTTCACAAATATTACGCCATCGTTCGGATGAGAGGTTAAATGGAGGTCCCGTGTGTGAGTGTTGTCACGCACGTTAAAGATCCCTACCTTGTCTGGAACGGCAAGGGTTCGGCAAAATTCTAAATTTCCAGGCAACAAAAAACTCGCCTACTGGCCAATGTAGTACCTTCGGGTGGAGCATTGGAAATGTAAATGAACGGACTTAAAATGTGTGAGTGATAAGAATATGAAAGAAGCAATTGATAAACTCAATGTGAAGAGTTCTATCGGTGATGACAAATTTCCATCTTACATCCTTAAAGGCTGTAGAGAATCTTTTATCAAGCCACTAAAAATTATAATCAATAAATCTATCAAACAGCATATCTTTCCAAGTAAATAGAAAATTGGTAAGGTTTGTTCAATTTTTAAGAAAGGAGACAAACTTAATGTAGAGAACTACCGATCCATTGTGATTTTATCCTGCTTCTCTAAAGTATATGAATCAATTCTATATAGTCACATTTATAGCTCCATTAAACCATTACTATATGATAAGCAACATGGTTTTGTTAAAAACAGATCAACAACAACTAATCTGATACTATTCACGAGCTATTTACAAAAGAGTTTTGAACTTTACTGTGAAGTGGACACAGTTTATATAGACTTTACTAAAGCCTTTGACAAGGTATCCCATGACATACTTCTTGATAAACTCAAAAACACATTTAGTTTTTCTCAAGATCTTTTAAATCTAATGGATTCATACCTGAGATTGCGTACGCTGTATGTAGTGCCTAATAATGTTAAATCAGTAACTTTCAATCTAGCATCAGGGGTGCCGCAAGACAATAACCTAGGGCCGTTGCTTTTCCTAGCATTTCTTAATGATATAGTAGAATACATTTCTTCGGAATCCCTACTCTATGCAGACGATATAAAAATATTTAGGCAAATCTAAAGTATTAATGACTGTGTTCTCTTACAGAAAGATCTAGGTTTATTTTGACACCTGGTGTCAGAATAATAAACTCTCTATTAATCATGACAAATGTTGTTTTGTTAAATTGTCACGTAAAGTAGTTAATACTACCTTTATCTATAATATAGCAAATAAACCGCTCCAATCTTCCACAATGGTAAGGGATCTTGGTGTCCTGCTGGATTCTAGACTCAGCTACAAAGCACACTATCATCATGTTGCTAAGGATGCATATAAAATGAGTGGTTACATTCTAAGAAACTGTAACGAATTTAGGGATCCTGTAGTACTGATTAAGCTTTACAATACTTACATAAGATCCAAACTTGAATATGGCTCACCTGTTTGGTCCCCATGTTACAAAATCAGCATTGATATTTTTGAAAATATACAAAAACGTTTTCTTAAACTTGTGTGGTTTAAAGAAGAAGGATATTACCCACATGGTTTACCTTACTCTTTGCTATTGGAGCACTATAATGTGAACAACCTTACTAAAAGGCGCCTTATTGGCGACATAACTTTGTCTACAATGTATGTAGGAATCGTATTGATTGTCCAGATTTATTATCTGCCATTACATTCCATGTACCTACACAACATTCAACAAGAAATACGAAAACTTTTTACTATAAATGTCCAAGGGCCAACAACACCACGCATGCTGTGTTTGTTAGAATTGCTAAACTATTTAACTTTTATTGCAGGGATATAGATATGTATAATAGCAACATAACAACCATAAGACATCACTTAGATAATGTATGCTCAAATGATAATTATTATAATATACTTCTCTGTAAGGGCACACTGTAGCTGTTGAGAATTAAAATTAAATAAATAAATAAGTTGAGTTATCTTGAATATTTATGGATAAATCCAAAATAGCATGCCAATGTGTAGTGGCGAGAATACGTTTATTATCATAATGGTCGCAAAGTTGCTTAAAAACGAAAGGGTATGTGGAACCTGACAGGGGTATACCCTTAATTAAATCGAGAGGTGGGCCCGAAATACATCCCTTCAAATGATAGAATTTTTTCATATCAGATAAACTTTTATCAAAGTGTATTCTTTTCTCAAACAAAGATCGAAACCCATTCCATTCAAAAAAATTGCCTGAATGAGTAGGCAATAGTAAGGGCCGCAATTTGACTTCACTATAATTACCATTAGAATTACTGCTGTCCCTAGTGTGATCCCTGCACAATTTTGAATGCCTTTTAAGTATGTTCTAATATAAATCATTAAGCTTATGACAGACATCTTTTTTTGCGAACAGTATCATGTTTTAACACAGCTGCCCTTTTTGAATCGTCCATAATTTCATTTGATAAAATTTCATGTCTTGTAGCCCGTTTCTAACGCAGAAAAGCTTGCAATAAAATCTTCCAATTTAGTGACGTCTGTGTCGGCTTCTATAGCATACTTATGAATTTTAGTATTTTTTTCGATTTGAGTTTGCCATTTATAAAACAAACTCCTGCATATGGCTTGTTTTTCTATTGTAAACACAACAAATTAATTGAGTACAAATACAAAAAATTCAACCAATTTTTTTGATATGCAATTTTAGAGTACGTTATTTCTATAAAAAAAAAGGTGGTCCAAATCTACTCAAATAAACTTTGTTTTGATCAATGACTATATCAAACAGATGCTTTTTGTTCACAAACTAATACAGCAATAAAGTGAAATTGGACTCAACTTCGCTTTTAAATACTTGTAAACCAATTGTATTATTGTGCAGAACACTGCTATTTTTATTAATTTTTGTAGAGATTTCAAGTCCCTTATATTTTTGCTATACAGTTTTATATCCCTAAAATTAATTCTAATTAGTTTGTATGCTTCGTCTGTCTTTCCTATTTTCATCTTAGTTTGTACCTCTTTGCACTTTTCATCAATGCATTCTTCTTCAACTTTCTTACATTTGCGAATAATTTTCAATTTTATGGCTTTGTGTGTCTGTTTTCCTCTTTCGTCTGATCTATTTTGTATTTTCGTCATTCTTCTATTAGATTCAGGATATCCCCTGTTATCCATAGTTTCTTATATTATTTTTGTGTATACCCCAGAATATCTCTGACTGCCATGTCTAAGCTGGATTTAATATTATTCCTTTCTATTTCTACTTCTAGTATAAAAAACTTTCCCGATATCTTTCAGTAATTTATTTGACTTTTTTTCAAATCTTTCGTAGATATCTTTATCTTTTAGTTTTTCTAAGTCAAGGTGCCTTTTTCTGTTACTCTTTTTCAGATTTTTAAATTTAAGAGTGGCTTTCATAATCACGATATTGTGGTCAGTGTCTAGATCTGATTATGGGTAGCTTCTATAGTCTTTTACTTGATATGACCAAGGTCCCGGGTTTAAATCCCAACACTGTCCGCTTGAAAAATGTTAGGCGAGCATTCTTCACAAAAATACGCTCTTGTTTGGATGAGAGGTAAATTGGAGGTCCCTTGTGTGAGTGTTGTCACACATGTTAAAGATCCCTACCTTGCTTGGAACAGCAAGGGTTGGGCAAAATTCAAAAATATTTCAGGTAAAAAAACCCGCTTCCTAGCCAATGTAGTACCTTCGGGTGGAGCATTGGAAAATCACATGTAGATTCTTTTACTTGATTCCTAAACCGTTGTCTAACAATAATGTAATCTGATTGATATCTTCTTATATCTCCTGACATCTGCCATGTGTATCGTCTTCTAGCATGATGTTGTAATAATTGTTCTTGTCGCAAAATTCTACCAGCCTAGTTCCCCTCTTATTTCTCGTGCCTAAACCAAATAAACCTACTACCGCTCGTTCCTACCTTTATCTACCACTGCATTAAAATTCGCCCCAATTATTAAATTTTCTGTCCTTTTATGTACATTAGTAATGTCTTCGACATCTATATAGATCACATCTACCTCTTTCTCACTATAGCTAGAGGTGGGCATGTATACTTGTATTATTACTGTATTTACCGGTTTAGATGTTAATCTAACCATGAGTACTCTTTTGTTCTTTTGTAAGTAGTTTTCTACACGTTGGTATATCTTTCTACGCATAACTATCCCCACACCCGAATTTTCCTCCTTTGATCCTATATGAATTACCCTAAAGTATTCGCTACATCCATTTCGAATGGACCTGCACCTTGCCGAAGTTCTAGATTACTAGAACAGGTGAAATGGCTTGCGTGTTCTAATGAGCTAAAGAGCCAAACTACAGGTCCAACCAAAGTAGTAGGGTCGTTAGTGAGGAACCAGACTAAGACAGGTCCCCGAAAGAGGGCAGCGGCTCTTTCGGTACTTAGATTGGCAG
The DNA here is from genome assembly GCA_036346225.1 of Platerodrilus igneus. Lineage (NCBI taxonomy): Eukaryota > Metazoa > Arthropoda > Insecta > Coleoptera > Lycidae > Platerodrilus > Platerodrilus igneus. The sequence continues at coordinate 4,384,708 of JARFIW010001588.1, forward strand.
AGACCATAGGGGTCGGTATGGCACACTACCGCGATGTGGAAGGCAACGGGAAACCACCACATTACCTCCCAAGTACACAGCGTACCTAAATTATAATAAAATGATGGCATTCTCTGGGGTAAAAGATTCCGAGTTAAAATAGTCCCCATTCGGATCTCCGGGAGGGACTACTTGAGGATGCGATCGGAAAGTTAAGAATAAGAGTCGGGAACATTTTGCGAGTCGGAGCGTGGAATGTTAGAACTATGAAGCAAGTGGGTAAGCTAGAGAACCTAAAAATCGAAATGAATAGGTTATCATTAGACATAGTAGGGATCAGCGAAGTTCGGTGGCCAGAGGCGGGGATTTTTGGAGTGGAGACTTCAGGGTAATTCATACAGGTGCCGAGGAAGGAAATTTGGGTGTGGGGATAGTTATGCGTAAAAAGATAGGATACTGTGTAGAAAATTACTTACAAAAGAATGAAAGAGTACTCATGGTTAGATTAGAATCTAAACCGGTAAACACAGTAATAATACAAGTATACATGCCCACCTCTAGCTACAGTGACGAAGAGGTAGAAGCCATCTACAAAGATATCGAAGACATATTAAGATACGTAAAAGGACATGAAAATTTAATAATTACGGGGGATTTTAATGTCGTGGTTGGTGAGGGTAGGGAAGGAGCGGTAGTAGGTTTATTTGGTTTAGGCACTAGAAACGACAGAGGAAATAGGCTGGTAGAATTTTGCGACAAGAACAATTTAATCATTACAAACACATTATTTCAACATCATGCTAGAAGACGATATATGTGGAAGATGCCAGGAGATATAGGAAGATATCAAATAGATTACATTCTTGTTAGACAACGGTTTAGAAATCAAGTAAAAGACTGTAGAAGCTACCCAGAAGCAGATATAGATACTGACCACAACATCGTAATTATGAAGGCCGCACTTAAATTTAAAAATTTGAAAAATAGAAACGGAAAAAGGCACTTGGACCTACAGAAACTGAAAGATAAAGATATTCAAGAAAGATTCGAAAAAAGGTCAAATGAATTGCTCAAAGATATCGGGAAAATATCTGATACTAAGAAAGTAGAAACAGAATGGAATAACATTAAATCCAGCCTCGACATGGCGGCCAGAGATATTCTGGGGTATACACAAAAAGTAAATAAGAAACCATGGATAACAAAGGATATCCTAAATTTAATAGAAGAAAGTGGAAAATACAAAAATAAATCAGACGAAACAGGAAAACAGATATACAAAGCCATAAAATGGGAAATTATTCGAAAATGCAGGAAAGCTAAAGAACAATGGATTGATGAAAAGTGCAAAGAGGTACAAACTAAGATGGAAGTAGGAAAAACAGATGAAGCATACAAACTAATTAGAATCAATTTTAGGGATATAGAACCATATAGCAAAAATATAAGGGACACGGGAGGAAATGTCATTATAGAAAATGTAGAGAAAGTGGATAGATGGCAAGAATATATAGAGAATTTATATGCAGAAGAAGAACTAACTGCATTAGAAATAGAATCAGACATTGAAAATGATGACTTGGGATATCCTATACTTAGAGATGAATTTGAAATAGCATTAAAGGGTCTGAAAAATGGTAAGGCGCCGGGTACAGATAAGGTGCAAGCGGAGACTCTAAAAGCCGCTGGGCAAGCAGTAACAGAACGTCTCTTCCAACTTGTAAGCTATATGTATGAGACAGGCGAGATACCCAAAGATTTCAAACATAACATCATAGTAACTATACCAAAAAGAAAGGCGCAGATAGATGTGAAAATTTTTGAACAATAAGCTTGACAGCACACGTATCAAAAATATTAACTAGAATTGTACAAAGACGAATGGAAAAACGGGCTGAAGAAATACTAGGAGAAGACCAATTTGGGTTTAGGCGAAACAGGGGAACACGGGAGGCTATCTTAGCTCTGAGGGTGATAATGGAGAAAACAATAGAAAAAGGGAAAGGGTGTATATAGGGTTTGTAGATCTGGAAAAGCATTTGACAATGTAAAATGGAAAAAATGTTCGAAATACTCAAAAGATTGGAATGAGTTATAGGGATAGACGGATAGTACATAGCTTATACAAAGAGCAAACAGGAGTAATAGAATTAGAGCAGGAACGTAGAGAAGTAAACATCAGGAAAGGGGTAAGACAGGGATGTTCCCTATCCCCACTAATTTTTAACTTGTACATTGAGGAGGCAATGAATACTGTCAAATGCAGGAAGACATTTGGAATTACTATGCAGGGACAAAAAATAGATATGCTTAGATTTGCAGATGATATAGCGGTATTAGCATCTAGCAAGGAAGAGTTAGAAGCTGCTCTCAATGAAATGGAAACGGTTCTAACAGAGAGATACGGTATGAAAATTAACAAAAGTAAAACTAAAGTACTAGTATGCAAAGGAGGGAAAAATAAATCAAAAACAAGAATACAAATACGTAACACGAACTTACAAGAGGTTAAGGATTTCTGCTACCTAGGAAGCCAAATAACGCAAGATGGGAAAAGCACAAAAGATATAAAACAAAGATTAGCACAAGGTCGTGCTACATTTAAACAAGAAAAAGCAACTACTGTGCTCAAAGACCTCAAACATAGAAACAAGGAAAAGATTGCTCAAAACATATGTGTGGAGCACAGCACTGTATGGCTGTGAAGCCTGGACAGTAGGAGAAGCGGACAAGAAAAAGGTAGAAGCCTTTGAAATGTGGTGCTACAGACGTATGATGAAGATATCATGGGCAGACAAAGTTAAGAACGAAGAGGTACTAAAAATGGTAGGGGAAGAAAGAAATATGTGGAAAACGGTAAAAAATAGGAGAGATAGGATGATAGGCCACATACTACGGCATGAAGGAATAGTGCGGAATATACTAAAAGCAGAGATAGGAAAAAAGAGAAGAAGAGGTAGACCTAGGTTAGACTACTGCACACAGATAGTGAAAGATGTAGGCTGTAGGAGTTTCAGGGAAATGTGTAGGCTAGCTCAGAAGAGAAATCAATGGAGGTACGCATCCAACCAGTCCCAAGATGGATAAATTAATGACGAAGAAAGTAGCTGCACTTAAACATGATATTTATTATAAGCAACTACAAGCATTGGAGGGGCAATATTCTCGAATAATGGTAATTGCGCGAAAGCATTTACTGGAAAACTATTATTTCGGCAAATGTTTAAGTGTTGGGGGATCTTGGTAGCCACAGGTTGCTTAACCCCCTTCACTGAATCTCGGTGAAATAGGGCATAAAATTAGAAAACAATATAAGGGGAACCGAGCTGTATTGCTGTGTGAGAATTTCAGGGAACTATGTAGGTTAGTTTAGAAAAGAAATAAGTGCAGGTACATGTCCACCCAGTTTTGAGACGGGAAACCCAATGACGAAAAAATAAGCGCAAACAAATCTGATGATTATTATAAACAACTACAGGCGTTGGTTGTGAAATATCTGCAACTAATGTTGACTGTGCGAAAAGACATATTGGAAAAAATATTAAATCAGTAAATGTTCAAGTGCTGGAGGAACTTGGCAGCCACAGGATGCTTACCCCCCTTTGCAACCACTGAATGTCGGAGAAATAGGGTATATAATTGTAAAACAATAGAAGGTGACCGAACTACATCTAACAAGAAAGAACGGCGCCTATGATGAAAGACAACAAACATAGAACAAAAAGTTGTTGAAAGCGTATGTGTGGAGCACAGCACAGACAATACGCCTACGAAATACGAGCAGTCTGAAAAGCAGACAGAAGAACAGTAGCGGCCTTTGAAATGCCATGCTTCAGATGTTTGAGGATGGACAGACAAAGGTAATAACAAATAGGTTATAGAAACAGTAAGGGAACAAGGATATCTTTGGGAAAAAATATGAGAAATAGAAGGGCATAATACGTTCTAAGGCATTTTTGGGGAATAGTATGGGATATATGACAAGCAGAGATAGGAAAAAAGAGGCAGATGTAGACCTAGATCAGATAGTGATAGATGCAGACTGTGCAAATTTCGGGGAAATCTGTAGGTTAGTTCAGAATAGTAAACAATGACGGTACGCGTCTAACCAGTTTTAGGACTGAAGACCCAATGATGATGATTCGCTACATATTATTATATGTGGTGTATGTGTGCGTGTATGTTTTATGGTTGTTATAAAGTGTATTTTTTGTTCTTTACCAAAAAGTTAGATCTTCTATTTCTACTTCTACTTTTACATCTACTTTGTTTACTAACATACTTTTTATTTTTGGAAAATCTTCAAAAATAAATGATTAAATTAAATAAAAACTAAAGATTTGTTTTAACATGCTTTTGTTATGTTAAATTCATTACATGCATTTTTAATTGGCTCTATTATTACACTTATAATTACTACAATGTTTATGTACATACATTTTCATGTTTATTCATTAATTTATATTAATGACATCATTATTTACTTACATTACTTTATGCTACGGTTATTTCTACGGGTTAGTTTAATACGAATGATACTATATAGTTTTGCCACATGTTTGTGATTATGAATTGTTATTTTATGTGTTAGTTATTAGTATAATTCTTATTCTACTACATTAGCTCTTCACCTTTGTTATTTCTTAACCTACGTCAACATACTGATAAATCAGTGTTTAGTGTCTTTTCACTTTTAAACAGTTTTAAATTTCACTTTAAGTGTTTATGGTTCATCAGGAATTTTATTCCTGGAATCCTGTTCTCTTCTCGTAGGTTGTTCTTTTCTTACTTTTAATCATTTGCCCTCTCAGTGTACTTTTTATGCATTATTGAGGTTGCTTTATTTTTAATTAGGTTGAAATAAGGAAAGATGTTTTTATTTTCTATCATGTCTTTTATGTTGATGTCTTTAATTATGTTTCTTTCCACTGTTAATTCATTGTTAAGTTGCAGACAATGAAAAACTACATGCTCCGGTGAACCAACCTCACCGCATGAACATATATCTGTGTCCTCTAGTTTGAAGCACTTTTTAAAGTTATTGTACGGTCCGTGATCAGTTAGAAAATAGATCAGACCTTATAAAGGTGTTAGAAATTTCTTTTTCAATCTTTCCTTTATGCTAGGCATATAAGAATACGTTCCCGTTTCTGTGGTATCCCACCTTTTTTGCCATTCATTTAAAATTATTTCTTTAATTTGGCTTTTTTTTATATTTCCAAATGTTCTTAAGATTCTTTTGATTTTTTCTGAATGTTTTCTTTTAACCAATAGTTGGTTGCTAACTGTTTTATCTTGAGGTCTAATGGCATGGTTCCGAGTATTACGTATAATGCCTCGTGGGATGTTTTTCGATATGCTCCTGTCAATCGTAGCAGTAGACCTCTCTGTATACTATTGACTCTTTGCATTAGTTTTACTAAGTTAAATCTGTGTGCCCATGCACTCGTAGCATGGAAATCATGGCTATGAGCTCCCTGTTCAGATATATCCTTATATTACATAAGGGGATTTTATAGTGCCTTACGGCTAGGCTAAAGTTGCAATCCCTTACATTAACTTGGTTGTTCCGTCGCAAATTTTCTGTATATGCTCTTCAAAAGTAAAAGATTCAACTAAAGTTACTCCAAGATATTTGAAGTGTTTAGTCCTTTTTATAGGATTATTATTTATCTTGATGGTCGGTTTTCGGCTTAGCTTTCCCTTAGCGATTATGTAACTTGTCTTGTTTGGTTCTATCTTTAATTTGTTTTGGTTACACCATTCGTTAATGTCTTCTAAAACGTTGTTCGCTTTGATTTGTAATTGAAGTATGGAGTCACCCTCCACCAAACACAGGATGCCATCCGCATAAGCTATGATGGACAAAATATTCTGGGAGGTTTCAAATAGCTCCAGTAGTTCATCAATGGTTATATCCCCAAACGTGGGACCACAGATTGACCGTTGCGGGCAACCCTTGGTTACATGCTTTGTTGTGTTGTAGTTTCCTGTTATAGTTACATATCTGTCCATGCAGTAGTTTCTAAACATATGGTAGAGCTGTGATGGACAGTCTATGTCAAGCAATCTCATAAATAGAGAGGGCCACCGGAGGTTATTAAAAGCCCCTTTTATGTTGATTGTGATCATTACAACATATTTGCTTTTTGATATTGTTATATTTTCAATTGCTTCGTTGATAGCATCTTCGGTTGACCTGCCTGATCTAAAACCGAACTGTCTTTTATTCCAGTCCCTTATTTGTCGATGTTCCTATAATCTTTTGCATAAGATACTCTCAAACGTTTTCCCCAATACATTTAAGAAGCTTATATGTCTATACTTTTTGAGACTGTTAGCATCATATAATTTGTTTTTAGGTATTACTATGAGTTTTGAATGCTTCCAGATGGATGGAAATCTGCATTGTTGTTCGCACTCGTTATACAAGTTTGTTAATATAGGCACTAATTTGGGGCTTAGTGCCTTTAAAACTTTTGCAGGTTGTTGGCGTATTTTACGAGCTAGTGAACCGTATCGATGACGAATGTGTTAATTTAACATAACAAGCATTGTAAGTACGAAAATTAAAACTTACCAGTGCTATCGCCATGTTAACCAAAACGAGGTTGACGAGCAACTAACTTCTTATCAGTCTTCTAAATGGCAAGTGGGAATAACGAAGATAACTGAAAATAATGCCCATAAGGCTGCAAAACTCAAAATAACTAAATATTACTTAAACACAGGTACTCTATCTGGTCCTGGTGTCTTTTTATTCTTGTTTTTATATATGCTTTCTTGGATCTCCTCTCTTGCTTCTGATTTGTTTGTGTATGTTATTTTCTCCTTCTTGAACATCGTCCGGAAGAAGCGTGTCAAGTAAAGTTTGTTCGGTTTCCCATCAATCTATTGTTTCTATTCCGTCGGTTTTCAGTAGCGTGGAATAGATGGTTGGTGGTTTTATTTTCCTTTTTATAACTTTGTAGGGTATTCCCCACGGATTGACTTGTAGGTGCCTCTCTACAAAAGTATCCCACGTTTTCTTCTTCATTTCCACCAACTTCAGCTAATAACGATCTCTTATTTTTCTATATATTTCTAAATTGTGTGCTATTTCGACGTGTGTTTTGGAATTTTGATAGATTTTTCGTTTTTTGCGTGTGTCCTGTTTTAACATCTATAACTCTGTCGTCCATTAGACTTTACGGATGGTTACATTGACGTTTTGTCAATGGATGGTTTTTTGTTAGGCTTTATTAGGCTTTTCGTATAATTGTTTATGTCTGCATTTCTGGTAATTAGTTCCGGTGATTTAAATTCATCTAATGTTTTATTCCAATCAGCTTTTGATATGTTATATTTGGAAACTCTTGTGTGATCTTGGGTTCTTGGAATTTTTATATTAAAGGTAATCATATTATGATCGCTAATTGTTACCGCATCATGTACTTTCCAATCATGTACATATGGGTATGCTGTCCCATTTGACGAAGTAATATCGATATTTGTCTCTATCCTTGCTCGGTTCGTGTAAGTTAGGGGGTTATTTGCATAATTTAGTATTTCTAATTGCAGTTTGTTTATTAAGTCTCCTACTTGTTCTCCTCTCGCATCTGCTACCTTGCTAAACCAAACATCTGCTAGAATTTATATTGGTATGTTTGTATATGTTCATACTATGTTCTTAAGGTTTGTAATATACTCTTCTGGATCTAGTCGAAATTGGAAATAGGAGTTGGCCAATATCCAACTTCTCAGATCTTTCATGTGTATTTCTACACATACACAATGTTAGTTAGTGGATTAGTTTATTTTTGTAGTGATGATTGCCGAATTTAAAACCACTGTCATGGTCATCGGCTGCTCCCCTTTGTTACTTGTATTTCCCTAATGGGCATTGTTGGTATTCTGTTCTTTTTTGTGTACGGTTCCTGTATGGCAATTATATCGATGTTAAGGTCCTCTACGACGTTTCTTATTTTGCGCATGGTGTTCTACTTCTAATACCATTAATTTGTCCTACTCTTATGATTGTCTCAGCCATTATATGTTTTAATAAAACATTCTGGCCACTTCCTCGTGTGGTGTAGTACCATTCGTCCATGCATCATTGCAAATTGTCCGTATATGTCATTATAGTTGAGAGTTTCCTCTCGTCTTTCAGAGATTATTTGTAAAAGTGTGTCAAGTCGTTTGCTGTCCGTTGGTATTCTGTTGATTTTTAGAGCTATTCTGTCCACCCTACTATTTTTAATGTTAACCTATCCATTTCAATTTTCAAGTTCTCTAGCTTACCTACTTGCTCCATATTTCTGACATTCTACACTCCGACTCGCAGAATGTTCACGATTCTTTTTTTTTATATTTTTGGATCACATCCCCCTAAGTAGTTCCCTCTCAGAGATCCGAATGGGGGACTATTTTAACTCCGAAATTTTTTACTCCAGAGGATGCCATCATCATTTGTAACAATTTATGTATGCTGTGTACTTGGGAAGTAATGTGATGGTTTACCGTTACCTTACACATCGCAGTAGTGTGTCTTAGAATGTCATTTTGACCCCTATGGTCTCTGCCATTCTAAGTATCAAAAGATCTCACGGTTTCCCGCGTTTCATTATATTGACCAATCGTTAATATAATGTGATTACACGGCAAATTGTATCAAATACCAAACACGTTTAAAAGTGATACAATGATCAAATTGCAATATAAATAAAGCAGTGTACTCACTTAAATCGCACCTAAGTTATATTTCAGGGTCATCTCCTTATGGGTCCATTACGCTGTCGTTGAGCCAGATTTAATCGTCCATCCTCTATGTTTGTAAGGGGGCGGCAAGGATAATCAGGTAGAAGGAACGATAGAAGGTAGAGATAAGGAACCTACCACCTGAAAAGAGAAAAGACAAACACCACGACACAGGTAGCTGTTCTCGGCTTCAGGCCTCGAAGTCTAGTCCGGTAATGGCGTCGTATCAGCCACCGCGCACTTGCGCCATTCACTTCGCGCCTGCGCATTCTTTTGCGCAACTGCAACTGACCGGAATGACAGAAATGGACAAGTTTATTTGAAAATATTCGCGGGAACTTACTCACATAATTTATACTTAATCTAAAGGTGATACATAGCCGATTTTTGGCATGTAACAAAGAGCTGCTGCCTTCTTTTGGGGATCTGTCTTAGTCTGGTTTCTCACTAATGACCCCACTAATTTAGTTAAACCTATAGTTCGGCTATTTAGCTCACTGAAACACACAAGCCGTTCTACCCATTCCAGTATTTTAGAACTTCTTCAAGGTGCAGGTCCGTTCAGAATGGAAACCATTGTTTATTAAAATATTATTAGATATTTGATTATCATTTAATCTTTGCAGTATTTAACTAGTATGAAAGGAAACTGTAAACAGTTAAAAAAATTAAAAGTATGAACTTTTGAAATTGGTATTCTTTTACTATTTAGGTACCATTCAACTGTTTTTACTATATTGACACATGTTTTTCAGGCAAGTGATGCATATTTACAAATGGCAATTGGGAATGCACCTTGGCCTATTGGAGTAACTATGGTTGGAATTCATGCACGTACAGGGCGAGAAAAAATTTTCTCGAAAAATGTTGCTCATGTAATGAATGATGAAACACAACGCAAATACATTCAAGCCATAAAGCGACTTATGACAAAATGCCAAGAATACTTTCCCACTAATCCATCTCGATGTGTTGAATATCAAGCATTTGGTGATTTAGCACCAGACACTGAACTATCGAAATAAAGCTCTAGAAGACATACGAATGCATATTTTATTCCATGAGATGAAAGCACTTCTGTAATAACTAAAATCTTATTATAATTAGGTTTAAGATTTTGTCTTTTGCCTTTTTGTTAGTGACATATGTAGGATGTTTATTTTTCAAGACAACATAGGTACTATTTTCATTATTGATAAAGATACAGAGTTGAAAAATTTAGTAATAGTAGTAGCAGGCTAAAAAGAAGTTTGTACTACTTCAATTCGTTTTAAAGATATTTGAGAATATCAAATTTTAATTTTATTATATTGCTTATGCAAAATCTGAAACACCTACACATTTTCAGACAGTACATTTTTAAGGGTTTTTCACATTTTTCATAGCATTTTGCTTCATATGTGATGTGAATGAACAGGCAATACAAGTAGGCATATTGTGTAGCTGCCTATTATCACATTAAAAAACTTCTAATACGAGAGTAGACTGAAAAGTGATGCACACATGCTTGTAGAACACGAACAACATAACCTACAGAAGCAGGCATGGTAGCATTTGAAAGTCACAATCTCCCTATATACGGATGTCCATTTTGAAGGCGTTGCGTTCACCAGTTCGTTTTGAGTAGTAAAAGTATGAAGAGGTGTTCAATGCGAGTTAAACAGCATGCTGTTATTGAATTTTAAACTGCTGAAAATGTGTCTCCTACCGAGTTTTGAAGGCTGTTTATGGTGGCGATACTGTTGATAGATCTACTGTAAATCGATGGGTATTAAAATTTCGCGTTTGCGAGCCTGGAAAAGCGGTAATTGTTGATGAAACATGCAGCAGTCGTTCGATTACTGCCACAAACAATAAACATTACCAACTCATCGACGATTTGATTTAAAATGACCAGTGAATCACATATAGATTCTAAAACATCTCAGACGTTGAGTTTGTCGGGATAGAGGCAGTCTGTTGCAACATGACAATGTTCGTCCACACACCTCGTGTGCAACCGAGGAGGCACTGCGAAACTTGAAGTTTGAACGGATTTCCCACCTTGCTTACTACCCGATATCCCACCTTTCTATTTTTATTTTTTCCTCTAATCAAGAGAGACCTCAATGGCAATCATTACACCTCGAACGATGAGGTGAAGGTATCTATTGCGTCCTGGATTTGAGAGAAGTCAGAAGAATTCTTCAGTGATGTGATGAAAGAACTTGTTACATGTTAGGAAAAATGTGTTAGGCTTAGCGATGACTATGTTGAAAAATAAATATGATCTTGAACTTTAAGAATTGTACCTTGGTTTAATTTTTGTCCATTCTTACTATTTGTTTTCGTTCGTGTTCTACAAGCATGTTTGCATCACTTTCAGCCTATCTTCGTACCAAAATGGTTTTAGCACAAAATTGAATCTGAATTTAAAGACTATTTAAAGAAAGTAATGCATACCTAAAATTTAGCATACTTATGAATACAGCATATGCTAATGTTACAAGCATAGTGGTTGATAAGCTAGCGAATAAGCCCTAGAGAAACAAACGCAACCACAAACACATGTCAAAAGAATATAAAACTACATTAGTAATGATAATTTTGATTAACAATGAAATGTACAGTTTTGAAGAAAACCCAAAGAAAATCTTAATGACGACATTTTCAACATTTCAGTATACATTTGTAACGTATTTTTTTTTACTCAGTTACACTTTCCTTATTAATCTAATATCATGTTGCAATAAGATAAAAATATAATTTATAATTGTCTTATCGCTAACAATAATTTATAAAGTATATAATGGATTATGCGCTCCTTCACTTTTGAGGTCTAAATTTCTACAATCCTAGTTGTTTGTCTGTCATTTCGTTTCACTTTTGTTTAGCGCTTGAAGAAGTAAGCAGCTCTTCGGAGCATAGAAAACTCAATATGCTCAGGCACGTGGCCTGGAATAGAGTTTGCAGAAGAAGCTGATTAGTGAATACCTTCGTGTCTGAATGTGGTTCCTGACAGCTTTTGGTGATGGTTTTATTCTGTATTCCACCATCAGCAAAGTTAGTTGATTTCTGCAGATCAAAGAAGATTGAAGTTCCCATCATTAAAACAGTTGGTATAATTAATTAGATAAAATTTATTAATTCGTTTTTCTTAGTGCAATACCACTGAAATCGATATTTAGTTTGAAATTTAGAAAACAAGAAAATAATTGGACATACTTAACAGAGATTTTATTTGGTTGGATGATGTTTTGTTCTGAAGGTTTCTGAAAATTCCAACGTAAAATACAACATAATGTATGTTACATATTGCGTGCATCACAGATGTACATGAAATTGTCGACATCTGGTGTTATTTGATTCTGGTTTAAACGTTCAAGTTTTGTTTTGATTGAACTGTACTTCACTACGTGAGTGACATTTAACCTTTAATTTAAGTTGTATTTATTTAAATGTTTTACGTATGATCGAAGGTTGAAATTTTACTTTGATGTAGTTATTTTAAAATTCATTTAGTAAGAGAGATCTCGTTCTATTTTTGTAACTTTACAAAATTTTAAAGTTGACTACGTAGTTTGCCTATCATGTTTGTTTCACACGCAGACAGTTATGGCTTCACTAAAAAAATTGTTATTGACATATGATGTCAAAAATATCTAGTTATTCAACATAATTACAACATGTTATTTTGCGTTACATTAAAAATATCTTTGGTTATTTTGAGGTCAGCAATTTAATTTTAAAGAACATGACGAATTTTTTTGTAGGATATAAAGTAAAGCTTATTCTTTGTTTGAACGATACATTTTTATAAGACGTAAAATAATCTAGTTTCTCACTTGTAAAGTCGACCGTAGTACTACTGATGACTATAATTAAAATTTGAAATTTAAATTAAGAATGCATATACCTTACAGTAAACTTACGTAGAAGTATTGAATTTAAAGATCTTTGTGTTTTTTTTGAGGACGGAACAATAGTAGTTTCTTTTTATGTAAACTTTTGTTGAAAATATTAATGTTGAAACAAGCTAAAACAATTTAATTGAATAGAATTTATTTTTGCCTAATTCTTTTATTATTAAAAATTCAAGGGAAATTTTTTGGTTCTTAATAAGCAAAAAATTTATTCTATCTTATGATAACAAACACCCTAGTGTATATATTTTTGGAACTTAAATTTAAATATATTATTTTTTTGGTGCATATTTTTAAGGACACAAACGGTGTCCATGTTGTGCATTTGTTTGTTCACAGGTTATGCAGAGACATCTGTAATACATCTGGCAATTGATATTTTGGTAAGTGCTTTGCAAGGTTAATATTTAGGTTTTGTGGCTACATAAGCGGCAAAGACTTCAGGTTTCCGCATTCCCCTAATACAAATTACATGTATCTTTGTATGTTGTTGTATTGAAAAATACGGTGGCGCTCTTTTTCTATATTGTTGATCATTTGTTAACTCATGACCCAAGCTCATGATCTACCCAGAACTAACACTCTACTAGCCGTTTATTTCTAATAAGTTTTTCTTTTCCTCAAGCCGTTTTCCATCCAACTTTACCTTGGGTTTCCTTCATTAATAAGAAATTCTCGACCTTGTGATATCAGGTTAGGGTTTGTGGTATATGGTGGTCATTCCAAGGTCCTGGGTTCAAATCCCGACACGGTCGACTGCTTGAAAAATGACAGGTAAGCATTTTTCACAAAAATTACGCTTTCGTTCAGATGAGAGGTTAAATGGAGGTCCCGTGTGTGAGTGTTGTCACGCACGTTAAAGATCCCTACCTTGCCTGGAACGGTAAGGGTTCGGCAAAATTCTAAATTTCCAGGCAACAAAAAACTCGCCTCCTGGCCAATGTAGTACCTTCTGGTGGAGCATTGGAAATATAAATGTACGGTATATGGTGGTCCAATTTGCTATCTGATATTCACGAGGGAATAATAATTTTTTGTTACACATTGAATTTGCAATATGTGATTACACTGGGGAAGATAAACAGGTGCGATCGAATAAGTTGACTAGATAATGAGTGGTTTTAGCAATAAACCAAGAGGTGTGTTAAATTACTGAGCAATAAAGATATCAATTAGGTATTAGGTAATAAATTGCATATTAAAGGTACTGATATTGGGATAAGAAAAGACGTAAAAGCATATGCAGATCTTTTAAATCAAACTGCTAAATGTGTAGAAAATAAAATGTTTCAACTAGAGATGGGAGTGGGGGGAGGTCATTTCTACTAAATGGAAAAGCAAGATTGTTACATTAAGTTGCATCAGGATATTGATAAGTTAAGTATTATTAATTTATTTTTTTGAATATTATTTCATGTAACCAGTTTTATTTATTTTGTTGCTATTTTCAAAATTCTGGCAGTTTGTAACGCTTTGTGTTACAGAAACAATAAATTATTTGGGAAGGAAAGAAAATTTAATGTTGAATCGACAAAATATATGGACACACTTTGTATAAAAGATGTAAATAATTATTCTTAATTAATATGAATATTTCAAATTTTGTTTCTATAAAAATAAAACAGACAATAAAGTACACATTTATTCTTCTAAACACGTTGTATTGTAGTGAAAGACAATAACATTATAAAACCATAAAGCAGACATCGGAATAAGACAAACACTGTATATACAGTTCTTATAAATAAATACATTGTAATATACTGTTGCGTCACAACTTGTGTATTAAGCATAGATTAAGCTAGATACATTGTAGTAACCAGCCGCTGACTGTAATTAATATGATTTACAGTAGCAGAAAATTAGATTTGTTGAACTTGGTGGGAAAGAAATAAAATCAGTTATTTTTACGAATCGGTAATAAGAAATCATCCCAACATATAGTGATACAAAAACAATATGGTGGTAACCCATGCGGTCAGGGGTTGATATACCACGTTGTTTTGAAAAGTAAACATGTAATAATACAAGTTAATAACAGAAAGTGGAACGGATGCAGCTTCAAACAAAAATAAATACGGATGTTTCTTTGGGACAAAAACGTAGCATATGATAAAATATGTGAACTTGCTCTCACATGGACAAATGCATTTTCCATGCGCCTGCGCGTGGAATTACTGTCATTGTGATCTTTAGAGAGATGTTGGGATTGCAATACTTCATCGCGCCATTAATTTGGAATTTTGAATTGTGTTGGGTCAATGGTAGCTATAATTTGAAGGATGAAAAAATTGAAATTAGTAATAGATTGGAAGACTGGTGTAGCTTGGACATTCTGAACCTTATATTCGGTGAATCAAACTATAAGTTATATTATAGGCTTGTTTATACTTCTTTATAATTTGTCAGTTTTGGACATAAACACGGTTGGTATTTTATGACGTAGGACATTAATTGAACAAAAAAGTGATTGTTTTTTTATTGATTAAGGATTCAGCAACGGAATGAGTGTTGGTTAAATTTAAGAACAATGTTATCAGTTTAAAATATTAAGGAATATGTTGGTGTTATTATTAAAGTTTGGAAAAGACAATAAAGAGATTTAACTGTTGTCGTTGTTATTATGAAAGGCATTTCTACTAATTGTGATTTATAATGTTATTTAATTGAATATTAGAAACAGACAAAATGCAGAGTGGTGAATACTTTTGTTGATGATTTAGATCTAAAGCATTTTTAGAATATATTTCTTTTAGCAATACCTGGCCAGATTTGAGATTAAGAAATTGCTTAGGAAAGTAAATTTGTATTTTTATTGATATTATTTATGTTAATAGAATTTAAGTTTAGATTGAATATTTATTTGAATATTCATTTAGGAACTAGGTAAAGTCAGTTAATTGTAACGGATATCCAGCTACCTTAATGAGGAAGAAGCCTTTTGTTTTGAAAAATTTCTTTAATTATGACAATTAATGTGTTTTTAAGGTATTTTCGAGAAAAGTAGGATATAAAGTTATAGGGTAAGGATACCGAAACAAGGAGGATTTATGTGGAAAAAACTGTCTTCCATATAAAGATAATACCAGAATTGCTGTGACCGACAGTTCGACGTCCCTCGATTTTGACAAAGAAAAAACCTTTCAGAGTAAGTACTAATGTAATATAGAATTTTTGTACTAAGCCATGTTATTCATTATTTTTTCTTTTATTACTTTTATTCTGTTATCAACCAAACTTAGTTTGGTTAATGGGATCTCAATGTCGGTTCGTTGCCGTCGTCGTCCGTCGCAGGGTTCCCGTGATTTTATAATATATATAATATATTAATCTTATTCAGTTTTTTACGCTGATTACGAATATGCAATACATTATTCGATATCTCATTTACTTTTCGAGTTATTCGACTTTAAAATCGAAATTTTACAACCAACGAAAGTTTTTGTTAATAAAAATAATTATAAATTAAATTCAATTTTTATTGTAAATGTGAACTATATTTAATAACATAATAGTCGTAAGTTTAGTTGTGAACCGTACATGCGGCGCAAATTTTTTTTATATATGGTTTATAATTTTTTTTATAGAAACCCACTCCCACACCACTGAAGTTAGCCAACACACTTTTAGATAGTTGTGGGGTCTCTGTCTGTTCAGAGCAAAACAAAATTTAATTAACTTCATGCGCATTTCATCCTAATAAATTATACTTGATATGAAACGTTTACTCTATCCATTATTTTATATAGCTAATCCTATGTTACGTACAGTTTTGGCCCCAGAAAATGTAGTTGGTAATCCACAGAATAACGCATGGAAATATTCCGCTAAAAATCCTGTTTTAGTAGAATATGAAAACTTTGACTGTACTAACAAAAATTGGTTGCCGACTAACATAGAGAGGCGGACGGTTTAAGTGTTTAAACAGGGTTTCAGGATACTATCGTTACATGAAATATGTCTTAATTAGTAAGTATCTTGAATGGCACCTAATCTCGTAGGGGTTTCTAGGAAAAAGTCCATAATAATCAAAAAATTACAAAACCTGAGATTAGTAGTCATTCTGGCTTAAAATTGATATAATAAATCGTTAAGTGCACTATTGCTTAAACATAAAACAAATCTTAACCATAAGAACATTAAAAAAAAACCTATGTAAACGTGCTAGCTGCAAGGAAGGGTTCTAAATCCAAATGTTAAATGACCTGTTTTCAAACATGCATCTAGGTAATTGCAAAATAATTTATTACAGCAAAACTAGAACAATACCTGTTACAGGAGGGCAATCGCCATACTGCGCAATTGTTATACTCGCGATATAATTCCCGCCAATTGTACTTATACGGCACACGTTTTTACAAGTGATGCAATCGTTTTTTAAGTCAATTTGCAAGTACAATTTAAAATAAACCACTTACATTCTCAGGGTCCCACGATGTTTGCAGGCTGGGTTTAATTCACACCTCGTTGAATCAGATTTCCCTCTGTTCTTCTTGTGTCTTTTATGCTCGTAGGGGATGAAGGAACACCAGGTAGAGGAACGACATAAGGCAAGATGAAAAGGAACCTACATCCCTAAAAAGAAAGACATACTTAAGGGCACGTAACTTAATGGCGTCTTTTAACACCACGCGTGCACTCCGCCATTCACTCTGCGCAGGTGCGACTCGGGGACGACGGAAATTGACATGTTTAATTTAATAAATATGCAGGAGTTACCGTATAAATTATAACTAAAACTAGAACATGCTACATGCTATTTTGGCATGTAACATACCTTCACATTAATTGGAAAAGAAAAAATATAAAAAAGTCTACACCATTCCGCAATTGTGTTTTCAACTATATTACACACATTTTCATTACAAATACTTGATGGACATTCTTAGCAAATTTAAAAATCATAGACATCAAAAATTACTTAACCTAACCACACAGACATACATAGGTACTTTTTATCAGTTCATACAATGAATTAAAATGTCCATTTATTTACAAATATTCTAGAGTATAGTTCCAGAGGTTTTCATAAATAACTTAATGGGTGAATGTTACCGGTATAAACCTCGAACACCACAAACGTATTTATCTCCAGGTGATTTCAAAACAAACTAGCTGTTTTCAGCATGTTTATGTCTGACATGAAGTTGTTAAATTAGTGGAACCAAGGTGTTTTTAAAATTAAAAGTAACCACTGTGGTAGGGTATTATCCAAACTATATTGACTATTCGTTACCTTTCATTTAATGTAAACTAACCAACTCAAGTTACATGTTGTTTATGTCGAATGTTAAAAGTATGTCTAATCTCAAGTAATATTCGTTTGTTCTATTTGTACCTTTACCCATATTGTTTTATCAGATTATATAATTATGATTTTCATAACAGCAACAGGTCAAAAAATTCTTAACAAAACTATAAATATATTTTAACCCTAACAACCTGGAAGTTTTGAAAACTTGTTTTTAAAATAAAAAAAAAAAATTAGAAATAAGTTAGTGAAATATAATTAAAAATAATGTTTAATTAAAGTACAGCACAGCAGACTGATGTCAGTAGTGCATTTTTATAGAGTTATTTTATTAGCTTTTAAAATAACAGATTTTTCAAAATTTTCATCTTTTAGGGCATGTTGACGTGATATGTTTACCATTATTGCAATTGAAAATAAACGTTTTACAGGAGCAGATGATGGCAAACAACTATTCCATCTTTTGAACAAGTTTTTATGGTTGGATATTCATTCCAAAATTATTGTATTCAGTCTGTTGTCGTACAAACAATGAAGAAGTTCAAGTTCAATTTTTCATATATTTTTATCAACTAGAGTTTGGTTTTGTTTTTATTTTGAGTTAAATTGTTCTTAGTTGGTCATTCCCTAGTACTGGAGTTTCACCTTGATCATGTTCATCAAAATTAAAATAGCCATTAAAATTATTATTTATTTCACTTTTGCCAGAACCTCTCGCATCCGAGTTTTCAAGCTTCAAATCCAGCACTTGGTTCTCAAATCAAATATCATTTGTTTTATAAAGTCAATTGTCACTATTATTGCTGAATAGCTTTTTTAAAAAATTGAACTAACGAAACTTAAATTGAGGAACCGCTGTTGCAGCTATCATCTCTTCTTTTGATTCCAAACCGAAAAAACTGGAAAACTGTTTTTGTAGGCCTGTGACACAAGCATCTAAAATTAAATTTATTCTGAACCTTTTAGAGTCTACTAGTTCAATCTTCAGTTTTTCCATTTTAACAACAAAGAAATCAGGTTTGGAAGTAGGAAGCCATAATAAGTCTTTTTTTCACCTTGCAGTACATCTATAGCTGCTGCCAAAGGTTTCATTATTCGACAATAATCTTCCAGAAATTGTAACTCATTTCCCTCGAAATTAGGAAGATCCAATCAGAGATCCAATTTTGATTTTGTGCGTTTGCTCAAAATTTTAAAAATGGAGTCATAATAAAAGTTACAACGTGTTAAACATGGGGAAGTTAAAGTATAACCCAAAACTTCTACTATAATTTCTGATGTTGTCGGTCTTTCGGCCTTTCTCGACAGCTGACGACATTTGTTTATAGCATGTGCATATATACAACGAACAGAGTCAGATGTTGCAATTAAATTTAGAGTGTGACCGACACAATGAAAGTGCTTTGGTAACTTGATTAACAATTCAGTTTCTGAAGATTCAAAATCTGGAATGTATATAAGATCAGTATCGGTATCGGAATTATTGGTACCCACATCGACATCAAAATTATCAGACTCTTTATCGCTTTCAATAATTCAATAGTAAATTCTTTAAAAACGTTCACAAAGTTGCTTCTGTTATCAGTAATGACAGCGATTATTTGATTGGTTTTTAATCTATATTTGACACATACATAGTTTAACATTTCTGCTGTTTTTATAATTAGGGACCCCACGAAATCTTTGACAAACAAGGGCAATCGACTAATGTTCATGGTCTTCATGTAGGGTCACTCCCACAAAACTATGACGTTTGGATGACCAGATGTCAACAGTTGAAGAAACCAATTTTGTTTGCTAATCTGAAGTTTTAGATCTTCCTTATAAGCTTTAAATATTTTGTGAATAGTGTTCATTGCAGATTTATGACCCATTATTTTAACATTAAATCTGTCAAATATGGCTTTAAATCTGGGATGGTCAATAATGGATACAGCTAAAATTTTATTTTATTTATAACGAATCCAATTATCCGTTTATTAAACTAACTTTAATTTATACCATTTTTAATTTAGACGTTGATAATGTAGTTGTTGGATATGGATGAGTTTTGGAAATCCTTACTCGAGAATCTACTGATTGCTTTTGTTTGTTCTTCTTCTTTGTACGTAGTGTATGTAGAACATTCAGCCGAGTGAACCGTTTTCAAGTGTTACACATAATTGGTTGTATCAGCTGATCCTGTTATTAACTTTTGTTGGGGATGATATAACTGACATAAAGCCTCTACACGGTCTTTGCTGTCAGATTTTGAAAAATTTTCCATCCAAAATGGCACTTCCAGAAAATTTCTCTTCAATTTAGGATTTACTCCCACTGCAGATGAACGTGAGGTAGAGAGAATTTTTCTAGAATTGAAGTTTTTCTCTTTCACGTGAGGGCCCCCTATGTATGAACTATAAGAAGCTCCATCGTCAGAATTGAAACGCTTTTCTTTAGATATACTTTGAAAATAATGTGTAAGCTTTATTCTTTTATTAATTGGATGACTGCCATTTTTCTCATCGGGATCATCATCAGAGGTTTTGCTACACTTCGTTTACAGTTTTACCTGGTCGGTAATGCAGTTAACAAAATGTTACACTTAGATTCTGGTACATTGAAATGGCGATAGATGGCTCTTAAAAGCCGGTAATACAATTACCAAAGTTCATAAGATACACATGACGTCACTGATAATTTATATTGCGCCATAATTAAGAGAAGGTACATAAAATTTAAACAATAAAAATTAGATAATCTACTCACGTGAAGGATCCGTTAACCGGCAGGAAATCACGTCACGGTAACCTCGGCATCGCTGCTGGTAGAGTTGGACATCCAAATTATCTCGGGTCATGGTCCAGGGTCATCTTCGTTCCTATATGCAGTGGAAGACGGGAATAGGGAATTAAGGAAAGATACTCAAGATAAGGAAATCTACATAATAAGATAACACGACACCCGGCACGACTGTTCACTTCAAAGTTCGGCGTAAAAAAGCCACGTTTCCGCGCGAGAACCCACGAAACTCCCTACTCTTTTGTAGCATTGCTATACCCCTATAGGGATAATTCACACTTCCAATTGCACTATTGTGACGTGCCGGAAGCCCCGCCCAGTTCATTTAAAAATGTTCGCGCGTCTTGCGTATTTAAAATTATGGCGGGAAGCTTCCGCACATTAAAAAACTACTTAACATAAAATGTTAAAGTGCAAATTCAGTTTGCACGTAACAATCGCGACAAAGCCACAAAAGAAAAAACTTAAAAAAAGAAAAAGTCTGTTAGCACAGTAACAGCTTAAAATCTAAGTCCTTACTACCCTACATAAACCCTAACTTAAAACCTACAAAATGTTTATATAAGGCGCCACCTGGTTTTTCGACCGATAACACGTCTACCGAAGTACCAGGAAACGGAATAGGTAGCCCGATAGTCTTTGACTACACTAATTACCGACAGCACAAATTTGTCGGGAGCATGAAACACTGCTTAAACTAACACGGGTGCGACAAGTCGCCTAACCTATCTAAACCTATCTAAACTTATCTAACTAAAGCTAACATATAGTTCTTATATGCAAACACACATGAGTGTCGCATCAAACTATTCTTCTTTTTGGCAAGAAGTGCCCAAATTTAAAAATGTTCATGAGAGTCGTCACCTTGCACTCTGGCAAATTTTGTTTCTGGTACTTTGGTTTCCTCCGATGCACATTTAACTTGTCCATGACACAGTTGTGAATCCACAAATTTACCAAAAGTACCGCCTACTAAATCCTTATATGCTAACCTGACAAATTACATTTCTAAATTGGGTTAGCTTTTTCACTTAATTTTCAGAAAGATAATTCCACGTCTGGTCATATATACCACACGTTAGGACGATAAAAGATAAGATAAGATCTCAAATTGATGTTAAAGATAATAGATAAGGTAAAGATATTAAGCTTAAGTTGTTATCCTCAAAGGTAATGAATAAGATAACGGTATTAAGCTTTAGTTATTATTTGAGATACTCGATAAGATAACACGATATTAAGTTAAAGTGATTATAAGAGATAGTAGGTAACATGAATTTAAACAGAAGTTATTGCTCAAGATAACCGGTAAGATAACGCGACATAACTCAAGTCATTCCTAACGGTAGTCGGTAAGATAACGATAAATTAAACCAAAGTTATTACTAACGGTAATCGGTAAGATAACGATACTAAACTAAGGTTATTACCAAAGGTAATCAATAAGATAACGATATTAAACCTAAAGGTATTGTCAAAGATAATAAAGAAGACAAAGATATTGGCCTAGTTATTACCCAAGACAATGATAACAACAAAAGAGTGGCTCCAACTACGATAAGAAAATCAGACAAAAGTTGACACAACAACTTACAAGTATCATTACAGATACAAACACACAAAAACAAACTGTTTTAAGGTAGTTTTTAAATCGGTAGCACCCTAAACACACAAAAATGTCCAATTAAAAGCAGTTAGATACAGATACACTGTCCCCATATGCTAAAACAACCGAGAATTTAATAAGATAACAATAAGAAGCAATAGCACCTCACCACAAAGTTCAATAAAAACAACGAAAAAAATGTTTATACGTTATGTTGATTTAGTAGAAAAACAAATAAAGATATAGTGTAATGATGTAGTATAATGTGGGCGACTGCAGTAATTCAGAAGAAAAACACATGGAATAGACAATCCTAGCCTTTGCAACTGCGAATATGAACTATTTCTTTCAATGGCATAGACTGCGCGTGTCCTATGTGAGCCCAAAGAAGAAAGCATTCACTCAACATCAGCCAAAACCAGTCATAAAAATTCAATGGGTTATTTCAACCAAAGTTACGACAATTACCTTTCAATTAAACCATATAAGAGAAATACTAAAGACCGAACAATATGTAGTAGGAAAATTTCAAGGGTTAATTAAATGAAACGACAGAGCTATATTGGGGGGTGTAGAGGATGAAGTGATATATGAGTAACGGTATGGTCGAGGAAAGTCAACGAAAAGAAAAAGATAGCTAAATTAAGGTAAGTAAAGTTAAACGTGTAAGAAATTATATACTATATGAGAGAAGGAATAAGTAATTAAAGATACTAATTGATGACGAGAACAAAAAAATATTAGGTAGATCGTGAGGATAATGGGGCATGAAAAACTTAATTAGCATTTGGGTCGGCAGAGAATGGCTTAAGGTCTTTAATATGCCACCTGCCTTGGCGTTTTCCTTCAGTATCCTGAAGTTCGTAGATAAGGGGACTAATAACACGTGTGACTTTACAAAGAATGAATTTAGGGGCCAATTTTGAAGAAAATTTCTTAGATGCATCCGATAAGACATAGTTCTTTTTCCAAACTTGTTCGCCTAAGGCAAAGGAAATATTTCGCTTACGCAAGTTATAATGGTCCTTGCTTTTTTCGTAAGCTTTTAACAAATTTTTTCTAACGTCGTTAAAGATAGAAGGTAATGACTGTTGGTCTTTGTCCCAGCGTACTTTATCGTCAAATTCAATTACGTTAATATCGTCAGGCACTAAACCATAGTAACTCCCATCGATTGGGGTATATCTTCCAAAAACAAGAAAAGACGGAGTGAATTGGGTTGCTTCGTGCTTAGATGTACGCAAAGCTTGAGCAATTTCAAAGATATGTTCATCCCATGTAGTATGGTCTGAATTAATATAAGACGAGATAGCGGTAATTAACACTCGATTTACTCTCTCGGTAGGGTTTACTTGGGGATGATATTTTGCGTTAAACCAAATTTTTGTACTTTGTAACTTTTAACGAAATTCTGAAAATCTTTAGAGATAAATTGTGCACCATTGTCACAAAGAATAATCTGGGGACACCAAAGATAAGAAAGACATTCTGTTCTAGGAATTTAATTATTGCAGCGGAGGTAGCTTTACGTAAGGGTTGCACCATAACAAATTTAGAAAACCAATCGGTAACAACTAAAGATATTGATTACCTCTTCTCGATCGAGGAGAGGTCCTAATAAGTCAAGCGATATTAATTGAAAGGGATAAGATACACGCTTAAAGTTACCCATTAAACCAGGGCGAGCGTCTTGTGAACTCTTATGAGAACCACAAATTTTGCAGCTTTTAATGTAGCGACAAACAGATTGCTTAAGTGTGGGCCAGTAATACAATTCAGATATTTTCGCAGAGTTTTGTAACACCAAGGTGTGCAGCTAAGGGATCGTCGTGACATAATTTGAGCACCTCACTGCGATTTGCAGTGGGCACAACGAGTTTCCATTCAGGTATATTCGATATTTTATGTGGGGACGAGGATACAAATTTATACAGTCTATTATTAGTTACTCGAAGGTAGGAAATTTGTCGGGATTATCGGAAACTTTTTATCATATTGAGGTACCAGGTATCCAGAATTAAATTTGGAAGGTTAAGAGAAAAACATCTCGAGATAACGCATCAGGTACGATATTTAATTTGCCAGGCCTATGCCTAACGTCAAAAGTAAATTGAGATATACGCAAGTTCCATCTTGCCAAACGACCTGCGGGTTGTTTCAAGTTATTAAGCCAAGTGAGTGCTGCACAATCAGTGATTACGGTAAAGTGTGTACCTTCGACATATCCTCTAAATTTCTCGATGCCAAAGATAACACCCAATAGTTCTCGTTCGGTAGCAGAGTATTTTTGTTCGGCAGAAGTTAAGGCACGGCTCGCATAAGCGATTGGATGTTCTAAACCATTGTTTACCTGGAACAACATTGCACCTAACCCGGTAAGTGAGGCATCGGTTTGTATATAAAACTTATCATCGAAATTTGGAGAGATTAAGATAGGTGCTGAAGTGATTAGTGTTTTAATTTGTTCGAAAGCCTGTTGGGATTCTAAATTCCACTCGATAGTTTGGGATTTCTTTTATTTTTAATTAAAGCGGTAATGGGTGCAGATATAGTTGAAAGGTTAGGTAGAAAAATGCGATAGTAGCTAATCATTCCAATTAAACGTTTGATTTCGGTAACAGTTTTGGTGTTTTAAATTTAGTAATAGCATCAACTTTAGCGGGATCTGCTCGTAAGCCTGTTCCATCGACAATAAAACCAAGAAATGTAAGGGATGAACGACAAAATTGAGACTTTTCCCAGTTTATCTTAAAACCTGCTGCATTTAAACGTTCAGCAACTTCATCTAATGTGGCGATATGTTCATCGAAAGAACTTGAGATAATTAAGATATCATCTAAAAATACAAAGGCACGTTCTTGATGTAAGATAGGACCTAACGTTTGATCCATAGTACGTTGTAAAGTTTGTGGAGCGTTACAGAGACCAAATGGCAAAAAATTATATTCGAAAAGACCTCGGCCTGGGACACAAAAAGCAGTTTTTTGACGAGAAGATAAGTCAAGAGGTATCTGATAAAAAGCTTGTCTTAGGTCGATAGATGAGATAAATTTTGCGTTACGAAGCCTGCTCAAAATTGAGTCAGTTCTGGGTAGAGGGTAAGCGTCTGGAACAGTAACAGAATTTAGCTTCCTGCCATCAAAACAGACACGCCATTCGTCATTCTTTTTCCGAACTAGCAATACGGGAGAGGTCCACGGTGAATTTGAAGGAGAGATAACACCAGATACTAACATTTTGTCTATTTCCGCATGTAAATGCTTTTGTAAGGCAGGCGATAAGGGATATTGACGTTGCTTAAAGGGAAGGGCATCACCTGTGGAGATAACGTGTGTTGCCGTTGTAACACAACCAAGTTCAGAGGTATTAAGTTTGCGAAATTTGTCGATTGTAGCGTTAAGAGTTACATCTTGGGAGTCAGTAAGAGAGATTTTGTTAGATATTCCTGTAGATGCACAGGAGTTCGTTTTAATAGAGGTTTGCCATGAAAAATCCTGAAAGTAAAGTGACAGATTAAAAGTTTACAGAAATCAACGCCCAGTAGAAAAGGATACGCTAATGCAGGGACAATCAAAAATAAAACATCACGTTCAAGAGACTCTACACGAATTTTTAACTTAAGGGAACCGGTTACATGTATTTGATTATCGTCAGCTAAATTTATGGAAGTTTTTCAGGAATAATTTGAATTTTGATATTTTGTTGAGATAATTGATGTAAACCTTCGTTATTTATAAGAGAACATGAAGAACCTGTATCCAGTAAAGCAATTACATTTAAGGAACCAATTGAGATAGATAAGTGTGGACGGTTATCGAAGGGTTTTTAACAAGTTGTGAAACAGCGGTAGTCTTTTATGATAAAAGGAATTGACGGTTTGTAACCACTTAGACCACTCGGCTGGAGTAGTGTAGCATAATTCCTCTAATGAAGGTAAGGTATTTTGTACATTAATAGTAGCGGTATTATTATTAGATAAATTTAATGACGGTACAACGTTAGAAGTGGTTTTATAATTTAAATTTATTGGCGTCTGTGTCCGTTGAATGATTGGTGTTGAGGGCGATTTTGGTTTCTTGAGATATTCACACCCTGATTTGAAATATCTCGACGGGAGTTTCCGATACGTTAGGATTACAGTTGGTGCAGTTAGATTTGTAGATATTTGAGCGACCACAGCCATAACAAAAAATATTTTTAGGGTAAGTGCAGACAGTATAGCTATGTCCACTTCGCTTGCAGTTCCAACAGGTAAGTGCGTTGTTAGTGACGGTAGAAGGAACGTTAAGGGTAGATACTTTACGGGAAGGTCGAACTTGGCAAGCTAGATCAGGTTCGAGAAGACCAGATAATTTCTCGGGTGGTGGTCGATATTTGTCAATCCTTGACCTCACTTCTTGAAGAGAACGACATAGGTCTTTAAAATGAGCTAGTGAAGATATGGTCTGTAATGCCAAACGTTCTGAGAAATAGGGGTTCAAATTTCTAAGTAATTGATCGATAATTTCGGATTCGGAAGGTTTTTTGTCGAGTCTGCTATATAAAGCTTCTAATGAGGTAATAAAAGACACAACATTTTCGTCGGGACCTTGAGTTCGGTTACGAATTTCGTTCCAAAGATCGTTAATGTAGCCATAAGGTAGGAAGTCTCGTTTTAAACAGGCAACTAACTCATTCCAGGTAGAAATTTGGTGTCGTATGTTTCTGTACCATATTAATGCTGAGCCTGCGAACAAATCACCAGCTGAGATAAATAGATCTTGGTCGGTACACCCGCGGGAAATTTTAAAATCGTTAATCCGGTCAAGAAAGGATGATAAAGAAACCTTCGAATCAAACCCTTCAAAGGTGAGACCCCATTTGTATACAGGTATAGGTTTTCCTAATGGTTTAGGTTCGGCAAGCGCAAGATTTGAAAAAGGTAACGATATATCTACGTCTGCGTTAGGATTAAGTCTTTCTAAAAGAATTCCTTCAAGCAATAACACCTCGGACAACAAACTTTGTTTAGCTTGAGTCACTTGGTCATCGTTATATAAAGATAATGAATCAACTCGCTGTTTGACGTGAGTTATTCTTGAAGTCAATCTCCCTAATTCGATATTAGTAGCCGCAGGATCTGTTTTGTTTATTATACCCGATATATCATCTAAAGATAATTTAATTTCTGATACGTTGAGTGGCCAATCGCCAACAGGGTTCCTTAAGATAGCCACGCCTTTGGTTTCCTGTGACAAAACAGCCCTAAGTTGAGATCGCCTATCATTCTGATTGGTCGCAGCTATGATACTTCTGCACTCCAGCTCGTAGATCAATTCCAGCGATTTTAAATGTGATACGTTCATTATGAATACAATATTCAAGACACGATATAAAAATATGCGATTTTGACGCAGGTTAGAAGGTAAAAACACGTTACAGCTACTTTAAGGTAATCGATACGATATTTAGAGGTAAGAACTTGTTAGAACGTCACCGATAACACCAAAGAAACACATTTAAGGTATATGGAAACGAAATCAATGTTCAGTTAAATACATATTTTATAGATAATGACAGACAAGCCTTCCAAAATGGAAAATGGGCGCAGAGGATATGTTATTTAACCTATAAGGCAACAACGTATAGTCAAACACTTCTTAAAAAGGTATACTAGCAATTTATTTCACTCAAGTGTTTTTAAACACTTAATTTTCATGTAAAAGATAAACCATAATGCAATTTTAGAATGTAACATAAAGATGTATTTAAGTTTCAAAAACGGCCTTTCAAAGTTAAGGAAAGCAACTAAAGATATTTTAATAGGTAATTCTATAATACTGTATTTAAAGACATAAGGTAAGGTAAATACTTACATGAATAAAAGTAAAGTTCTTTAAGTGAAGAAGCTATTAATGCATTGTATCCTTATAAAGGAAATTATTCTAACCTAAAAACAAAGAAGAAGCCCCTGAAGTTCATAGCCTGAACAGGTTGAAGGCGCCATCTGCTACACTTCGTTTAAAGTTTTACCTGGTCGGTAATGCAGTTAACAAAATGTTACGCTTAGATTCTGGTACATTGAAATGGCGATAGATGGCTCTTAAAAGCCGGTAATACAATTACCAAAGTTCATAAGATACACATGACATCACTGATAATTTATATTGCGCCATAATTAAGAGAAGGTACATAAAATTTAAACAATAAAAATTAGAGAGTCTACTCACGTGAAGGATCCGTTAACCGGCAGGAAATCACGTCACGGTAACCTCGGCATCGCTGCTGGTAGAGTTGGACATCCAAATTATCTCGGGGTCATGGTCCAGGGTCATCTTCGTTCCTATATGCAGTGGAAGACGGGAATAGGGAATTAAGGAAAGATACTCAAGATAAGGAAATCTACATAATAAGATAACACGACACCCGGCACGACTGTTCACTTCAAAGTTCGGCGTAAAAAAGCCACGTTTCCGCGCGAGAACCCACGAAACTCCCTACTCTTTTGTAGCATTGCTATACCCCTATAGGGATAATTCACACTTCCAATTGCACTATTGTGACGTGCCGGAAGCCCCGCCCAGTTCATTTAAAAATGTTCGCGCGTCTTGCGTATTTAAAATTATGGCGGGAAGCTTCCGCACATTAAAAAACTACTTAACATAAAATGTTAAAGTGCAAATTCAGTTTGCACGTAACAGTTTTCAAACGAATCTACCCCTAAGTGTTCCATACTGTCACCCACAGATCGCAGCTCGCAATTGATAATAATTTATGCCAATTTTTGTCTTTTGAAGGATCTGTAAACAAAAGAATAAAATCAAGATTAAAAAAAGTTTCCAAAAATCTAAACAAAAAAATTAATACGGGAAGAATAAAGTTTTCTTAACGAGTCATGCAATTTTCGAACGCATTCTATTGTAATATTTTTTTTAGGTTATATTTTACGTTTAACTGACAAGATGAGTTGATCCAAAAATATGGATCGGGTACATGCACAAGATACTTCAGTGTATTTTTTGAATGCTGTTTATTTTAATTGTTCAAGATTTCGAGCGCTCCTGCATCTACTTGTGTGTAGCAGTAGGACTTTTGTAAATGCCGTAAATAATCCAAAGAAATTAGACAAGGTTATTGAGGAGACCAGTGTACAGAACCGTTTGTTCCTATCCAGAAATTAAAGAACCTCTCATCGAGATTTTCTCTTAAAACTACAGCATTGTTGGATCCTGCGTCATCTTGTTGGAACCATTTACAATTTCCACGAGTAACTAGGTTTAGATTTCAAACATATTTTCGAAATCATTCTGGAGAAAATTCAAATAAACTTGACCATTTAGATGGCTATTAATAAAATGAGGATATGATAACTTATTGTCGAATCGGTCACACCAAACGTTAACTTCTACTGTAAATCAGGTGAGGGTCTTCAATAGAATAATAATGTTTGTTGGTCCCAATTAAACATACCGCTTGTACATGCTTTGATGCTATTTTAGAGCTAAGCGCATAGTTTATTAGTTGATTCGGTTTAAATACAATACTAAAGTGCATAGAATACAAGAAATGAAAACAAAAATAAGCACTCACTCTCAGTTAGTCTGTGGATACTGAAAATAAAGCAATATTAAGGAAGGGAAAGGGGGAAGTATTGCTTGTACTAACCACTTCGCTCAGACGTAACTTGAGCAGGTTTTTTACTGATTGTAAGTGATCGACTCTAACAATTTTATTATTAGAGTTGAATTAGTACTGTTATGAAAGACATTCATTGTTATACTAACAAGTGGTTAACTACGCAAAGTGCGAATTAATACGAAATGATCAAAAGATGCGAACACCGCTATTTGTAAATAAAGTTTCGCCGCATCATAAAATTGTTCTCGGAAAATCAAAATCTTTTTCCAACTGATGACTGAACCAACTACAAAATTATAATTTTCTTTCATTGTCGCTTGGACAAAAAATTTGCACAGATTTAAATTTAAAATCTTAATTTCATGTTTTCAAAATATTTGAATACTAGATTTCGACAAATTACATTCTGTTGTAATATTTCTCTACGAATTTTCAGGATTAGGGTGTGCTTGAAGCAACCATTTATGTCATTCTTGGATCCTCTAATTACTGTAGTACTTCGACGTTTTTAAAAGTTTGGTTGCTGATTAAACGTCCAAAAATACAAGTACTAGGTTGTCGTTTGTCTGGATAAAGTTCACCATATCTTGCCAAAGCAGTTCTTGAATTGCGATAATTTCTTAGGTAAATGTTATACACATCGAGATATTCTTCTATCGAAAAGTATGTCATAGTGTAGGCAATAATATTAAATTTTCTTTTAAGTCACTTAAACCTTTATTATTATAATATCAACAACACTCGAAAGAAAACTACTTTTATTACTAATAACTTATATTTTGAGACATTGTAAAATAGCTTTCTTGTTTTCCTTTTTGGCATGGCCAACTTAATGTATCAATTGTCAATGAATTCGGCATTTCATAAGCATGGCAACTTGATATTATCGAATAAATACAAAAATGACATTTTAAAGCGGGTCATTAAAGTTTTAAATCCCATGTGTGATACATCAGTAGAATCGTATTTTTTTACTCTATTTAATGGCGTACAAATCCAATATGGCGTACATAAGAAAATGAAAAATGAACATTCGAAAATAAAATTTGTGTTGATCTACAAAATTTCTGACAATTTCATTAAAAAGCCCGTGATCAATAATGCAAACGCAGTGTTTCATAATTTTTTTGAAATAAATAAAAAGTTATAGAATGAAGAAAATTGTAAATTTCAGCATTTTTGTGATCTCAAAAACGGGGTGAGATATCTCAGGTTTGTTTTCACATTCTTAAAATGCATAAAAACGCAACTTTTCTATAATTTAACCCATGCTGTATCTCTTGCCGTTTCGGATACCCCAATGGTATGCACTGTAAGAGTGAACATTCTGTATTTATTCCAAATGTACTTGAGTACACATTGTAAAAGTATATTGGATGTACTTGAGTACTGTAAATGTATTCAAGTACTTTGAATGTACTCGAGTACCTGTTAAAGTAATTGAATACAATATTGTACTTGAGAACACTGATGAGTACAAGTACATTTAATATAAAGTACTCTGGACTGAGTACTGAGTGCCCTAAAAGTACTCGGGCTATTGTATACATGTATTCGAATATCGCACAGCTGTATGTAGCACAATTGTCATGATGTGAAAAAAATGCTTTTATAAATTCTGTCAACAATTTTTATAATAGAGTAATTGATTTATTTGATTATAAGAACAGCTGCCGGTAAAGTTGCATACGTTAAATTACCTATTTGGTTTTTAAGTGTGTGTTCCATATTGTGTACGAGTCCAGAGACTACTGGCCATGTCCAACCAAAACCAAAAGGTTTCACATACAAAAAAATGTTTTGCTCCATATAAAAAGAAGAGAGCACCTAATACTATGGACTTATTGTTTGAAATAAGCAGTCGCAAATGTGACCAACAGTTTACTAGTGAGAATATTATCAAGAATTTATGATTACATTAAAATCGCAATTATTTAATTTTACATTTTCACGTATGTAACTGTAACCTGGTACGCTAACAACCTGTTTTGCTAAATACAATGATTTATACTTTCCAAAGAGTCAATGACACATTCACTAAATGATACATTTAGCATTATTATGAATGCTGTCAATAGAAATTGGGAATTGATATTCAACACAATAGATTGTTTTTATGTGATATGTTTTTGCCCATTATTGTCACACAATTCCACGGTTTTGAATTTTAAAGTTACTAAATTTATTGGATCACAAATTGAACTATATTGTCAAAGCAAAGTACATGCTATTTGTTATACTACTAAATAAGCACATTGAAAAATTCACTAAAACTATTTTTAATATCACAATATTAGCTGTTTGATATTCCTTCCTCAAACCTGTATGCTAGTATATTCCTTGCCCTGCAATAAAAATATCATCAACTAATAAATCAAGATAAGTAATTACTACTATGTTGTTGAGGAGGAATAATTGTTACAATATTTCCGTTTGTAGTAGTACGCATCGTGCCAAATCTGTAACCTACAAAAATATTGGAAATGTTGTTTTTACTTATTTAAAATCTAAAACTAATTACTTACCCTCTTTTAATAATTTTAAGGTTTCTCGTCTTTTTATTTCAAAAACTACTAGTACTATAAGAAAAAACACGATCACTAGAATAAACGGGAGAATATATGGTTGTGAAGACGTACTCATCTTTAATGTTGTCCGAAATACAGCTTTATAAATTCTCACTTGAATAAGGTTTACATGATAATGCGTGATATCAATATTATTATAATATTATCAAAATACAAATAAGTTTGTTATCAGTAATACATGTCTAACGTTTATAAATCCCCAAGTATTGAAAGCATTCCTGTTAAAAGCACAGATAGAAAAGTATTTACTATACAGAAATTTAATGAATTTTGAATGTTAAAAAAAAAGGTTATTTACAGATAAGTTATTTGTAAAAAGCTTTTTACAAAAATTGACAGAATTCACACAAGTAAAGACTATTATTGCTCCAATTATGGACCTGATAAGATAAACTTGTATTTAATATGAAACATAAAATAATTGATTGCAGAGGGTTTTTAAAATTAAAGGATAGCAATTTCAATACTGTATCTGATTGGTAAATTGAAATAGAATCAACATGATTATAAATAATACCTATAGTCATGCAATTATTTAGGACTATAATTATAGACACATTTTGTATTTGTAAGTTAGCTTAAGTAAAATAAAGAAACATCAAATATACGTCTGGTTCACGTAATATATTGTTACAGTGAAAATGCTATCAATTAAGTGAGTAATGATACTTAATAGTTAAATCAAATTATAAAGCAATCAAAACATTGACAAAGCAAATTATTGGTAAAATTTGCTTTTGAATAATATCATGTGATCTTTTTGGTGGATTTGGCATTGCAGAGGAAAAGTTTACTCATGTTGGCTATTAAATGTGTAAAATGAAGTCTGTTGTATGTCATTTTGATGCATATCAAATCTCTTAGTATTTAATTTTTATACGTAATTTCATCATAACTTATGTTTAAATTAAGTGTCCTTTTCTAAACGTTTCCGTCATTTTTTGTTAGGAATTGCGTGATTAATTGTCAACGGTCTCATGATCATCGTAGGCCAATGGGAATTGACTTTTTTAGTGCAAAATACCAGATAACTTTTCCTACTTTGTTACTTTTTTCCCTTTTATCTGGATTTTCCAAGGAGGTGCGTCGAAATTGGATAATCACGAATATGCTTTTGAAGCATCTGGATTAAAAATTGCAAGTACTGCATTCATATACCGTTACTACACCCATTATATTATGTTAATTAATCATTTTACCTTCCCGTAATTTTGTACATTAAATATTGTGTCACGCAGCATAATTTATACCTTCATATATAACCATCAAACGGAAATTTAAAATACAATAATTAACTTTTAAATGTAACAAGTCGCATACTCATAAACACAACATATAAAATATATTACTTAATTAGGAGTAAAGAATTTATGGAAACAACTATAGACAATATTGCAAATTTCGTAGATTAGTGATTGGATATGTTGAAATGAATTTTGGAATCTCACCTTAAAGTAGGTGAGTGACTACAAAACCATTTAGTAACACAAGTAGTTGAAGGTAAGGCAGTCTTCTGACGTAAGGGGTCAATTCCTGTTACTGTAACTTTCTGAAATAGAGAAATTCTGCATTAAATTAAAACTACCTTAATTCAAAAACACTAATCTAAACCTTTTTTATGTTATTCTCAAATTATATAAACTTTACAAATACGTCCTGTATAAAAATGTTCCTCAGTATGTGGAATATATCCTATAATCGTTTATAATTCTTCGAAATGTTTGTTCCTCAAACAACTTTAAATAATTTCTCGTTCTTTGAAATACGCGTTTGTTACTTCAAATAGTTATTCGTCGAAAGATTAAAACTTCTTACTCATTTAAATTCCTTAAATGTGTTGTTATCTGCCAAGTTGTGCAAACAACTAGATTTAGAACAACAAGACACCAACATTTGTGTAACTGGGATTAATAGTATTGCTTCCAATTTAAGCAAAAAAATGTGAGATTACGATTCATTCATTGTATAATAGATTTAAATCTACGATTTCTTGTTTCGTTGTTCCACAAACTACTGGAAAACTCACAGCTTATGATTTTAATGTCTTATAAGCAATATCTGGTGCAGGTAGAGCGTTCCCTTAGAGAGGACCCAAAATCATTCTGGGCCTATATTCACTCAAAGCTACTCAAAACTAGAATACCAGGTAAAATTTGTTATCAAAATCAAACCTTTGTCACCTCAAGTAATTGTTGAGGCCTTTAAAAGCCATTTTAGCAGTGTCTACACGACACACTCTGAATATGACTTTGATGACTTTGGTGATAATGAGAATGGTAATGTTCTTGTCAACAGCATTTTGCATATAAACAAAGTCACGCTGTCTGAAGTTGAAGACAGCATTTACAAACTCAAAAATAAAACTATTTGCAGTGTGGATCAGATTCCTTCATTCCTTCTTAAAGACTGTGCTGGTGCTTTAGCTTACCCACTGTCCTGTATATTTAATATTTCACTTAAAAGTGCTATATTCCCATCCATTAGGAAAATTTCGATAATATGCCCTATCCTAAAAAGTGGAGATAAAAACAACGTTGCCAACTATAGACCTATATCCATTTTATCTAATTGCGCAAAAAGTTTTTGAAATGATTCTGCACAATAAAATATTTCCTTTTGTTTCACACCTTATATCGCCAAATCAGCACGGGGTCTTTTCCAAAAGATCAACTACCATTAATTTAGTCCTTATGACACAATTCATCTCTGAGACCTTTACATGTACATGGTCAAGTTGATGTTATATATGCAGACAGTTCCAAAGCGTTTTATCATATACATCATGCTATTTTAGTACTTAAACTATGAGCATATGGTATTAGCAACGTATTGCTTCAGTGGTTTGACTCTATTACAGCCCCGCTGGCGCGGTACGCGAGCCACTGATGACAGTTGGTAACAATATTAGATAATGTAAAAATGACGCTCAAATTATAGATGACGTCACACAATATGCAAATTATTGCAACACATAAAAAAAGAAACGAAGATACTACTCACATAAATTGCAGGGCTTCTTGCAGAATTACCCTATGATGTCGCCGGCTGCTTTGGCTAATCTTTCTCGGGCATGGGAATTCTTGAGCCAGGTTCAATCCAAATTCGATTTGTCTTCTCTCTATATGTAGATACAAATAAGGTAAAGGGGACAGGTAGAGTAGTATTATTATCTCATGGCGGGTGACGTCACATGCGCAATAGGTTCAATTTAAACTTAAACCTCAAGATTCACAACGCTACAGTACAACCCACAAACATCTTGCTAGCAATGTGGCTTTAATACGTCGTCACGAATATCCCATTTATTACGTTAAGTAAAATATTGTTTGTAATGACCCCGTTCATGCTGGCGGTATCTAGAAATTCATAAATATATGAAATAAATCCAGACCTCCATATAATATCAGAGCTTTTACTTGTTTTTACTTATAAACAATTCTAGGTTCGTAGTTTCTTTATCCGTAAATATTTGCTGTGGCAATAGTGCACATACTCAGCGGATCCCAATACTGTATATACCGAATGTGAACCGTAACTGTCATTGTCATTCTCGCTCTTATCAAGGTCTTATTGTTTCCAGTTTTCCGTTTTATTATCAAGTAATAGTCATCAAAACAGTTTTTTTCAAAACTAACTGATAGTTAATTTCTTCAGCAATGTAAGTATTTAAAAAGAATGTTTGTTCAATGGTTAATTATGATATTTTTTAGAGTAATATTATGAATAAGAAGAAGGTGATTCATAGTCAAGGACGACAGATTGTTTTTAATGTGTTTCAATAATTGAAACGCATAAAAGATTCGGGCGCCTCCAACCTGAACAATTTGCAAGAGTGCGTGGCTGAAGCAACAGGTGTATCATTGCGGACGGTGCAAAGAATTGTAAAAGAAGGTACAAACAAACCACCCTGCAGCAAGTTCAGTTCACCAAGGAAAACCGTAAATAAACCAAGCCCTAAGTCAACAGTGAATGGATTTGACGAAGAAATTCTAGGAACCGTTATGTATCGGTTTGCAGCAATACATAAACGTAGACCGACTTTGAAGTTAGTGTTTGACGAATTTAAAAATGATTGCCTTCATTACACGGGAAAATTAGGTTCGTTCAGAAAAATTGTTGTAAGAGCAGGGTTTCGTTAGAAGAGAACTGTAGATAACAGGAAAATTCTTGTTGAACAAAGCAATATAAGGGCAAAGCGCACCATATTTTTGAAAAATCTTAGTAAGTATAAAGAAGAGGGCAGAAGCATTGCGTATAACGATGAAACATATCTGCACAGTTCTCACAGTGTAACAAAGTGTTGGGATGACGACACCACCAAGGGTTTGAAATCGCCAGTTTCAAAAGGGAAGCGTTTGATAATTGTTCATGCAGGTGGAAAAAATGGGTTCGTTCCAAATGCAGAATTGATATTTAAGTCTGGTTTGAAAACTGGAGATTATCACGATGACATGAATCATCGCAATTATAAAAAGTGGCTGCAAGAAAAGTGAATACCAAATTTGGAACCAAATTCAGTGTTTGTGATAGACAATGCGTCATATCATAATGTTCTTGTGCATCGTAATCCTACTTCAAGTTGGAAGAAAACAGATATGCAGAAATGGTTGAAGGAACGAAATGTCCTCTTTGAATGTAAGGAAACCAAGCTTGAATTATATTCCAAAATTAAGGCACATAAACCTGTTCATCAGCTGTTTGTAATTGACCAGCTACTGGCAGAACATGGTCATGTAGTATTGCGTTTACCTCCATATCACCCAGAACTAAATCCTATCGATATGATTTGGGCGTTACTTAAAAACCGTGTCGCTGCATGTAATGTAATCTTCAAAATAGATGATGTATGAAAGTTGGCAGAAGAACATATAAAAAATATTGGAATCAACGAGTGGACTAAAGTATGTCTGCACGTAGAGAAAATTGAAAAGGATTATATGGAACGAGAAACTTTAATAGACGAGGTTCAAGACCTAATTATACGGGTTGATAATGATAGCGATAATTCAGATGGATACTTATCCTCAGGCGATGAGTCTGATGATGGGGATGAAAGTTAGGATGTGAACCCATTTAAAATATAATTTATGTAAAATAGTTGAATAATGGTCTTTATTTAGCGTTGTAGAAAATATGTGTCATAAATTGTTGATCAGTAATAAATTAGTTATTAATACTAAGAAAAGCAAAGCAATGATTTTAGGGTTGCGTTATAATGGAAAAATGCATATGTTACCTCCCATAGTTTTCAATTGTGACAGGCTGCATTATGTTGATGAAATTAAGTACTTGGGTGTAACTATAGATTCATCGCTTTCATTTAAAACACATTCGGATAAATTGATAATACAACTTACTGGTAAAATTAATTATTTTTATCGTATCAGTCATAATCTTAATATGCTAACTCGATTAAAAGTTTACCAAGCGCTAATTGCGCCACATTTTATATACTGCTCGTCTATTTTATACTTTCAGAGTCAAACAGTGATAAATAAACTACAGGTCCTTCAAAATCGTGCTCTCCGTATAATATTAAAATGCAATATTTATACAAAGGTACATTTTATGTTGGATTGTTTAAAATTTTGTCAGTGCAACAACATTTGTATTTTTAGTTATGTGCTTTATATATAAGATTACCAGAAACTTGTTGCCTACTTACCTACAATGTAAGTTAGTTATGGTTCACGGAATCCATAACTACACCACTCGCAATTCGTCTAATTTTTATATTTATCCTTTTAAGAAAACATGTACTAAAAGATCCTTATTTATTGACGGCATCCGAGAATTTAATGCGCTCGCTGCCAATATTAAACAATCATCATCTTTGCGATTATTTAAACGTCAATTGAGGACATCAATGACGACAAGGATGTGAAACTATCGTATCAACTATTTATGTGGTTGTATTCTCTATGTAATATATTTAATACTATAAAGTAATTGTAACATGTATTATCATACATTTAAATAAATAAATACATTTGTTTGTACATTATTGTTTATTATTGAGGTGTTGAAATAAAACTTGCTTAAAGAGGGAAGCAGTCTTTATATCAAATTATGTTCAGTAGTGCTGTGACAATCGATCACTTTTAAAGCTGAAACAATCAATGTTTGGCTTTCAAAGTGATTGAATCATTTTACATTTTAAACCAATCATAATCAATTCTGTTAAGCATGTCCATTCTTGGTCTCCAAAAGGGATTCTTATTGACTGTATTTATCTCGGCGCTTCTATCCGATCGTGTTAATCCGCTTTAGTTTGGCGACATAAACCAGTTTTCGATCCGATGCAGCATCTCCAGTCAATCCATTAAAACAAGTGGATTGTACTACTCGATCGGATCTGAATTTCGCATTCAACGACATTATGCAGGCTTGACGATTTAAATAATCTATGATTATAATATCAACAGCACCTGATCATTATTCAAGGAATTATTTTATAGCTAGATTATCGATGAAGTGCGTAAAAAATATATTAATTTAGCAAATATTTCTAAACTATAAATGAGGTTATGCAAAAAATATATAACCTGACAAGATGCAAAACTTAATTACCTTTCTTTTCATACTATAACTGTTCCTCTTCCTTCAATTCTACAGCACCGAATTGTTGATTCTATGATCCATTAAAATAAAGCACGAGATATATGCAATTTATAATAATATTAATATAACAAATGATATAAAAACCTTTTGGTATTAATTAAAAGTTGTTTTTGTTAGTTACAACACCATGAGTGTCATTGTGTAAACATATTCTTAAAATGTTTTTGTAATAAATCTTAGTAATATTTTCAAGGTGGGCATTTGACATTTTTATAGTGTTTATAGTTTATAGTTTGTGTTTAAAACAAAAACGTCTATTGATTTGAAAAAAAACGAATATGTAGTACTACCAAATTGTTTTTGTTCTACTAGTGACTATAAGTGATAAAATATCTTGTGTACACTGATCCAATCAATCAATAATCTGGGGTATCACATCTAACAATAAGCTCAGATCATTTTTATAGAAGAGCAAAAATCAACATAAAACTATTTAAAACACATTCCTTGGTTGCTTGACAATTTTTGCTCTGGCAACACTGGACGTGCAAGCAGTCGATGTTTTCTAGTCTCACTTTTTTATTTTGATTATTAATATAGCTCCTCCTCGCGCAGGTTTTTCAAGGTCACCTGCCATGAGATAATAATACTACTATAAAGGCACGATAATTTTGGAATCACAAAAACCTACATATCAGAAAAAAACACGATACGATACGATACAACTACACTTGTTTACATCTCCCAGGCTAGTCCTAACGCGTATATCGGAAATCCACCACTTGCCTTCTTGGCTCACCGCGTCGGCGCAAATCTCGCGCAACGCCCTATCTGAAGTGACGGAAATACGCGCACAAGTCTTTTTAAATTTATGGCGCGAAATTCATACATATTAAAACTTAATTGAGAATGTCTAGTGCCAAATTTTTCAGCATGTAACAACTCTTGCCTAAAAGAACGGATCCAATTTGTTACTTACAATGGTCATAAATCTGCACCCTTTACTGCCACCTCCGGTGTGCCACATGGTTCTAGTTTAGGACCCTTGCTATTTACCCTTTCTATAAATGACATCTGCAAATCCATAGCCTGTTGTAAACTTTTATATGCTGACGATATCAAGCTGCTAATATTGAATCGTATAATGACTGCAATAATTTGCAAGTGCAAATTAATAATCCTATTAGCTGGCGCCAGACTAATAAATTCTCCATCAATGTTGCTAAATGTTACATTGTTTCATACACAAAGAAATCGGAACCCATAATTTATTCATATAGTATAGGACAATAGAAACTAAATAGAGTTGGTAGTATTAAAGATTTGGGCATTACTTTTGAGTCTGCTCTCACATTTACTTTGCATATCAATAAATTTGTAAATACAGCATGTAAAACACTAGGATTTATCATTAGAAATTGCAAAGACTTTTTTAATGTAGAGTGTTTGAAAATACTCTATCAAGCTCTTGTTCGATCAAAGCTGAATATTGTTGCATTGTCTGGTCTCCTATTTATGACCGTCATAAGTCAGCACTAGAGGGTGTTAAACAAAAATTTTTTAAATTTTTGTTTTTTTAAAGCCGAAGGTCGATATCCCAACAGAGGTTGTTGCCAAAACTACTTGTCAAACAGATTCCTGTTACATTCCTTGCAGACTCGTAGGATTATGGCAGATTTAATTTTTTTATATAGGATTCTTCATAATTACATAGACTTACCTGAACTTGTTTCCTACATCTACTTACGTGTTCCAAGAACTACTTCTACACAACACAAACTGTTTTTTACTCCATCCGCTAAAACAAATGCACCAATATATACGATGATTACTAGTTATAATTTTATTTGTGGAAGCTGCAATACATATTTTAATACTATTAATTTTTTCTAGATGTTGCGCTTAATAAACTGCAACAAATGCATTGTTAAATTGAACAAATGTCAAAGTTTCCTGTAACTGGGTTTATTACCTGTTGGAAAATAAAAATAAAATAAATACAGTTGTAGGTTATTGTTATAATTACGCGGCAAATTTATCTGCCATTGTTATATTTTCACGGATCACGTTTTACCGGGTGATGCAATTGCTAAGTCAAATTTACATGCACTGATTTAGATAAAATCGAATTACTTACGTGAGGTGCATCTCGAAACTTAATCTTAGGATCCAGCAGGTGGTTGTTGGGTTTGGTTACACCATGTTGAACATCAAATTTGCTATCCGTCCGTCACGTAACTTTTATTACACTCGTAGATGGTTGAAGAAAATAAGGTACCAGGTACAATAAAGGCAAGGTACAGGAAACCTACATACCTGTTTCTTAAAAACACACACTTCACTCAGATAGTTGTTGCTTGGTTCATATCTCGTGGCTTAATCCACGCTTTCGACACGTGCACATCCGCATTCCTTCTGCGCGGACGCGACTGTCAGTGACGACGGAAGTTAGCATTATTAATTTAAAAAATACGCGGCAACTAACTTACAAATTATATCTAAATCTAAAAATGATACATAGCCAGTTTGGCATGTAACGTTATGTAGTATCGTAAGTATTATCTTATTCAATAAAAACTATTCAGTGCTGTTTTGTGACACAATCCATTGAAATTGATTTGCAAAAGTTCTGGGTCATCGAAGAACTCAAGCAGAAGCTATATTTCTCAAAAGACGAAAAAGATTGTGAGGAATTTTACAAATAAACTGTTTTTCATGACAATAATGAAAAGTTTGTAGTAAAAATTCCGTTAAGAGATTTCTCTCCAGAATTAGAGGATCCGAAAACCTTTGTAATTGAGGGCATGTTACAATTAGAAAGATTTTAAAAAAAATGTTCAATTTAAAAATGAATGTGTCTTTTTGTTACATGCCAACTGGCATGCATCACGTTAGATTTAATTTGTAAATAAAGCCGTGTATTTTCAAATGAATACGTCAATTTCCGTCGTCCCTGACAGCCACGTCTGCACAAAAGGATGCGGAGTGCACATGTGGTGTTATAAGACGCCATTAAGTTACGAGCCCTCGACAAGGCAACAACTATCCTGAGTGGTGTGTCTTTTCTTTTAGGAAAAGGTATGCAGGTTCTTTGTACCTTTTATAGTACCAGTACCTAATCCTGTCATTCCCCTACGAGTGCAGTAAAAGAAAGACGGATGTCATTTGATTCAACAAGGCGTGAACTGAACCCATCCTGCTAAATCATTGTGGCACCCAGAGACGAATTCACGAGATGCCGCCATGTAAGTAATTTGTTTTGATTTAAATTGTGCTTGCAAATTGACTTAAACAGCGGTTACATCACCCTAAAAACGTGGCCGGTATAAGTTACAATTGACGGGAATTATACCGCGTAAAACTATAACCATTCAATAGTATAACAAATGCCAAAGTGTAACATTTTATGAAGAAATATAGCGATTTAGGGAATTGACTATACGTAACAAGTTGGGTGGTAATAAAATGGGGTATTTTCTACAGCAGCATGGAATAATGCGAGAGAACAGTTTAACAACAAAATTAAGAGTAGTGTTCAATGGCTCGGCCCCTAGTAAAGGGTTTTCCAATAAGAGGTGTTATTTTGAATAGCCCACTATTTCGATAGATGTCACTTTTGAAGATGTCATTTTTTGACATTTGACAAGTAGAAACTACGCCATTAATAAAAATGGAACGATACACGCTTCAACAATGCATTGGAATTATTAAATTTCACTATAAAAATGGTGAAAATTTGGCAGAGACGGTTTGTAAAACTCGGAACATTTTTGGGTCGTCGTGAAGCACCTTGTCGGACCGCAATACAGAAATTGGTGGAAAAATTCGAGCTTTTGGGACAAGTTAGTGATGTGAAAAATAAAACCCGTGCACGTCGCTCAAGAACAGCCGATAATATTACTGCTGTAGTCGAAAGTGTTGAAGAAAACCCAGGTTTGTTCATTCCTCGTCGTTCTTTGGAAGTAGGCATTCCACAAACGTCATTAACCGTATTTTGTAAAAAGATTTGGGTCTCAAGGCTTATAAAGTCCAGTTAACACAAGAACTCAAGTCGGTCCATCATCAACAACGTTGTGTCTTTGCTGATTGGGTCGTTGAAATGCATGAAAATGATCCGGAATTCCATCGAAAAATCATCTTGAGTGATCAGGCCCATTCCCACCTCGGTAGCTTTGTCAACAAGCAAAATTGTCGCATCTGGGACTCAGAAAACCCAAGAGTTATTGTTGAAAAGCCTCTCTATCCTCAACGTGTGACTGTTTGGTGCGGTTTATGGTCCGGCGGAGTCATTGGACCTTACTTTTTCGAAAATGAGGCTGGAGCAACGGTTACGGTAAATGGATTGCGCTATTGAGAGATGATCAACGATTTTTTATGGCCGGAATTGGATGTTATTGATCTGGACAACGTTTACTTTCAACAGAACGGCGCTACGTGCCACACAAGCAATGAAACCATTGATCTTCTATGGGAAAAGTTTCCGGACCGTGTTATCTCTCGAAGAGATGATCACAATTGGCCACCGAGATCTTGTGATTTAACACCTTGCGACTTTTTCTTTGGGGTCACGTGAAAGAGAAGGTCTACGCCAACAGCCCAGCGTCGATTCAAGACTTGATGGAATTCGTGAGGCTATCAAGGACATAGGGCAGCCACTTTGCGATTTGGTTATGGAAAATTTCATGAAAAGGATATTGTCCTGTAAGCGTGGTCGTGGTGGTCTTTTGCCTGATGTTATTTTCCACTATTAACGTCATACCTTCCTCTTTATAATGAAATAAACATCCGATTATTTATATTAAAAAATAGCATTTTTCTTTGAATATCAAAATAACACCTCTTAGTGGAAAACCCTTTAGTAATGGTATATAACTTAATGATATCCAGCATTCAGGTCGACCCATACAAAATAATATTTTTGAAATTGTAATTCGATTTAGAGAACACCCTTTGTTGTCATTGCAGACATTGCCAAAATGTATAGGCAGATTCTTGTTCATCCAGATAACAGACACCTCCAACGAATTGTTTGGAGAAACGAAGTTTCAAAGGATTTATCTGTTTATCATCTAAACACTGTAACGTACAGCACAACTAGTGCTCCATACTTGGCGATACGGTATTGTATCAAACAGTTAGCCTTGGAAAATCAA
This sequence comes from Platerodrilus igneus, assembly GCA_036346225.1. Lineage (NCBI taxonomy): Eukaryota > Metazoa > Arthropoda > Insecta > Coleoptera > Lycidae > Platerodrilus > Platerodrilus igneus. The sequence goes on from JARFIW010001588.1 coordinate 4,428,882, forward strand.
GCAGACTTTCCCAAAGCCTTAAAAATTATTGCTAGGGATTTTTATGTCGATGGCTTAATTACAGGATTTTTCGATAAAAATCAAGCAATTACAATTTGCAAAGAAATTAGCAATATACTCAAAACAGCTTCATTTCAATTACGAAAATGGGCTTCATATAGTCCAATTATCATAAAGACCTTTCATGACAATTCTGATTCATTATCAGTTCTTAATTTAGGAGATAATGAGAGCATAAAAACTTTAGGAATTCAGTGGTTCTGCAAACAAGATATGTTATCTCATGCCGTCTATATTGGAAAACCAGATTCTGCAATTACGAAGCGATCAATTTTATCTGCTATTGCAGAGATATATGATCCGCTTGGTTTAGTCAGTCATTGCATTATTATTGCAAAATTAATGATGTAAAGGCTTTGGTCTATAAAAACTGTTTGGAATACACAAGTTGTAACAGTTTTTTTGACCACTGCAGAACATCAATGAATTTTTAGTTTCACAAACCTTTTGTCTAGTCACTTATATCACGTAAACAATTTTTAAGTAAATAAATACCAGTATTGGTATTATGAGGTCTAACCGCCATACAGAAATGCTGGTTTGGTTGCTAACATCAGGCGTTAGTTGTTAGTATGAAAATTATCAAGATCAAACAGCTTTCCTGTTTCATGCATATTGCATCAGCGCGCACTAGAGCTAGAACTTTCGTCGAGAACCAACATGGAAACCCAAAGGGTTCTAGCATGTAATTTGCGTCTGGCCTTGTGCTGTAGTGGAACCCTAGTGTGCTGAACACTAGGCTTGGTGTTTTTAATAATGGTAAGCAGTTAAAAATAAATTACTAGACAAACTAAATAATTTTGTTGTAGCGCTCCATTAATAACTCTATTATTAAATCTATCAATAACTCTATAAATAATTCTTTTGATAATTCGTTTGATAACCTTTTTGATATTTTTTTTAAATAGCTTGTAACAGTTTTTTGACCACTGTTGAACACCAACGAATTTTTAGTCCTAATAACTCTAGTGTAGTCATTAAAATCATGCGAACCATTTCTAAACAAATAAATACAAGTATTGATATTGTATGTGCTAACCGCCACTCAGAAATGCTAGTTTGGTTGCTAACATCAGGCGCCGAATGTTAATACTATTATTATCAAGGCCAAACAGCTTTCCTGTTTAGTGCATAGCACATTTGCGCTCACATTAGCTAGAGCTCTTGTAGAGAAGATAATGGAACTAATAAGGGTTCTGGGGTGTAACTGCGCCTGGCTTTTTGTGCGGTAGTTGAACCCTAGCGCGCTCGACACTAGGCCTTGATGTTTTAACGAAGGTAAGAATTAAAATAATAATTAATTAGACCAACTAAATAATTTGTTGTAGCGCTCTTTTCGTAATTTAACTTTTTGAAGATTTTCTTTTCGTAAATTTCCCTTCTCATAATTGCACTCTTCGTAATTTTGCTTTTGGTAATCTCTCATTTTTTTGTTATAACGTTCCTTTTAAAAGACGTTTTTAAATGACTTCTAATAAAAAACTTCGGTTGGATAATTCCTTAGATAAATTCATTTAATAATTCTTTGGACATTTGTGTAAATAACACAGAAAATATTCCTTTAATGATTTCGTAAAAGTACGATAAGATATGTTTTTCAACGTTTCGTAGAAGTTCTCAATTAGATTTTTATTTTTATAATCATCAACTTTAAGAAGTCGTTTTGTATTATCTGGTTTTACAAAACTAAAGCAGCGAGTTTGCTGTGTTTAAAAGAAGATAAAATTCTACTTTTGCACTTGTGAATATCCAATTATGGTTCATTCACGTCAACTTTGCGATAAGTGATTGATCCAATATGAACGTCCTTCAACCGTACGATGGATAGTTGGATTTTGTGTAATATTGTGGGAAAAGCAATAAGTTCGAATTTAAAGTAAACGCCCTACAAAGTAGTTAGAAATTTTTATGGTTTGTAAATTAAGTCCGACGATGATTGGAATGGTACTGTTGAAACTTTCGTTCAAGATTTACACACAATAGAAAGTATAAGCCTAGTATGGGAATTTGGTTGGTCCAGTTCGTGCATATAACAAAAACGCATAGAAGTTAGCATGGTCCAGTTCAAGGGTCAAGCAGCTGTTTGTGTCCTGTGGAACGTGGATTTTACGTCACTTGTTTTCTGAAAAATGTATGTGTTAACACCTGTCCGAACATGTTTGACGACAACATGTAAAGAACACCTGCAGAGCCAAGGTAAGAGATTAGAATTATTCTTGCATCACGTCTACATTTAGTGACCTTTGATACAAGGCTGCTTCAGAAAATATTTTTGTAACTATCTATTCTGATAAACCCGTTTCGCATATTAAGAATGACCTTAGTAAATTTTTGTTGTCAATACTAGTTCAGTATAATTAATACTAAATTTTATAAAATTAAGCAAACTTAAAGAGTTCCTATTGATGTTTTATATATGTATGATTTCACTCACAATTTTTAAATAATGAATTAATAGACAAAGTAGTTAAAGTTTTATAAATATGTAAACAGAAAAGGCAGATCGGATATTTCTGGTATAAATTCGAGTTAAATCTTTGTAACTAAAGTAACATTTGAAGTTTTGATATTTTTTTTTTGAATATATAATCTTACCTTATGAGTAGATGAAACTTGTATTATCTTTTCTTAAACATGAATTTTATATTTACGATTTTTATGAAAGACCAATTTTAAATAAAGAAACATTTAATTTTCTTAATTAATTGTTTTATTCTGAACAAGTACGTTCAGAAATAGGGTAACAAAGTATAAGACCAAATAGCATAAAGTGGTAACCCCAATTTAACAAGAAGCTTTAATTTTCAGTATTTGAAGCATAAAACCTGTGTTCGTATTATTGTTCCCTGATTAATCTTTGTTGTTTTTTTTATATGAGGTAGCAAGAGAATACTTCTTGTGTCCTCATTTTTGTATATTTAACTAAATTTCCTTTACAGCTCCTGTGTTAGCAGTTAATACAGTATTCCTCCCTAAGAACGCCCAAGTCCCCCTTAGGGAAACCCTGTGTTTAAAGTTAATGACTTGGTGGCGCCCTATTCAAACCCCTGTTTTGTCGAGAATCTAGCCCTAGTAATAAAAAAAATCTAAGCCGCATGTACGTCTCACAACCAAACTTAGACGTTAAGTTCAACAAATATTACTTACCTTTGTGTTAAATATTTGAAATTTAATTGTACGCGAAAATAATAAATAGTAATGTGTAAAAATTCGTATTTAAAGTCGAATATCTTGATTAATAATTGAAATATCGAAAAGTGAATAGCGTATTCGTATTCAGCGTAAAAAACTGGATAAGAATCATATATTATATGTCTTGTAACATCACGGGAACCGTGCAACGGACAGACAGACAGACCGACCGACAGACTAGACCATCTCATTAACCAAACGAAGTTTGGTTGATAATGCTTTGTAAAAAGAATCACGACCAATCCTCATAAGCTCTGCCCAAGGAATAGACCCCTGGCATAGTCGGAAGATATTTGCGTTCCATCATTTTAAGGAAATCCCTCCTTAAAGGTTACTGGTCACATTTGGGGATTTAAAAATAACCCCTAACTATTTAACCCTATTAGTAAATGATAAGATTTTGTTATAAGCTCCTAAAATGTTTCTTAAATAATTTCGTAAAAGTTTCAGTTGAATATGTCTTACAACGCTTCGTTAAAAACAACTTTCAATTAAATACTTTTTGAAATGCTCCGTCAAATTTTCAATTAGAAATATTTATTTTATAATTCTCCTGCAAATGCAGAGAAACAACTTTTTAAGAAATCGTTTTGTATATCAATTGTAAGGCTTCTCCGTATATTCATTTGTTAGAATGAACCCGCCTTACCTGGTTTTATAAAAAAATGGCAGTCTGAAAGCTGTGTTTCAAGACGATATTAATTCTACTTTCGCATCTACGAGTACCAAGTTATAGTTCATTCACGTCAACGTTGCGATACGAAAATATCGATCCAGTATGAACGTCCTTCAACCTTACGATGAGGAGTTGATTTAATGAAATGTTCTGCAAGGAAGCAATATGTTTGGATTTTAAAGAAACGTTCTACAAAGTATGTAGAAATTTTTATGGTTTCGAACTAAAGTCCGATAGTGAATTGAAATGGTCCTTTTGAAGTTGCGAGTGTGAAACTACAAGTAATTAGGAGGACAACTATACGATGGTAATTATTTTGGTCAAGATCTACACACAGTAGAACATCTAAGTTTTGTATTGGATTTTGGTTGGTCCAGTTTGTGCATATAAGAAAAACGCACTAAGTTCTTATGGTTCGGTCCAAGGATCACGCAGCTGATTGTGTCCTGTATAACATGTGGATTCTACATCAATTGTTTTCCGAGGAACGTATGTATCAACACCTATTCTAACATGCTGTAACACCTTCATGTAAACAACATCTGCTGAACCGAGGTAAGAGATTAGTATTATTCTTACATCACGTCTACAATTGGCGATCTTTGATACAAGGCTGCTTCAGAAAATATCTTTGTAATAACTTATTATCACTTATCCGTTTAACAAACTAAAAAGGACTTTAGTAAATTTTTATTGTCGTTATTATTGCAGTGTAATCACAGTTACTAATTTTAATGAAATTAAGCAAACCTAAAGAATTCTTATTGAAGTTTCATATATGCATGATTTCACTTACAGTTTCTGAACGATGAATTCATAGACAATTTAGATAATTTTTATATATATGTAAACCGAATAACAGATCGGGTATAAATTCAAGTTAAATTTTTGTAACAAAAGCAACACTTAAAGTTTTGATATTTCTTTTGAATATATAATCCTACCTTATGGGTAGATGAAACTTGTATTATCTTTTCTTAAACATAAATTTTATACTTACAATTTTTATGAAGGAACAAATTTTAATTAAAGAATCAACGTTTAATTTTCTTAATTAATTGTTTTATTTTGAACAAGTACGTTCAGAAATAGAATAACCAGGTATAAGATCAAAAAGCATAAAGTGGTGACCCCAATTTAACAAGAAGCTTTAATAGCCTTTCCAGATTTTGAAGCATAAAAATCTGTGTTCATACTATTGTTTGCCTGATTAATCTTTGCTGTTTTTTTTATATGAGGTAACAAAAGAATACCTATTGTGTCCTCATTTTTTGTTAATTTAATTAGATTTTCTTTACAGCTTCTGCATTAGCAGTTAATATGGTATTCCTCTCTAAGGACTCCCAAGTCCCCCTTAGGGAAACCCTGTGTTTAAAAATTAATGACTAGGTGGCGCCCTATCTAAACCCCTGTTTTGTTAAGAATCTAGCCTTCGTAAGAAAATAATGCTTTGTAAAAAGACCCACGATCAATCCTCATAAGCTCTGCCCAAAGAATAGACCACTAGCATAGTCGGAAGAAATTTGCATTCCATCATTTTAAGGAAATCCTTCCTTAAAGGTCACTGGTCACATTAGGGGATAAAAAGAACCCCTAACTAGTTAACCCAACCAGAAGGAAAGTTATAAAGTGCCTCAGGATTTACCAATACAATAGAACAAATTTCGGTCAAATTTAAATAAGCTCAATGAACTACAAATTCCAAGATTCGTAATGTGCAAAGATCCCCCGGGAAAGGAACTTCATGGATTTAGCGATTCGCCCAAAGACGTGTATAACGCATTAATTTACATACGAATTATTGATTCAAAAAACGAAATATATATAAAATTATTATGTGCTAAAACAAAGGTTGCTCCTTTACGAATCATTACAGCACTTAGACTCAAACTTTGTGGCGCTTTTTTACTGGCTCAGTTGATGTATTCTGTCCAAGATTTCTTGACTAACAATATTGATTATTATTTGTGGTGTGATTCACAAATTGTTTTACATTGGATAAATACTTGCCCAAGAAAACTTCAAGTATTCGTCGATCATTGAGTGTCTGAGATTATACACCTGACTGATATTAATAGATGGAATTATGTAAGTACGAACCAAAATCCTGCAGATGTAGTTACACGAGGATTACATCCTGATGAGCTCGCATATTGCGACTTATCGTGGATAGGACCCTCGTTTCTCCAACTCCACGATTATCAGCCAGATTTTTTCAAATTCAGTGATTCATGTGATCTTCCTGAATTAGGGCAAGAACAGACGAGCGATTATTGTAGTTCGACAATCGTGTTGCAAAGGATTATCGGACGATTTTACTAATGTGTGCACACATACCACAAGTTGTTGAGTATGCTCAATAGTAAAATGTACTTCATAGAAGTAGCATGTGTTGCAGTACTTCTTGTGCGGTGCAGAAGGAAAATACGAAGACGATTTTCAGTGCATCCAATACTCAGCCAACGATTAACAAAAAGAACAATTTCATAATATTTATACAGATTTAAGAGCTTATCCTGACAAATTTTTTAATTACTTTTGGATGTCTGTGAAATCATTTGATGAACTGCTTATGTTAGTGGGTCCAATGATCAATTTTCAAATAACAAATATGAGAAAAGCCGTTTGTCCAGAAGAAAAAGTAGCAGTAACAATTAGGTAAGTATAAAATATTTTAACTATTTATTATTTAATATTCTGAATATTCACATCAGTTTATATTATATTATAGTGTGCCAAGATAATATATGTCATTATTATTCTGCATCGTTGAATGGCAATTTTATTGAAATTAGTACATATATAATTTTATGAACAATAACTTTTGTTTTGCAGATATTTGGTAACATGCAATAGCTTTGCTTCTTTCCATTATGAATATCTTTTGGGCAAAAATACTATTGGTTGTATTGTGAAGCATACATGTACATGTATCTGGAACGTCCTGCGTCTTACACACGAGAGAAAAAACCAAAATGGAATGGGAGCAAATATCAGGACTACTCTATACATACACAAATTTTCCTAATTGTTTTGATGCACTTGACAGAAAACACATTCGTATTACTGACCCACCTGGATCAGGATCTCAGTATTTCAATTACAAAAACTTTTATTCTATTATACTTCTTGCCCTTGCTGACGCCGACTACAGTTTTACTGCTATTGATATTGGGCCCTATGGAAAATTCAGCGATTCAAATATAATCAAAAATTCAATTCTTGGTCAAAGAATTGGGACAAACCAATTGCATATTCCAGCTTCTAAACTGTTACCAAACGATACACGTGGTATAGGTATACCCTATGTTATAGTTGCCAATGAAGCTTTTGCCTTATCCAAAAACATTTTGAGGCCAGATCCAAACCAACATCTTAGCACTCAAAAACGAATTTTTAATTATAGGTTGACCAGGGTCAGAAGAATTGTTGAGTGTGCCTTTGGTATACTAGCCAATAAATGGTGGGTTTTCCATAAGGCAATGGAAGTGCATGTTGAGTTTGCACAACTAATAACACAAACTTGTGTTCTACATAATTTTGTTCGCAATAGAGATGGAATTCATTTTGAAGACACTCTATAAATGCTCACTTGAGAATATTCCAAGATGGGGGATTAGGGCTAATAGTGGTAGTATTGCAACTAGAGATTATTTTGCTGATTATTTTAATTCCCAACGAGGTGAAGTAGATTGGCAGTATAACATAATATGATGTTTTAATTCTTGTACTCGTTCACGATGATTATACTGTGTGTACGTAAATCTTAGTAACAAACATGTTACTTTAATAGTTAGTGGTTTCTACATGAAATTTTGGGGTTTTTGCGTGCACCAGTTTTGGGAATAAACAATAAACAAAATTATCTGAGACATCAATAATAAAAGAAATCAAATTTGGAAGAAAATTTACGGACAGGTTGTATTATGTTACAGTTCCATATACGGTAGTTGTTTTCTTTGGAATAGATAGCAATAAAACATTTTTTACTATTAAATAACTTTGTAACTGTAAGTATAAGATAAGGTATTAAAGTGTCAAATTACATATTATAATTCACTGAGATCATATATGTCGCTACTGTCTGTATTCTGGAGCGATGCTTCGGATAAGCTTGGGGATGAAGCTGAACATGCCGCGCTAGATTGCGGGTGAAAATTGGTACCCTTAATTGGCCATGAAGTGGAGAGCTGATTGGAATGCCGTGGTACTTCAAATTGTAGCTGTTGTGGAAATAAATATCGATCTATTTGAGGTGGTACTTGAGATTGATGGTGTAGTGGTTTTGGATATCGTTCGGTTTGTTGTGATGATTGAGATTGATACTGTTTTGGATATGAATAGTGTGATTCCTGAGATTTTATAAGATTTTGTATTTTTGCAATACTGTTTAGTATTTCAATTCTCACAAGCAGTTTATTATTCTCATTGAAAGTTTTCATAATTGGTAATAGAGACAATAAAAACTGTTTATCACCATCAAAGTTTTTTAATACCGAAGATTTCCTTTCAAGAAGCGATAACAAATCTTTTTCAAATGAATGACTTTGACGTTTGGAAGATCTGTCCTGTGCCTTTGGAGAAGGTTTTAGGGTATTTTCCTATGAATCACAAGATTCGGGAGTTTTAGCGGCTTTCTCCTGTTCGATAGCATCATTTGATGGAACTAAGGGCGACGTTGTTTTTCGCTCGTTCAAAATATATGTATTTTCGTCATTTTTGCCTTCCACTACCAGAAGGAATTTATTTCTGAGCTACAATTTCTCTTCTGAAGCAATCCCGCAAAGATTTCCATTTTTTCTGCACTTCTTTACCTGCAATAATAAGGAAATGAAATCAGACAAATACACAATTTTGTGCTATGAAAGTTAAGCATTTTGTAGAATCAATAACACAAAGACAATTTTGGGAATAAATAAAATTATCCAAGACACTGACAAATTCCCATTTGGTAGAGAATTCACAATTATGTTGTATACTAACAATATTTTACAAAGTTATCCTACCTTTTGTTACGTGCCAAATTGGCCCTTAAACATTTTTTTAGTTTAATTTTGATGTGCGGAAGTTTAGCGCCATAAATTCAAAAGACCCGGTGCGCGTATTTCCGTCACGTCAAAAGTTTTGATTATCGTTCCATATAAACCCGTTCCTGTCGTTCCCTACATATAGGTAGAAGACCAACCAAATTTGGAAGCAACCTGGCCTAGCAACAGTCCACGCCCTGAGATTCATCTTTAAATAATCCCGAAGGACGACCTGAGATCCATCTTTAATAATTCCGAAGGATGCCTGAGATCCATCTTTAAATATTCCTGAAGGGAGCCCCGCAGTCGCTAGCTGGAGCAATCCTGAAGGAAGCCCGCAGCCGCCATCTTTAAATAATCCGGAAGGGAGCCACGAGCAACCCTGAAGGAAGTGATTCTGTGAGACGCTTACATATTCACGTAAGTTCCCCGTGTGTGGAGTTTTTTATAATATACTTTCGAAATTCGCATATTTCGTCATGTACGTGTAATAATTTGCATATTGTATGACGTCATTGACAGATGGACGCGCTAATTTCTACATTATAGATTAGCGTTACCAACTGCCTTTGTGTCGCATTTATCGAGTAAACGGTACTGTAAGAGCGTGATTAAATATAGCGATTAATTATTACAGTCCATTATATCGATTGAGCTTAATTTGGCAAATTAAACTATGGTTACACCTGATATTCAAAAAAGGGATACCATATTGAGAGATGCTATCTCTCCAAGTCAGTGTTTACCAATAACACTACATTATCTAGCTACTGGAAATAAATTTGAAGATTTAAAATTCACAAGTGCTGTATCTTCACAATCTATAGGCATAATTGTAATAGTAACTTGCACAGCTATAATAAACTGCCTTAAGGATTACATAAAGGTGAGTAAAATACAACGATTATTTCAAACATTATACAACATTTATTTTATATGTAGTAATTTACATTTTATTGAAAATTTGAAAAGTATTGAGTAACGACGAAGTATTACAATTAGAATTAGAGAACCTTGAAAGTGGTTCCCTGTGATCAGTCAGTTGGTGTATGGTGTATATGAGCGATTAAGAGAATTAATTTGTACTGAATTCCTGCACAGAGTATCCACTTGGCCTTCAAACAATATATCATTAATGGCTTTTTTGCAAACATTCGTTGCTTTGGTGTAATTTTCTCAAGTTCTACTGCTTAAGATGAAGCAACTTTGTCGAAGTCCGTTTTGGGTAGTTGAAGATGTTTGCATGCTAGTGATATTAATTCTCTGAACTCATCAAACGTCCTTGCCTTCTTTTTTTTTTGAAGAGCATTCTTGCACTGTAAATTAATAAATATTTTAAATTAATCTCTCATTAACTTTCTGTGAATAATAATTTTTGTGATTGTGTAGCAGGGATTTGTGGGAGGACGTTCCCAAAAGCACCGTATGAAAGAAAAAAAGGGGGTTGAGGCAGATGAATAGAATAATTGAAGGGAAAGAATATATGGGTAAAGATATAAATTGCACGGGGTCGAGTGGTAGGCCGGTAGATAAAAAAGTATGTGCCCAGCTATACGGCTTGGCTGCTTGCAGAGAGCGGGGTGGGTAGATAACCACTCGTGGTGGGGGCCGGGTGAGATTGGAAGGAAGGAGTAGAAACTCGGAAGGCGCGAGAGACGCCGTAGAAACAAGATCCAATGTCGCGATCCCACTGCGACGCATAGGTACCTAGTCACACCACTGCGGGGGAAGGAAGCACAGAAGATAGAAAAATATTGGTCATTGAAGGACAACGCTAGCTGAAAGAAAATATTAGTAATTAAAATAAATAAACACCAGGATCCAAAATTCTTTGGTATATAATGAGGTACTGACAAATAAACAGTTGATATAAAATGAATTAATTTAACTTGAGGATTAAAGTGCTCAAGATAAACTAAAATGGCGTAATGCACCAATTCTTAAACATCAAAATCACACTATATATTACAATTAATCGTAGAGGCCTCTTATGCACATTCTTATATTACTAATGTTAAATTCATGTGTTACAGATGTGTGAATTATTAACTGTTAAATCAACTCTGCACCAAGTGTCCTGGCAGGACTGCTAATTATGGGTTTACCCAAGATAATTATTTCTTACACCATAGGTCAAGTTATTATCTATATTTTTTTCTATCAATCTATTCCACAATAAAATTGTGGTACATTAACATTACCTATCGAGAATTCTTATGTAACTGTATCAAGCCCAGGGTAAGGTTTGGATGGAAATTGGCTTATAGTAAAAGAACACTCTTAAGACATTTAGCTAACTGGGTTTTTTGGCCCACGGTCGCATTAGATTGGGTCAGTGGGTATATTTGAGTTGAAAGAAACAGAATAAAGGACGCCACCTAAATTTTTTATAAAGCAACTGACTAAATGAATTTGCTTAAAGGAAAATTTGGAAACCTAGATTATCATAAACTACTTTAAATACAAAGTTTGATAGTCACACATATCATACTTACATCTGATTGTTTTCTTCAAGGATCTAACGATGAATGGGGTGACTCTGAAACATAATTTCTACCAACATAGACACCCTATATATATTACGGATCAGTATGAATATGTAATCTTTAAATTAAGTTCAATTGTCTCTACTATCGTGATACTCTTTCGGATAAGTTTACTTTGTAAACACCGAACAAAATTTGGAAAATTTAATATTACTGAAAAATGAACTGAAGTCCAATAAAAATAATTCTGTATTCTCTTTTAAGAAAAGTAAATAACATCATAATAAATAACAGTACTTAATAAAATTCAATTCTTATGAAAGTGATTTTTAAATCAGATATATAATTATGGACATTATACTTTTTTATAAGGTAGTCATTGTAGCGCTACGCAACCTCACAATGTTTAAATATTCCTTATTTAACTTTTGGCAAAAATCAAAAATTGACAGATTACTTTAAGTTCCAATTTTCATCATATAGCATTCAGGTGTTATAACTTAACATATTAGTATTTCAATTCGTCATAAACAAGATAACTGACGAAGTATATCTACACCTGTACAATCGGCGAGATACGATATCTTAAGTTGAACACACTATTAATTAGAAATAGGTTATAGTACTCATTGTACTTTATACTTTACAAAAGGATCTTTTGAAAATTAATTGACAAAAACATTTATACAAGTCATAATAAATTGCATACAGCAACGTGATGTAAAACAAGTTTCAAAAGGAAATCATTACATGCAAAATTTACGTAATGGACTTTGTAACGTCAGCATTATTTTAGAAACTAATACTTTCTTACCAACAGCGGCAATGACCTGTAACCTTCAACCGACCTGTGCATCAGTAGAACACGCTGGTTACATAGCAACGTCGGCCACGTGTGGATCACAGTAGTTTACTCATTCACCTTCTAAACGAGTTCCATAAATTTAATTAAATCATACCAAATAAAATATTTTCGTTGATCCAAGACTGCATCGAAATTACGTAAAATTACATCAAAATTATTACAAGACCATCCACATTTCCAGAGTTATAGAAGTTTTAACATTTCAAAATTTCATGGTTTCATGGTTTCAAAATTTCAGAATCTCATGGTTTCATGGTTGCACATTCGCCAAGGGATTTGTACACTACCTTTCTAGTTTAGTTGTCTTGAACAACTTTTAATAGTCTGTCCGTCTTATACGACGTCTTCGCCTAGAAAACTTGATTTTCCTGCACATGTTAAATGTTTTCAACACGAAGCGACCTTCCAGTTCAACTAAGAAATGAAAAGTGACAAACGATCGCCAATCGTCGGAACAATTTGAAATCTTAGATACTTTAAGATGTAGGAACACGTTAACAAGTTTGTATATATAAGTGTTATCAGTAAGGAATATGTAGTATGTAGTAGATTTTAAGTGTAATGAGAATTAAAATGTGCTTTGGGAGTTTATTGGTTATTAAATATGCAATAATGACTGAATGAATTATATAAATAACAACTAAAATAACAGATGCACTGTGCTAAAGTCAATGAACAAATTTACAGAAAATTTATACGTTACAAAGTACCAGTTAAATTTCGTGTAAACCTTACAATTAAAAGGTTTAGTAGGTTAGTTACATGAAATAAACAAGCAGCCAACATGTAGAAATTTTAATGAAGGCCACGTTGATTAATTTGGGATTAATATTCAAAATTTACTTGAAGAACTCCAAGCGTTACCAGATGTGGAACATTTCAAGTAATATAATTATCTGACATCCACTATGACCAATCGATCAGCTGGTGAAATAACTACCATAAATATCAAGATATGTGAGGAACAAAATAAAAAGTAGAATGTAAGGTAGAAAGCATAAAGTAGGATCTTAAAGGCTGAAACCAATATCTTTTAGGATTAAGTAATTATAGCATTACTATACATACCAATGATGATAATAAATAATACGCGTAATACGAATATACCAAAGTTGCCTCTTATTTTATTAGTAAAGCATTAATTAGTAGTGAGCGAACTTGACAGAACCCATTAACAAGGTGTAAAATTAGCAGAACGAGTTCACCATGCAATGAAACAAGAACAAATACTTCCATTAACGTTATCAATTTTAAATTAAAATTGAATTGCAAGCATTGGATAAATACCAACAATCAATAAAGGCTAAAAGAGAGAGATGGAATCTAGGTAAACTTAATGATAGTGAGGTAAAAGAGGAGTATAAACAAGTATTAGATAATAAGATCAAAGAGATAGCTATAGGAGGGAAAGTAGAAAATAGATGGAAAGAAATAAAAGAGCTGTACATGATACAGCAACACAAACTATAGGTAAGTAAAAAGTAGAAGCGAGAAAACCCTGAGTAACAAAGGAGATATTGGATTTAATAGAGAATAGAAGAAAGCTTAAACCGTTCAGAGAATTGGATAGTGAAAATAAGCAAAAATATAATAGAGTTAAAAATAAGATAGTACATGAGTGTAGAAAAGCTAGAAATAAATGAATGGAGGAAAATTGTAAGGGAATACAAGATGATTTGAGAGTAGGTAAGACAGACAGGGGTTACAGGGTAGTTAAAACGTTTTTCGGGAACGATAGGAAAAAATATAATGGTATAAGATGAGAATAATGAGCTTCGAATAAATAAAGTTGAGGTAACAGATAGATGGAAAAGATATTTAGAAGACATATAAGGGAGACGATATGGATGAGTTAGAGAACGACCAAGAAGAGGATGTAGAAATAGGGTTCTCAATATTAAGAGAGGAATTTTAAAGAGCTGTTAGGGATCTTAAATAAAGCACCAGGGATAGACGATATACCGGCAGAATTAATAAAATACGCAAGTCAAAAACTTTAGACAGATTATACGAACTAGTAAAAGTAATATATGACACAGGTGAGCTCCCAATAGATTTCGAAAAAAATATTTTTATTCCAATCCCCAAAAAGTCAGGAGCTGATAGGTGTGAGAATTTTAGAAGTTACTTTAACTTCTTACGCTTCCAAAATACTAACAAAAATAATTAAAAGTAGAGTATAAGCTTTGACTGAGAACTATCTAGGCGAATATATATATATATATATATATATATATATATATATATATATATATATATATATATATATTACTCATATTTAGACCAGGGTAGAAAATTAAATAATCACATCAAATAATTTTAATCACCGTGTAGAAGCTTTGGGAAAAAGTACGCGTTATTAAAAAACCGTGGAGAATAAAAATTCATTCGTTTCATTAAAAATAAGAGATTTAAATCATGTACAAGACGCTTTATATCAAAGGAAGCAGTATTAGAAAGCTCTACGTAATTTAATTATTCCTAGTAAAGAAACAAATAGAAATTACGTGCAAAATTTATATTAATTAACTCAATTTTAAGTAACCGGTATTAAACAAAACGTACAGATAATAATTAATATTTGATTAGGAGACACTAAAAATTAAAGGGTATGATTTTTAATTGAAGTTAATTGAACCATTAGTAACATATAATATCTATAAAAACTTGTAAAAACCCAATAATAGTCAAATCGTAGAAGGGTATTTAAAATGTTATGGTTGAACACACCTGCGTATTTTTAAAAGGCAATTTCAGTTTAATTTGTTTAGATAAACATGTCGATTCTACGGATATTAGAAACGGTCGGTTGCTTTAGCACGAAATACAGAACACCTGCGTATTTTTAAAAAAGCTTGTTCCGCGTAAAATTTGCAGATAACAAATGGTTTCAGAGAATGTTGGAGAAACCGTCGCTTATACTAACGGGAAGACTAGATACGGGGTTATTTAACCCAGATAACAGTCCATGTGGACTGAAAATAATCGATAATAAAGAATATCAATTTGCACCAATAAGAACAGGTTAGATAGAGACAGATAATATGCGCAAGACTGAGACACATATAGTAAAAGGCGTGAGTGGAGCAACGTCATTGGGTTGCGATTGGGTGAAAATAAAAGGCAAAATTGAGAGGTAAAAATAACATTTCTGTATAAAATTCAATTAGTTATTTCCAGACGTTGCGAGCCGTGTCGAAATTTCTGAGATTTAAATGGTGCGAGTGCAAATTTCGTAAAAATCGCATACCGGGCTGCGGAATGGGAACCTAGCATACGAAATTCTAGAAACTGGCCGTTTTGGGGACTAGACCGACAGACAGGCTAACCTCTATATATACCGAGGTTAATATGGACAAGCTCTCTTAGATCTTCGACTTGATTCAATGCGTTAAACAGTGCTTTTTAGTTTTCCGGTTATGATTAAATAATTTAAACAGTTTGCTCGAATATTTTTGTGATTTAAAACAGTTTGTTCTTTACGTGCTACAATGAATGTACTTTAGTGCACTTAGAAAAGAAGATACAAGGTAATAAAGTTTAATATCATTGTACCAATTAGTAAAATTTACAACGACAAATGAATACACAAAAGTAGGCAGTTTTGGCGTATATTGGTGAAAGAAGTATGAATTTCTTTGCTATTTTTCGGGGGTGTTAATAATTAAATGGTTCGTAAACGTGTCTGGATCCACAAAACAAGGTTCAGATATACACAGATGAGTTCCGGAAAAGCCCTGAAACAACTTTAGATGAATGGTGATGGCGAAAATTTTAAAAGCGTTGAGAATCAGAAGCCGTAAATATAACCCAGTTGGAATGGTGTGATTAACAAAGGGACGATGTACATTGAAGCTACGAGTGCAGTAACCTTCAGGTAAATTATACTATTTTGTTCGAACTTTGATATTTTGGTGTGTGTTGAATAACTTTATAATTGATTTACTTAAAATGGACAGTAGTGAAATTGTACTAACAATAAAATTTTAATTTTAAGGTGAAATTTGCTTGTTTAAGTAGAAAAGGGTATTTTGTATTTATGTTCTGGATTATGATGAAAATTTGGGTATGTCTTTGAGCTCAATTAGACGAACCTGGTTAATTAACGTAAAGGGGTGGTAGATGCTCCCTTTGTACTCAGACTCAGGTCTGCATATATTGTTATAGTAATTAGTAGGCATCCTACAAGGACTTTAATTTTGGATGCACATTAAAATGATAGCAAACTTAAATCTTGAAATTTTCTGATACAGAAATTTATGCTGAATTTTTAATTTTGAAATTTTAATGTATTGTGAATATTGATGTAAATAGAGTTAACGTTGATGTTTGAGATAGTAATGTGTTTGTTTTTGTTTATGAATGAGGATGAAAGTTCTATCTAGAGGAGCAGCCGAGGCGGTGAACAGAAGAAAGTCGACGGACCAGGTAATTCAAGAGGTTTCACAGCAATATATATATATATATATATATATATATATATATATATATATATATATTCGATTGGTATTTCTTGACCTTCTTTTATATAATATTACTTGAAATTGTGTTTCTTGGGAAAAAGGTCTAAATAAATAAAAAAATATTTTTTTCACATTATATGCGTGTTAAACAGACGTTTCGACCGTCGCAAGATGGTCTTTATCAATGATGGTTTTTTACCTATAATACGATACATGTACATTATCTCTTATAAATACCTAAAATATGCTTACCCATAAACGGAGGTTTATATATTATAACGTAGTATAAATTGAGTCATTCATTGAATGGTATGGTACGGTTACTACACTTTAATTTATTTAATATACAATTGTACTAAACATTTACGTCACAAATTAAAATATTGTTGATATATATAAATTATGTACAACCTTGATACAAGTTGCTAAACTCTTAGTCAAAATTTAAAATTCTTAATTTCTTAGTAAACATGTACTAAACATTTTAATATACATGTTTACTAAGAAATTAAGAATTTTAAATTTTGACTAAGAGTTTAGCAACTCGTATCAAGGTTGTACATAATTTATATATATCAACAATATTTTAATTTGTGACGTAAATGTTTAGTACAATTGTATATTAAATAAATTAAAGTGTAGTAACTGACCATACCATTCAATGAATGACTCAATTTATACTACGTTATAATATATAAACCTCCGTTTATGGGTAAGCATATTTTAGGTATTTATAAAGATAATGTACATGTATCGACATAGGTAATATACATATTATATAGTACATCTATGACAGGACTAAAGAACCGATACTAATGATTAGAAGACTCATTTTGCGTTTAGTAGATTATAGAAAAGCATATATGATAGGGTTATATATGGATATGTTAAGTTCAGGATTTTGTCGAAAAATAGGTATCTCTCAGAGGTAGACTAAATTATTTACAGATACTAATGATTAGAAGACTCAAAGCGTTAATTAGCGTTTGACGAAATAGAAAAGGAAGCTAAGATTAGAAAAGCATGTTAGACAGGGCTGTATACTATCTCTGGATTGTTAATGTTTATATTCAGGAAGCTTCAAACTTAGCTAGAGAGAAAGAGATAGGTATCTCAAGTACAGGGACAAAAATAGACATGATACGTTTTGCAGATGATATAACCATTATAGCAGAGTCTAGAAAAGAGTAACTATAGTATGAAAATTAACTCAGGAAAGACAATGACAAGCGAGTTAAGGCCTAGTTATAAATCAAAATTAAAAATAGGTAATACCGAGTTACAAGAGATAGATGAATTTCGCTATTTAGGTAGTGTTCCGTTTATATTGTAAATTTTACTGCCAATTTTATT
Organism: Platerodrilus igneus; assembly: GCA_036346225.1. Taxonomy (NCBI): domain Eukaryota; kingdom Metazoa; phylum Arthropoda; class Insecta; order Coleoptera; family Lycidae; genus Platerodrilus; species Platerodrilus igneus. The sequence goes on from JARFIW010001588.1 coordinate 4,447,004, forward strand.
AATACATCGAGTTTGTTGATTATTTTAAATTCGCCGCGGTATATTTAAATTTATTAGAGTGGAACTTGCTTGGTTTACTGAAGCACACGCCAACAGTGCCGTGAGTGATAAAACTCTTGTTATTCCGCATGTGCAAACAGTGCAATGACTGGGAAATCCACGAAGCTAAGGAGAGAATCAATTTGTCTTTCGAATAGTCCGCATCGATATTTTACATGAACTGCTTGTCTTTAGAACATACCGCATCGCTATCACACACGTTCTACCTAGAACAAATTATTAGATGAAACGCATTGCTACAGAACCGATATCGTTATATATGTGCTTCGCTTCACCCGCAAAAAGAAGAGTAGTATTTGTTACATCGTTTTTTCGTCGGCACGGCTGCATAATTCACCCAGGTGAGTGCTCTTAGTAAACGTTTGATTTGGTTAAAAGCATTAATTATTTGTTGTTTGTGTAACTATCACTTAAATTTTATACAGTCCACATTTCTCTACCAAATGAGCTATTCGAAATTTACACCGCAATTAATTTACAAGTAGTATAATTACAAAGGACGAATGTAGCAGAAGGGATATAGTAGCTAAAATAGCCCAAGCTAGAAAAATGTTTAAAAAAAAAAAATACTTACTAATCGCTAATAGTATTAGTTTAGATAATAGAAAAAGTTTCTTAAAGTCGTATGTATGGAGCGTTCTATTATACGGTAGTGAGACTTGGACAATTAAAGAGGTAGATAAGGAAAAGATAGAAGCTTTTGAAACTTGGTGTTTTAAAAGAATGTTAAAGATTAGTTGGACAGATAGAGTAACAAACGAGGAAGTTTATAGAAGGATAGGTGAGGAACCCTGTATGTGGAAACAATTAAAGGTCAGGAGAGATGGAATGATAAGGCACCAGTTAAGACTTGAAGGACTATTTAGTACGGTCTTAGATTATAGGCTAACGAATAAAAATAGAGTAGGAAGACCTAAATTAAGTTATATTAGTCAAATTATTAGAGATTTAGGTTGCAAAAGGTATGTAGACCTTTTTAGACTAGCTCAGAATAGAAAAGAATTTAGAGCTTCATCAAACTGACCGTAAGTTAAAAAAAACACAAAAAAAAATAAAAATCAGTTAACTAAATGTTACCATAACATAACTCACAATTAGTTAGCGGTCTGGCATGTTGGTAGCGATTCGCTGCTTAAGCCTTACCATAACATATAATTTAACACTTTTCCTTTTTTGGAGGGGATAACCAGGTATTATTTCATTTCCTTATAAAGGGGAATCATGTAAACATGCTGGAGTTTCTTAACAACCATCAAGTTGTTAATATCTATGTAGAGCCAAGTGGATAGGAAAAGATAGAAGAGTATAGGAAGACCTAGACCAAGCTATATTAGTCAAATTATTAGAAACTTGGGTCGTGAAGGATAGGTAGAACTTTTTAGATTAGCACAGAATAGAAAAGAAGTTAGAGCTGCGTCAAACCGTCTTTAAGTAAGGTCGAAAACAAAAGGATGATGAATAAACCACAAGTAAAACGACTGTATCGCAGTTACAAGGTAAATTGTGAAGTAAGAGTAAGCCAAGAGATGGCGTGACAGGTCTCAACAAATCTAATAATAATTATTAAATAGGAGAAGTTGAACTGTATTATGAAAATTGGCACGTTACAATTACAGTTGCCCGCAACAGGAGCTGAATGGAAAGCTATTGCAAATGGATTTAATGATCAATGGAATTTTCAAAATTGCCTAGGAACAGTAGATGGAAAGCACGTGGCAATCAAGAAACCTCCACCATTGTAATGATGGCAGTTGTAAATTGTAATTATGAATTTATTATGGTAGATGCTGGTATAAATTGGTGAATATCAGACGAAGGTGTCTTGGCTCATACTGCATATGGAAAAGCATTATCAAATAAATCACTTCAAATCCTAGAACCTGCTCTATTACCAAATGGTGAAAAATACTACCTTTTGTCTTTGTCGGGGATGCCACTTTTTCACTGATGAAAACTTTCATAAAACCTTATAGCCAAACAGGATTAACAACGAAAAGAAGAATTTTCAATTATCGACTAAGTCGAGCACGTCGCATTGTAGAAAATGCATTTGGGATTGTAGTTTCCAGGTTCTGTGTGTTTCAAAGACCCACTGCGATATCTCCTGAGAAATCCCAAATAATTGTCTTAGCATATTGCTATTTGCACAAGTATTTAACAAGGAACCAGATTCAGGCATACATGTGTAACAATTCTATAGATATAGAAGATTTTCAGCCAGGAATTATTGTTGAAGGAAGTTGGAGAACAACTGGACAATCAACATCACCTTGTACAACTCGTGCCAGAAATTCATCCACAATTGCAAAAGTCATCAGAAATAGTTATTGTGATTTTTTTAATAATGAAGGGCAGATTTCGAGAAAGCATAAATTTGCAAAAATGTAGATATGAATAAATAAGTTGTATTTACTTACACTAATTGTAGAAGTATTCATTGTTCCATTACTGTCACATCGTCCATATCATCCTCGGCCTCCTTGTTGTTATCCTCAATCTGAATGGTATTTTGTGACAAACTTGGTTCATCCTGACCCACGAAAAACTTCATTCCATCAAAATACCACAATGTTGGTCCTATTTTGTAGTCTGTACCAGCACCGCTTTTTCCAAATCATTTTATTTGGTTTAATTCTTTTCTAAAGTCATTGTGCAACGAATTAAATTTTAAATATTTACAAAGCAACTGTCCATACTTTTATTTTTTTTTAAATTGTGTTGCTGTAACCTTTACTCTTAATATCCCACAGAGCGGGTAAGCTCCGATACACTTCAATACATTCTAAAATGAATTTTCTTTCTTCATCTTTTCCCTTTGTAACCGTGGTAGATGTGTACATCAACACTGTTAACACAGAACTGAAGCACTATTTTGCAATATTTCCCATAGACGAAGAAATATTTACTATAGTGCACAATAAAAATCAAACTGTTTCTGATTGACTCAATATATTGTGCAATCATACAATTTGATCTACAGACGTTCAATATTATTGTACAAGATCAATTATTGTGCAATGTATTGACATAAATATTGATCGTCCAGAGGCCACTTAAGCTATTATTAAAATATCATTTACGTAAATGTATAAAATGATATTTTGATATTATTTTTGTATTTGTTTTTCCAGATCCATGAGAATAAGATTGGTAATGCAACGTAATATTGGGGATTCCATTGGTACTCCAGATTTTTGCATATAAATATTATTTGTTGAATCTACGTTTGTTACTTTCAGAACGAAATCTAAAATTTCTACCAAGCTTTTTTTTGATAACACAACATATTTTGAAATATCTTTCCAGTTATTGTGTATGGCTTGAATGGTTAATTCTATGGGAATATTAGTGTAAAGAGACACTACATCAAGAGAAAATAGGATGTGATTATTTGGACAATGAAAATCTTTTATTTTATTTTTGAGTATCACCAGTGCAAAGGCATGTTTATATTTACTTTTTTATGTGAAGGTATAATTACAGTTGTAATAAATTATTTTGCAATTATCTAGGGACCTTGATTGAAACCTGGTCATTTAACATTTGATTTTAGAAAACTTCCTTTCAGCTAGCATTTTTACATAGGTTTTTCAGTGTTCTTATAGTGTTTTATGTTTAAGCAATAGTGTATTTAACGATTTCTCAGGTAAATTTTAAGCTATAATCACTCCTGATCTCAGGTTTTGGTATCCTCTTGTCATTCTTTCTACGGTTTTTCATTAGCAACCCTGCAAGATGAGGTGGCATTCAAGGTATTTCCAGATTAAGACCATATTTCATACCCGATAGCACTCTGGAACCCTCTTCAAACACTTATACCACCCACCCCACTGAGTTAGCTGGCAACCATTTTTGTGAATACGGTCGAGGTTCTCAGTATTTTATCAAACCAGGATTTTTAGCAGCAGTCAAAATTGTATTTTGTATCTGTAAGAACCGAAGTCGAGTTGCAGGTATCAGCTATTGCTTTAAAACAAAACAATTTGTCAATTCATTATTGACTGGTCCTTTTTATGCTTACTTAATTAAGAACAATCACCACTTTAATATGATTTCCCACAGTTATACACTACGAATTTTGGTGCCGAAGTTACAAACTGTTAAAAATTTAAATAAAAATTTTATTTAATAACTTTCGAACAGGTGAAAATAAGGAATCAAAATTTTAGCTATTGTTTTATTTGGTAATGACCTAGGGAATGCTTTGTACGTCATTTTGTTGTATGCATATGGATGACAAAGGATTTAAAAAAAAGTTCGTCACTGGCAAAAGTACATTTTTTTTCTTTTTTAAAATATGCGTTTCATTTTACACAAAATTTCCCTCTGGCATTTTCTTTCTGTTTTGCTATTTTCAAATTTTTGTAAATACCAATTTTTTTTACTACTTAGCCCTGAAAATCGAGGTAACAGAAACACATTCAAGTATGATTTCGCCAGAATATTTCTACCAAACATCAATGCTCATTAGGTTTAACTTTCTATAAAGTCTGTAATTTGACTAATTAATCAAACAAACCTATTAAAAATAAAATATTCAGTTGAAATATTAATAGATATGCATTTTAATTATTGATGGACAACCGTACGTTGAACGTTTTCTAAATCGACGCACTTCCAATAGGAAGACTTTTTCAATAATTTATGTTCAATAATGTAAAAATAGCTTAATATGCACCTCCAGCAGAAAACCTAATGCAAGAGTAGTATGGCTTGTCGATGCGAATCTTGAAACTAGTACGAAAAGAATTGGAAAAACAGAGAATAAACACTATGACAGTTCAACAAACCCTACAGAATAAGTTGTTTTATGCTTACCATTGATAAAGTGCATGTGCACTTTCTGTTGAGGATTTTCCATCGCGTCTTGGAGATTGTATCTGATTTTTAAATAAGTGTAATGAGAACTATTCGTTTCAGTGGTCCGTTTTATTTACAACACACGGTATAGTTAAATTTACAACTGTTATGTATGTCAAAACTAAAAGGACGTGCTTTGCTGTCACTATTGTTAGAAGACAAAACCAGACATTTTATTGAATATATTGTAGCTAATAAGCAAAATATGTTATATATCAGGTTATCATAAAGTAAGGGATATATTTTAAATTATGATAACTTTTTAACAAATTAAGTTAATAACAAGAAATAAATGAAATCTAATTGCTTATGAAATGGGATTTAGTATGCCCAAAACAGGTTACGGCAATTGCTCAATATGACCTCCATTTTGTTGTTGTAAGATCACCATCCTTACCTCCAAATTGTACACAGCATTTCGTAACATTTCTGGTTGAATTGTACCAATTTGCTCCGTAATACTGTCTTTTAATTCGTGTAGCGTAGTTGGTCGTCTTCTAAACACTAAACTTTTAAATAACCCCACAGCCAGTAATCCGCTGGGTTTAGATCAGGTGATCTTGGTGGCCATGAATTTACGAAATGTCTGCTTAACACGCGATCTTGAAAAACGTTGGTTAACAATTCTTTGACTGGTCGAAAAATGTGCAGGGTGCTCCATCCTGCATAAAATGATGTTTTCAATTCCGTAGTGCTCGTTTTTGCAGCTGTGAAATAACATAATTTTGTAACATTTGCAAGTATCGTTCACCATTTACAGTTACAGATACGGCTTGTCCATTCTGCATTTCCTCGTAGAAATACGGACCAATAATAAAATCAGCTGTAAAACCGCACCAAACGGCGACTTTCTTGTTATGAAGACCTTTTTGAACGATTTGTTGCGGATTTTCTGCAGACCAGATTCTACAGTTTTGAGTATTGACTCCACCATTCAGAGTAAAATGTGCCTCATCTGTCCATAAAATACGGGATAACCATTCGGGTTCAATTTCCATCTGAGCCATTACTCGCAAAGAAAAATCGTACCTAGTAGCCAAATCTGCGTCCTTTAATTCAAACAGCATTTTCAGTTTATATGGATACATGTTTAGAATTTTGCGTAAAATTTTCCAAACCGTGGTATACGGCATTTGCAATCGCTTGGATATCGCATTTGCACTGCTGATTGCGAGTGAATTGCTTTTGGCTATGTCTTGATTTTCATGAAGAACCTCTGCAACTTGGACATCACTAATTATTGGTCTTCCTGATCTTGGTAAGTCAGTTACAGACCCTGTTCTTTCAAATTTTTGTATCAAATTGCGGTACGCTTTCATTTGACAGTATATAAAACTATATGATCCCAAACATTCAAAACATATGCACCTAACCTAACTTTAATACCTCACGAATCTACTGACGTTAAACTAGGAGTGGTGTCTCTACACTTACGCTGCCGTAATTTATCGTTGATTGAAATACTTCAATTAATCTGTAAGCTGATACTATCCCAGCACCAATAACGATTTTCCATTATTATTTGAGAATGCATATTTGGTACTTTTTTAATTAGTTATGGTAGAAAAATTCCATTTTAAGAAGTACTAACACTATTTGACAGATTGTGCAGAAATGTAATAGCAGTGGCGTAGTTGAGTTATTACGATGATGGTTAGGACGGTGCGTTTTATTAATATTTTCGCACGCAAAGCGCGTTTTTTTATTTGTATAAAGTTAGCAACAACTTTTCTACCCATGAGTTATGTAAAACTGACGAGCATAAGATGACGTGAAGAAAGAATAAGCCGAAAAGCATCTCTAGGATGGCAAACTATAAGTTGCGGTTGCAATTCTACCGGCTTGAAATCCAATACGCGAAACACCATTAAAACCATTACATTTATAGATTCAAGCACAATTATAATAAATTTTTCTCACGACTATCGAGTATTGCATTTGTTACGGATTTAAGGATGTGTTAATAATGATACTCATTATTCTGCAGGTGTATATGAATTCATAATCTAACACCTTTAACCAATCAGGAATATCCGGGTTGTGGATTATGATCATAATCCAAAACCTCTGACCAATCGGTACAAACCTTCATTCAGTATAATCCGCAAAATATAATTTTCGTATCATGCAAATAGGTTGTTACACTTTGACAAATAAATTTTTGCTTGTTTACGATATTAGTTAAAACGTTTAGAAAATATTTGATAATGAAGATTTGTAAAGCCGTGTGAAAATTATAGTATTCTACTCGCAAGTTATGGCCATTACTCATTTAGGCTCGCGGCACAAACCTTCCGAATGAGTAATGGCTATCATAACTACCTCTTTGAATAATATACTATTATTCCACGAGTAAATACTAAAAACCCAATCTTAATACCTAATCTATAAATCGGAACGATATGCTGCAGATCTCATTCCGAAAATGTGGTTTTAATTATTTTCTACAATAATAACCGATAAAATATAACGAACAGCGGACAAAATACGAGTTAATTTCTAAAGTTCCAAAAAGTAATCATAAACGAGTGTTAAATTTCAAGTTTATAAACACAATGCAAAATAGTTTTGGTAAGCTTCAAAAATACGTAAATTTAATTATCGACTATTTTTGGTATTTTCGGGAAGATAATAGAGTGCGATGCATCGCTATAGGATATCAACATTAACCACCCTAAAGCACGCCAGAGCGTAAAACTTCATGTTTCTAAACCGACGAAATATAGTTTTGATAAGCTGCAAAGTACAAAAAATTAATTATCTTCCCCCTTGTTAGGAAACTTAAATTTTACATTCGTTTATGATTAATACAAAGAGCATTATAAACTACATACTAAGATTTTGATAGATAACTAATTGTTTTTATCTATCGAAATTTCTTAAACATACTACTCGTATACATACAAATACATGCAGTGAATAATGAAATGATCTTGACTGCATTTTTATAAAAGTTTAATTGATCGGCATATGCATTGAAAAATGTTTTAATGCCAAATGGGCGAATGTCAAGGGTGGTGATTCTACATAAAAATAAAAGTGAAATTATAATTCAGGATATGAATACGATGAACTAACACTATCGCAAAGTTTTTCTTAATGAGAAAAGGGTGTCCAGAGGTGTAATCACAGGTATTCAATATGGCGATTTGCCAGGGTCGTATTCAATTAATTCTATTGAGAAACTCAATTCCAGTTGTAACGTATCAGCTGAGTTTAACTTGCGATGGCGATAATGGTGAAAGTACAATTTCCGTCGCTGCAAATGCTTTGGAAAAGTATTTTATTTTCAAACAACTGGAATTAATGTTATTGTATTAATAATTGCGTAAGATCCGTCCCTGATCATTGTTTACTTATGAAAAGTTATTCCAGTAGTTTTTCTGATCAACGGCATTTCTACTGTTATAAACGCGACCGGTACACATCATACTTATTTCATGATATAATATAATCCCCACATACACACACGCACGCACGCACACACACACAGACACACACACACACACACAACACACACACACACACACACACACACACACACACACACACACATTTTAAGATGCAGAAAGTCACAGTGGGATATACGATAAAGTTTAATAAGACGCCATTATCATAAAAGTTAAAAAAGAAAATTATATGAGACGAACAGATCCAAATAATGGAACAACAAACTATTCATTCTATATACTCGAATCTTCAAACAAGAGCGTATGAGCAACAACCACTTCTCGTGAAGTTATGCTTAATTGCGGTTCCACGGGAAGATATTGGTATTGTGAATGCAGTACATGTAATTATTAGTAATGTAACTTATTTATGTTGAAATAAAGATATTGCAACTGTAAAAACACACACACACACACACACAGACATACACTAAAGTATTGAAATGCATTAAAAACTGGACCGTGTATTCAAGTGACAAAAATGACAACTCAACATGGCTGACTTCGACGAACCAGCGTGCTCTACTATACTATTTCAATGGGTATGAATGAAAGATTCCATATTCCTTGCTATTTGAAACAGGGTATTTTTATAATTTGCTTTTAACCTATAATATTGTTGATGAGATTTTTCGTGGTTTGGATGAATCAACAGTTGACTTCGTTTGTTCTAATTTATAGGCTGAATTGTATTAAAAACTATGTCTGATAAAATGCTACAACCTCTTTCCAAAAAAATTGGTTTTGTAGGTGGTGGAAATATGGCTAAAGCCATCTGTGAAGGCATGGTTCAAAAAGGTGATCTATTATTTACATTTCTGCATTAATTTTACACCATATTGTAGGGTTAATTCAATACACCGAAGTATATGTGTCTGGACCTCATTTAGAAAATCTAAAATATTGGAGCGCCAAGGGAGCTAACATTAGTACTGTTAATGGTGATGTAGCAGATGAGGCCGATGTAATATTTTTAGCTGTAAAACCTCACATTTTACCGGTTGCTATGAATTCGATGTTAGGAACATGTGATCTACAGAAATGTTCAAACAAATTGTTTATATCGATTATTGCTGGTACACTGATTCACAACCTTGAACTTGTAAGTAGTTTGAGTCTCTTGTTTTGTTTGTATAGTTTGTGAAATATTGTGGATGGGATAAATAATATAAATAATATCGCTTAGTTTCTATATGTAACAAATGCTATAGAAAATACAGTTTCTTTATATGCACACGATTAGTACTTGTATAAATATATATATATATATATATATATATATATATATATATATATATATAGAAAAGATTTTGTTTTTTGGTTCTTGGGATAAAGTCGCTCATAAATTAAACACAAAACATTAAATGTGTATCATTTGTATTAAATCGTACGTTTCGGTGATAATTTACACCTTAATCATCGATCTACATGAAAAAGTATATAAATAGGTAATTCATATAACAGGTAATATATGTTTAACTTACTTATTACTTGATAAAATTATTTTATGTATTCACCCATAATAAAAGTAACAGAAGGAAGCTTGTAATATTACTGATTAAGAATTAAAATTAATTTTGAATGAAATGTCAGTTCACTTATTTGACAAAAATGTAGGATCAAGGATGACATCAAACAACAAATTATGACACTATTTGATTATATTTTTTTATTTAAATAGTAGTATGTGGTTTATTTGTAAAAAAAATTTTTTGTATGGTGGGTTTCTAATTTAACTACGCTCAAGAATTATCAAGAACCTTTTATATATATATATATATATATATATATATATATATATATATATATTGCTGTGATATTCTCCTTTGAATGCGGGAACTGGGTCCTTTCAACAAAAAAATTCTAGTCCCACAGATTGGGCGTCATAAACGGCTGTGATCCTCTTTTCGCCTCGGCTGCTCACCTAATGTTATAAACCTCCTCATTCATAAAAAAACAACACATTCCTACCAAAAACATCAACGTTAACTCTATTTACATCAATATTCAGAATACATTAAAATTTCAAAATTTAAACTCAGCATAAATTTCAGTTTTAAAAGAATTTCAAGATTAATTTTATTATCATTTTAATGTGCATCCAAAATTAAAGTCCTTGTTGGATGCCTACTAATTAATATAACAATATAAGCAGACCGAGTCTGAGTATAAAGGGAGCATCTACCACCCCTTTACGTTAATTAACCAGGTTCGTCTAATTGAGCTCAAAGACATACCCAAATTTTCATCATATTACCGAACATCAAAACTAAATACCCTTTCTACTTCAACAAGCAAATTTCATCTTAAAATTAAAATTTTATGGTTAGTACAATTTCACTAATGTCCATTTAAAGTAAATCAATTATAAAGTTATTCAACACACACAAAATGTCAAACAAAATAGTATAATTTACCTGAAGGTTACTGTCCTCGTAGCTTCAAAGTACATCGTCCCTTTAGTTAATCACACCATTACAACAGTATTATATTTACGGGTTATAATTCTCAACTCTTTTAAAATTTTCTCAATCACCATTTATTTAAAGTTGTTTCTGGGCTTTTCCGAACTCATCTATGTATATCTGACCCTTGTTTCGTGGATCCAGACACGTATTTGAACCATTTAATTATTAACACCCCCGAAAAATAGCAAATAACTTCATACTTCTTTCACCAATATACGCCAAAACTGCCTACTTGTATCTAAGTGCACTGAAGTACATTCATGTTAGCACGTAAATAACCAACTATTTTGAATCACTAAAATATACGAGCAAAATTTTAAATTATTTTATCAAACTAAAATGCACTGTTTAACATCTTCAATCAAGTCGCGGATGTAAGAGCTTTTAACGCATCGAATAGTCAAAAGTCTAAGAGAGCTTGTTTATATTCATCTCGGTATATATAGCAAAAGCCGGCACGTCGCTTTTGTCCTCAAAACGGGTAATTCTAAAGAATTCCTCATTTTATGTTCCCAGTCTGTCGCTCGCGCGTCGATTTTTACGAATTTTCACTCGCCCCATTTAAATCTCAGAAATTCACACGGCACGCAAACCTGTCCGAGAAAAACTAATTAATTTTATACAGAGCTGTTATTTTTACCTCTCAAGTTTGCCTTTACTTTTAACCAATCGCAACCCCATGACGTTGCGCTACTCACGCCTTTTACTATATGTGTCTCGGTCTTGCGCATATTATCTGTCTCTATCTAACCTGTTCTTATTGATGCAAAGTGATATTCTGTATTATCGATTATTTTAGTCCACATGGAGTGTGAAATAACCCACCTTTAGCAATTCTTGTAACTATTATGCGACGTTTTCCCCAAGATTCTCTGAACCATTAATTATCTGCAAAATTTTCGCCGAATGAGCTTTTTAAATAAACCCAGGTGTTCAAACATAATATTAATTCCCAGAGCTTTATTTTATTGGGTTTTTACAAGTTTTTATAGATATTATCTGTTACTAACGGTTCAATTAACTTCAACTAAAATTAATACTCTTTAATTTTTAGTGAATCCTAATTAAATATTCAATTATTATTTGTACATTTCGTTTAATACTCGTTGCCCAAACTTGAATCAATTAATATAAATCTTGCACGTAATTTCCATTTGATTCTTTACTTTGGAATAACTAAATTACACGTTGAGCATTTTAAAACTGCTTATTTTTATATAAAGCGTCTTGTAAATAATTTTAATCTCTTATTTTTAATAAAACGAATGAATTTTTATTCTCCACGGGTTTTTAATAAAGCGTATTATCTAATAAACTTCCTTATACACGGTGATTAAAATTATTTGATGTAATCCATTAATTTTCTACCCTGGTCTAAATATGAGTAATATATATATATATATATATATATATATATATATATATAAACTATGATAAATCACTACAAATCACCATTGGAAATGTAAGTTTCAGTGTTTATGCTGGAATTTTTTATGCAAATGTAGTCATGAAGCATTGTTAAAATCTCAACCTCATGTAAATTTTTGGTGAATGATATTGTTAAGTTGCTTCTAATTTTGGCATTACGTTTTTAACGCAAGTTCTAAAATGGAAATTTAATTAAAAAACTTTACTTGAATACTAACATAAAACATAGGCCTAGAAAATTATTACATAATAACTAAATAACCCCACTTTACATGTATTACCAATTTTCATTAAAGGTCTTCAGTCCTGGAACTGGTTGGACGCATACCTCAATTGTTTTGTACTCCGAGCAAACTTACACATTTCCCTGAAATTCCCATAGCCTACATTTTTATCTGTGTGCAATAGTCTATTCTAGGTTTATTTTTACCTCTTTTTTTCTTTCTTTGCTTTTAAATAGATTTCGCAATATCTTCCTGTGCTTTAGTATGTAGCCTATCTTCCTATCCCTCATGTTTTTTTATTGTTTCCACAAATTTCTTTTTTCCCCTACCATTTCGAGAACTTCTTTATTTGTAACTTGTCCATGATATCTTCATTCTACATATGTAGTAGTTACTTGTTATTGTTTAATTCAGCATAGCTTTGTGCTAATCTTTATTTTATATATTTTACACTTTTCCCTTCTTGCGTTATTTGGCTTTCTAGGTAACAGAAATTTTTAACCTTTTGTAAGTTTTTGTTTCCTATCTGAATTCTGGTTTTTGACTTTTTACTCTTCCTTTACATTCTAGTGCTTTAGTTTTGTATGTTAATTTTCATATCCTATCTTTCTGTTAAAAGATAGAAGACTTCTGGAATGTTGTGCTTTAGATGTATAAGGATGATAGCATGGACAGACGAGGTTAATAACAAATAGGTTATAGAAATAGTAGAGGAATAAAGATATCTGTCCATTCTGAGCGGACCTGCACCTTGATGACGTTCTAAAATACTAGAACAGGTAGAATGGCTTGCGCATTTCAATGAGCTAAAGAGCCGAACTATAGGTTTAACCAAATTAGTGGGGTCTTTAGCGAGGAACCAGACTAACACAGGTCCCCGGAAAAGGGCAGCAGCTTTTTCGGTACTTAGAATGGCAGAGACCGTAGGGGTCGGTAAGACATTCTAAGACACACCACTGCGATGTAGAAGGCAACGGGAAACCACCATATTATCTCCCAAGTACACAGAGTACTCAAATTGTTGTTAATGATGATGGTATCCTCTAGGGTAAAAAATTCAGGAGGTAAAATAGTCCACCATTTGGATCTCCGGGAGGGGACTATTTCGGGGGATGTGATCCAAAAGTATACAAAAAGATGCGTGAACATTCTGCGAGTCGGAGTGTGAAATGTCAGAAGTATGAAACAAGTAGGTAAGCTAGAGAACATGAAACTCGAAATGGATAGGTTAGCACTAGACATAGTAGACATTAGCGAAGTCCGCTGGCCAAAGGCGAGAGATTTATGGAGTGAAGACTTTAGGATAATTCATACAGGATCAGAGGAAGGAAATTCAGGTGCGGGGATAGTTATGCGAAAAAAGATAGGACGACGTGTAGAAAACAACTTACAAAAGAACAAAAGAGTACTCATGGTTAGATTTGAATCTAAACCAGTAAATACAGTTATAATATAAGTATACATGTCCACCTCTAGCTAAGTCAGGAAGAGGTAGAGGCGATCTATAAAGATATCGAACACATACTAAGATACGTAAAAGGGACATGAAAATTAAATAATTACAGGGGATTTTGATGCAGTGGTAGGTGAGGAAAGTGAAAGAGCAATAGTAGGTTTATTTGGTTTAGGCACGACAAATGACAGGGGAAATAGGCTGGTAGAATTTTGCGACAAGAACAATTTAACCATTACAAATACATTATTTCAACATCATGCTAGAAGACGCTACGCGTGGAAGGTGCCAGGAGATATAAGAAGATATCAAATAGATTACATTATCGTTAGACAACAGTTTAGAAATCAAGTAAAAAACTGTAGAAGCTACCCGGCAGCAGATATAGACACAGACCACAACATCGTAATTATGAAGGCTGCACTTAGATTTAAAAATCTGAAAAAAAGGAACAGAAAAAGGCACTTTGACTTTGAGAAACTTAAAGATAAAGATATCCATGAAAGATTTGAAAAAAAGTCAAATGAATTGCTGAAAGATATCGGAAAAATTTCTGATACTAAGGAAGTAGAAACAGAATGGAATAACATGAAATCCAACCTAGACATGGCGGCGAAAGATGTTCTAGGGTATACACAAAAAGAAAATAAGAAAGCATGGATAACAAAGGATATCCTGAATTTAATAGAAGAAAGACGAAAATATGAAAATAGATCAGATGAAACATGAAAACAGAGATACACAGCCATAAAATGGGAAATTATTCGCAAATGCAGGAAAGCTAAAGAACAATAGATTGATGAAAAGTATAAAGAGGTACAAACTAAGATGGAAATAGGAAAGACAGACAAAGCATACAAATTAATTAGAATGAATTTTAGGAATATAAAACCATATAGCAAAAATATAAGGGACGCGAAAGAAAACGTTATTATAGAAAACGTAGAAAAAGTAGCTAGATGGCAGGAATATATAGGGAATTTATATTCGGGAGAGAAACTAACAGCATTAGAACAAGAATCAGACATTGAAAATGATGACCTAGGATATCCTATATTTAGAGATGAGTTTGAATTAGCATTAAAGGGACTGAAGAATGTTAAGGCACCGGGTACAGATAAGGTGTAAGCAGAAACTCTAAAAGCCGATGGACAAGCAGTATCAGAACGTCTCTTCCGACTTGTAAGTTATATGTATGAGACAGGCGAGATACTCAAAGATTTCAAACATAACGTCATAGTCACTATACAAAAAAAAGAGGCGGGGATATATGTTAAAATTTTCGAACAATAAGTTTGACAGCACACGTTTCAAAAATATTAAGTAGAATTGTACAAAGACAAATGGAAAAACGAGCTGAAGAAATACTGAGAGAAGATTAATTTGGGTTTAGGCGCAACAGGTGACCATGGAAGGCTATTTTAGCTTTGAGGGTGATAATGGAGAAAACAGCAGGGAAGAGGGAAAGCGTAAATAAAGGGTTTGTATCTGGAAAAAGGATTCGATAATGTAAAATGGAAACAAATGTTCAAAATACTCAAAAAGTATTACACTATTATTGGTGATACATTTATATGGTGATAGTTCTTAAAAGTCGGTAATACAGTGTTACGGGCCAATTCAGCACTACGACACCAAGGGACGGATCGGGACCCGTAAGCGGCCTAGCTCTAGCCGGTGAGGGGTAGGTCAAACAAAAGTCGTAGCTTGGGATTGCTAAATGCCCTAAGATAACAATTATAATGAGATGTGAATTCGGTAAAACGTCAAAAATCGGGTGGGCACCACCAGTAATGTCACAATGCTAGATGACAAAAGGAGAATCTCGTCACTGGTCGGTAGACTCCTTGCAGCTCAATATTTAACATAAAATTCTCAGAAAATCTCGCAGAGCAGAGAGGTTGAATTCACCCTACTAACATAAACTTCTTACTAAAATAATGCACGTAGACAACTTTACTTAATTCTATTAACAAATTCCAACGACTGAAATAAATACATGGTTAGTTACATAAACAAATATGGCACATACATATATGAACAAGTAAATGTAAACATTACCACAAGGAATATTGTCGATAAAGTAAATGGCATACAATTATTATTACTAGAAGGTGTACTGGCCAGTAAAGCAATGTGTAATAAAACTAAGGTGGAGTTGAGTGCACAGGACACCCCCACTTGCTCTACTTACACAGTAACTAATAAAATATTTAAAACGTAATGCGTAGGACGCCGTGTGCATACAACCCTACGCTAGTAACTTAGCGGCAACAATAACTTTCGATTCAAAATGTACATTGTGGTCTTAATTCAGCAAATATGTAATCATAATAATTTTGAATATCTGGAAGTATCAGTACAAACGTCTTAAATATTACGTTAATTGGAAATAATATGGTTTAACTATTTACACTAGTTAAATGTGTGTTTGTTGTTCGCGACAACGGTAAAGTATCGATAAAGCGCACACATTTTAGGACTCGGTGATAAGGGATTAACACAACTTCATGTACGGGTTGCGCTTACTTTAATTGCACAAACGTTTAATATTATAATCGACGTATTTGGGGCTTCACTGTAAAATCTACTAATACACTCGCTTACCTTATAAGGTGGATTGTACCAGTCAACACTCTGAGATTGTCGAGTTTTCTACTTTCAAACACGTGACAGTTAATCTATTACTTGATCCCCAACAACTGGGTTATATTACGGGCCTACCGCAACCGTAACGAGATTTCCATTCATCCTCTAGACAGTAACTCCCAAATTCATTGGCATTAATCAATACTTCTAAAACGTAAACAACAAAAGAGGATGCATCAACCTACAACAGAATGATTAACCACGTGCAGCACGTGACGCTATTAGCGAAGATCAACAATCAAAACTCGGCACTTGCACTATAACTTCTACTGAACCACCAAAATAAACGATCGATTAACTGTGTTCTCATAACTACATATTTCATGTAAAAACTGAATAAATCCGCTCTAAGCGATTAGTTTTATCACAAAACTCCACTTGACAGAACTAACTCATAAAAAAAAATTAACAGAACTCCTAAAACGTCACAGCCATCGGCCTTCTTGATTTTCTCCAAAAACAAACTGTCGAAATTATGAAGGGATGTGCGGGCAACGCGCTCTTTGTTATATTTTAAACTGATGAATTATTTACACAAACTAATGGGCTTTATATACATATTTCTTTAATATAAGGTAACAAAATAAATGGAACGTTACAACAGTTAAAAGCCGATAATACAGTTACCAAAGTTCATGAAATACATCGCGCAAGCGCAATGAATAGGGAAGCAATGCAACGCCCTGGCGGCCGGAAGCGCGAACCTTATTACAGATTCCGCGTTGCCACTACCATGACGTCATCATTACCCCACATTATATTGCACCATAATCGGAAATATAAAAATTTAAGCAAAAGTTCATATTCGTGAACAAATTAAACACGGTATTACTTACCCCGGAAATCCGAACATTCTACGGGGTTGAACCAAAGTTGGCCTCTATCAAGGTTCCTCAGGGCTCCATCTCGGAGTAATCAAAGATGGTGACTCATCATCTCGGGTCGTGGAGTCCGGTTTGCCTCGAGGTGGCTGCAAATTACCTACCTATGCAGGGAATAGACAGGAAAAAACAGGTAAAGGGCGACAACAAAGATAATTAGCAAAGGAAATCTACATAGGTAAAGCTACGATACGATACTTCAAAGCGACCACTTCACTCGAAAAACCAAGGCAAAAGGCCACATTTCAGAGCGTCACCAAAACCTCTCACCACTTTGTCCCCACTCCTTGTCTTTTTCACATCCGCACGAAGTTATTCGTCTACCCCTCTAGTGTCGTGCCATCTGCGCAAATGCACTCTGACGTATCGGAAGTACACGCCTAGTCTATTTAAAATTCCCGCGCACCGCGTCTTTTGAAATTATGGCGCGAAACTTCCGTACATCAAAACTTAACCTAAAAACACTATTTAAGTGCCACTTTGGCACGTAACAAAAGATTGGAATGAGTTATAGGGATAGACGAGCAGTACATAGCTTATACAAAGAACAAACAGCAGTAGTAGAATTAGAACAAGAAAGTAGAGAAGTAAATATTAGGAAAGGGGTGAGACAGGGATGTGCCTTATCCTCATTAATTTTTAACTTGTACATAGAAGAGGCAATGAATACTGTCAAATGCAGGAAGACATTTGAAATTAATATGCAGGGACAGAAGATTGATATGCTTGGATTTGCAGATGATATAGCGGTATTATTATCTAGCAAAGAAGAGTTAGAAGCTGCTCTTAATGAAATGGAAACAGTTCTTTCGGAGAGATATGGTATGAAAATTGACAAAAATAAAACTAAAATTCTAGTATGTAAAAGAGGGGAAAATAAATCAAAAACAAGAATACAAATAGGTAATGAGAACTTACAAGAGGTTAAAGATTTCTGCTACCTAGGAAGTCAAATAATGCAAAATGGGAAAAGTACAAAAAATATAAGACAAAGATTAGCACAAGGTCGTGCTACATTTAACAAAAAAAGCAACTACTGTGCTCAAAGACCACAAACATAGAAACAAGGAAAAGATTGCTTAAAACATACATGTGAAGTACAGCCATTCGGCTGTGAAGCCTGGACAGTAGGAGAAGCAGATAAGAAAACAAAACATATGAAATGTGGTGCTACAGACATATGATGAAGATATCATGGACAGACAGAAAGAAGTATGTGGAAAACAGTAAAAAATAGGAGAAATAGAATGATAGGCAACATACTAAGACATAAGCGAATAGTGCGGAGTGTATTAGAAGAAGAGATAGGAAAAAAGAGAAGTAGAGGTAGACCTAGGTTAGACTATTGCACACAGATAGTGAAAGATGTAGGTTGTGGGAAAATCAGGGAAATGTGCAGGCTAGCGCAGAATTGAAATCATACAAGGTACGCGTCCAACCAATTTGAAAATGGAAAACCTAATGACGAAAAAAATAACTCTACTTAAATCTGATGATTTTTATAAGCAACTACAGGTATTGGTTTTGCAATATTGTCAGCTAATGTTAATTGTGCGAAAGGATTTACTGAAAAACTATTAATTTGGCAAATATCTAAGTTGGGGATCTTGGGGTAGCCACAGACTGCTTAACCCCTTTCACATGCAACTGAATATCCGTGAAATAGGGCATATTTTTAGAAAACAATAGAAAGGGAACCATGCTGTATTTAGACTGTAGAAATGTCAGGGAACTGTGTAGAGTAGCTCAGATTAGAAATAAGTGGAGGTACGCGTTCCACCAGTTCCAAGACGGAAAACCTATTGACGATAAAATGTAAACCTGATGATTACTATAAAAAAATATAGATTTTACAATAGTTTCAACTAATCTTCATTGTCCCCAAAGGATTTATTGGAAAACTATAATTCGGCAAATGATCAGGTGTTGTGGGATCGTGGTAGCCACAGGCCGTGTAACCGCCTTCACATACCACTGAATATCGATGAAATAGGGTAGATATTTACAAAACAATATAAAGGGAGGGGGATACTTGGCAGCCACAGGCTGCTTAACCCCCTTCACATACCATTCATTTAGATTTCCAATGCTCCACCCGAAGGTACTACATTGGCCAGGAGGCGAGTTTTTTGTTGCCTGGAAATTTAGAATTTTGCCGAACCCTTGCCGTTCCAGACAAGGTAGGGATCTTTAACGTGCGTGACAACACACACACGGAACCTCCATTTAACCTCTCATCCGAACGAGGGCATAATATTTGTGAAAAATGCTTACCTGCCATTTTTCAAGCAGTCGGCCGTGTCGGGATTTGAACCCGGGACCTTGGGATCCGTAGTCTTACACTTACTACATTGATCCTCGGCGACGCCCCCCTTCACATACCACTGAATCTCGGTAAAATAGGGCATATAATTAGAAAACAATAGAAGGGAATCGAGCTGTATATAGGTTCTTGTGAGAATTGCAGTGAACTAGGTGGGCTAGCTCAGAACATAAATAAGTGCAGGTACAAGTCCAACAAGTTTCAAGACGTATTGTATTGTATTGTATTGTATTTATTTGAACCCATATATACATGGTAGTGGCAGAGACAAGCAATTTAACAAACAATATAACATATAGTGTACGACAGTGTTAAAAGTCTAAAAATAATTACAATAAAATGTATTATAGTCATAACCAATAAAAATTAACCAACAATAGTGATTAACAAAGTACCTGTCATAATAGATCTACTTGACAGACTCATCATTTAAAAACTCCTCCACCGTATAATAACACCGGTCACGCAGCAAGGCTATTAGTTACAATTTAAAATTATGAGTATTCTTAGAGTTTTTAATGCTGTCAGGAAGTTTATTATAGAGAGTTGGTGCCATAAAAAGTATTGATTTATAAACTCGGGTGGAAGTAGGTGTAATTTTGTAGATATCTCTTGAATTTCTTGTAATGTATGAAGAATTAGTGTTGGCACAATTATATTTGAGTGTTTTTACGGAAGAGCAGCAATGTATCTAAAATGAATAGGGAAGAATATGTGAGAACTTTCAGTCGTTTAAAGAGCGTCCTGCAGTGTTCATCCCTTGGTTTATGGCAAATAATCCGGATAGCTCGTTTTTGCAATTTGAAGATGAGAGACATCTTTTCTAGCGTGGTATATCCCCAAAAGGGAATACCATACCGCAGCCTGGATTCAAACAAGGCATAATACACTTTAAGGGCAGAGTCAGTTGCTAGTTCCGTGGATATAGTTCTCAGTGCAAAACACGCTGATGCTAAGTTAGCAGCAAGCAAGGATATATGATCTGACCAAGTTAAGCCATGGTCGATAGTTAAGCCTAAGAATTTAGTATTAGTGACAATATTTAATGATAAATTGTCATATAAACTTATAGTTTCAGAGGTGACTTGAGGTTTGAAAATTATACAGCAAGTTTTTTTAGTGTTTATAGAGAATTTGTTTATTTTGAACCAGTTTTGAGTAGAAACAAGATCCGATGAAATGCAATTGTGAGGTATAGGAGCACAAGAAGAGTCCCAATACAAAGTAATATCATCGGCAAATAATGTACATGAAGCATATTTAACAGAAGATGTAAAGTCATTAATATAAAGTAAGAATAATAAGGGTCCCAAGACAGAACCCTGAGGAACTCCTAAATTTACACGTACCATATTTGATACAATTGTTTTATGTTGACTAGAGAGTTTAACGGATTGAGTTCTGTTCTCTAAGTAAGATTTAAGCCATGAATTTGCCACCCCTCTAATACCATAATGGTCAAGTTTATTTAAAAGGATGCTATGATGCACGCAATCAAAAGCTTTACTAATGTCTACAAATACAGCAGCAGATGCAGACTTTCTTCTATTCAATGTTCTATAGAGACCCACTAAAAATTGATGTATAGCATCTGCTGTGGATTTGTTAGAACGAAAACCAAACTGATTAAAATTTAGAATATCAAATTTGTTAACAAATCTGGTAATACGTTTCTTTATAAGCGTTTCTAATAATTTAGAGAAGGTTGAGAGTAAAGAGATTGGTCTAAAGTTATTAAGCGTTTTGGATCCTCCCTTATGTAAGGGGATGATAATAGCATGTTTCAAACACGAGGGAAATATTCCATTCAGAAAAGAATCGTTTTATAAGCTTAGTAAGGTATTGTATAACATGAAGCGGAAGAAGTAATAAAATTTTAGCTGAAACATTATCAATTCCTACTGTATTTTTATTTTTAAAAGCTTATAGGACCCTAACTGTTTCGTGCTGATCGGTAGGGTAAAGGAAGAGACTATTACGATTTCCATCCTTGTGTTTACGCAAAAACTCAATAGCATCAGTAGCCAAAGAATCGTTCTCTGAGACCAACTCACTAGCTACCTTAGCAAAATGTACATTTAAAGTGTTTGCGATATCATCCACGTGACAATTCTCAAGCATAATGTCTTGTTTCTGAGTATTTAATCTATTAGTCAGTTCATTTATAACTCTCCATGTTTCTTTAGGAATATTTTTCGAATTTAATATACGTTTAGATAAAGAATGTGACTTTGTTGTTTTTACTAAATTGTTAAAAATTCTTTTATAGCGAAGGTAATAAGATTTAATGAAAGTAGAATTGGAGAAATGTTTATACAAAATATGAAGTGACTTTGTTTTTTGCTGAAATTCTCAAGCCCGCAGTTAGCCAACTTTTATTCCCAGGCTTAACTAACACCAGGGGAAGGACATGTCAAATGCCGAAGAGATTTTGTTAACTAATGAATTGAAATTATAGTTAAGGTTAGTTAAATATGAAGTGGGTAGACTATCAAAGGAACTCACAAAAGTAGATAGTTCGCTGGGGAAAAAATTCTGTGGTATTTAGGGGCTGGTATGTTCGGATTTTGTAAACTAGTACTGAAAAGAATTGCTTCATGGTCCGATAGATCACTACTGATTATTTCAGTATTAATAATTAAATTTGGACTGATATTTGTAAGAACATAGACAATTCTGGAACTAGAGTTAGCTGTTATTCTAGTGTCAGATGCTACCTGCATAACTAAGTTGTAGCAATTAATAATTTGTTTTAACCGAAGAACATTTTTATCCAGGTTGTTATTAAAATTAAGATTAAAGTCCCCTGTAATGATTAGCTTACAATAAGAAGAAGTAACCGAGTGTAAGAGTGTATCCAGGGATAAAAGGAAATAGTCGACATTACCTGTTGGGGAACGATAAATGGAAAAGACATGTAGTTTAAGACTTTTGCTGAAGGCATGAGAGAGTTCAAAATTGAGTTCACTCTGGAGTTCATTAAAATCAGTGTTTTGGGAGAAATCAGTGGTCAAACTACAATAAATGGCTGTGTCACCATGACTCGAAAAGGGTCTGTGATATATACTAATAATGTGATAATTTTCAATATGAACATATTCCTCTGAGTTTAGCCAATGTTCTGTCAGACATATAATTTCTGGAAAGCCTATGCTATCTAGCAATACAAGTAAGTTATTAACCTTGCTGCGCAAACTACGTATATTGCACAGTAGGAGGGAGAGGCGCCGTGGTTTCATAGTTCTAAAAAAATTTTATTATTTTTAAGATTATTCCCTAGATTAGGTTTGTCAATTCGATTACTTGAATCAGAAATGTTCAAGTTTGAAATATCATGTGATGAGTGTGTGAATGAGGACCTAGAACTATATGTAGATGTTTTTATATATATATGAGATTTTGATTTTGATTCCTAATGTTAACAGATAGTGTAGATTTGGAGGTAAAGCTATTAGTGATCAGTAAAACGTGCTTCTATAAAAGTTCCTTTCCATTGTTTTTAATATGTAATCCATGGTTGGTGAAGTGTTTTGATGATAGAATGGTGTTGATATCAACGTAAAAAAAGTTGACTTTAGCTGAAACAAGCAGCGAGTACAAGTCACAATTAAGTGAATGTATAAAGTTATTTAATATATGACGATCTTTCCAAAATGGGGAACATATCAGGACCAAATTTGTGTTGACAGCAATGTTGAGTAATAATTTTTTAGTATCCTGAGAAATGTTGGAGCCTCTAAGAGCATTGTTAGTTCCACCCAAAATAATAACATAATCGTCTTGAGTGAAGTCTCTGATATGTGATGATATGTTTGCTGTAACAACGTCTAATGTTGCATTAGGTTTGCATTCATTGAAGATTGAGAAATTATTGTGTTTAATTAATGAGCTTAGGATTGCATAGAAATTTTTCACATGGCTGTCGCCATATACAACTATCTTTTTCTTTTTCAGATTAGGAATAGCATGACTATATTGAGAGCTGGAGAGAGGCTTTACTGAGCGAGACAAATTGTTAGAATTATTGAATTTGTTATAGACTGGTTTGATGTAAGTGCTTCCTGAAGGTTCAAGTCTATCATAATTATCTGTGTAGATATTATTTTCAGCGTCAGTTATGACTGTCGTACTCATGGAGGTTGTTATCCCAGAAGCACTAGTTAAAAGATCTTGATTAACAGCAGAGGAATGAGTGGCACTTCCAGATGTCAAATCTGTTGTTTGGTTTTGTGCATCAACCATATCAGTGGATGTGGGCTTAGTTTGAGAGTGCATACTATTGACTATAACCTCAGATTGTGAGTGCTCATTAAGTAAATTACTACTCCCAATCCGATGTGAATTAACAATTAAGAATTTGTCACTCAAAGTTTGCGAAGCTTTATTAATCCAAACAGAAGGTTTGAAATTCTGAGCAATGACAAGCTCAGATTTAAGAGATAAGTTTTCAGTTTCAAGTATTTTTATTTTAGATGAGTAGTCCTTTGAAAGGGATTGATTTTCCTCATTAATTTTATTGAGCAAATCTTCCATACATAAACTTTCTTCTAAGCAGAGGTCGACTTGAGCTTTTAATCTTTCAACATGGCGAGTTAAGTTATTGCATTCTTCTTTAAGATTTCATTTTCCGCTTTAGTGTTATTTAACTTATCAATTAGGGTGCTGTATTCTTCCTCAGGAATGGAAAAAGCATTAGTGGTACAGCAGGATACTTTATAATTCTCTATTTTTTTGAATTTGTTCGTTTTAGCCTCCAACCAACTCTTGTGGTATATTGCATTACAATTGATGCATATATAGTTGCTATGAAATTTGGCTTTGCAGCAATTAAAAACAAAACGTCCAGCCATTAATATGAATGCTGGTGAATAATTACATGTGAAGGAATGAGGAAGGAAGCAAAATTCTTCACACTGTGGGGTCCTTCACAGTGACTAAGTATGACAGAAAGGAGTAGACCACGGTAGAGTTGTGAAATAGAGGACAGAGGAATGTAAACATATATATAGGAGTTAATTCAGTGTCAATAAAATTATAGTAAATTAAATACAAATACAATCACAGTGCAGGCTATCCAAGTTTGCATAAAACTCTTTATAGTGAGATAAGAGAATTCAATAATAAAATATAAGAATAGCAATATTATAGTTGATAAGTGATAAAATTACATCTGGCATACAACTCAATTGTAATCAGTTTATTATAAAGGTGTTCAGTTTAATTCCAGGTATAATAAAATTTATACCAAGGTCAAGTAATAATAAATTACCTATGTTGTGATGTAATATTTGAAGATTATTAATGAATCCCTTAGTCTGATGTGTCCAAAATATAAACTAAATAAGCCAGCCTTGGTTCTTGCACAAATATACTAAATTAAAAAAATTAATACTAAGGTTGTCCACATTAACAGCACAGAAAGGAAGAGCACATTTAACACACACCATACTCTTGTATATCTAATGTTATAAAAAAAAAAAAACCCCAATGACGAAAAAATAAGTGCTTTTAAATTTGATTAAACAACTACAGGTATTTGTTGTGAAATATTTTCAACTAATGTTGATTGTGCGAAAGGATAAATTAGAATAACTATTAATTCGACAAAGGTTCAAGTGTTGGAGGAACTTGGCAGCCAAAGGCTGCTCCCCTTCACACACCACTGAATATTGTGGAAATAGGGTATAAACTGTAAAACAATAGAAAGTGATCGAACTGCATCAAACAAGAAAGAACAGCAGCTATGTTCGAAGACAACGGACATAGATACAAGAAGAAAACTGTTCAAAGCACAGTGTGGAGCACAGCGCGGTACATCTATGAAATAGGGGCAGTAGGAAAAGCAGACAGAAAGGGATAGAAGCCTTCTGGAAGGTTGTGCTTCAGATGTATGAGGATGGTAGCATGAACAGACAAAGTTAATAACAAATTGGTTGTAGAAATAGTAGAGGAATAAAGATATCTGTGGAAAATGAGAAAATAGGAGAAATAAAAGGAAAGGATACGTTCTAAGGCATTTCTGGGGAATAGTACGGGATATATTACAAGCAGAGATAGGAAAAGATAGCTAGGGTAGACAGAGATAAGATTTTTGCACACAGATAGGGATAGATGCTGACTGAGTAAATTTCAGTGAAATATGTAGGTTGGTTCAGACTAGGAAACAATGAGGGTACACGTCCAACCAGTTCCAGACTAAAGACCTAATGAAGATGAATTAAGATTTACAGTTAAGCATCTTCTTGTTGTTGATTTTTAATTTATTAGCGTTGACTTTTCCAAAACATAACTACCAATTCCTAAACATCAATGTTCCATCCTCTGTTAAATTGTTTCAAGAAGTCTAATGTCTATGCAAATTTAAGCTGCTGAATAATAGAAATTGATTAAATTAAGACGTTTTTACTTAAAAACAAGAACTTCCGTTATTAAAAAACCAGTGAAAATTCTTTTAGGATATTTCTAAATGCCACGTTGCCATTATTACATATAATTGACATTCTTTAAAAGTATTTTTTATGTATTTGAATGTAAATTTATATAATATACAATCCTTTAATTATAGAATATCGTTGAAACACCTTTAATAACTATGCGTTTATGCGTCAAATGTAATTAATTCGTTTATACAGAACATTTTATAAATACGTTCCTCTACAAATCAACGTTTAAATAAATTTGCTTCTTTCTTGCATTTCCTCAAATTTATGAAGTAAAATCTTTATCATAAACTGTAATATGAATGTGGTATGACCTTTAATCACAGTAATGCCTTTTTTTTATATTTTCCATTCCGATAATTTGATTTTTAAACGAATGCAAGCAAATGTCAACTTAATTAATAAAATCCAATAAAGTCCCATGTAATTGATGCATTATGATAACCCCGTAAACGAGGTATGCAAGACACTATGTCAGTTGGTAGCGATATTAGATAATGTAAAAATGATGCGCAAATTATAGATGACGTCACACAATATGCAAATTAGGTCGACACAATTTACCAATTACACAAATTTTAAAGAAAACCCCCACGGGGTACTCACATGAACATGTAGGGCTTCCTTCAGAATCACTCCATGATGTCGGTGGCGGCTGCTCTTTCTCGGGCGTGGGAATTCTTGAGCCGGTTGAATCCAAATTCAATTTCTTCTTCCTATATGTAGGGAACGACAGGAACGGGTTTATAAGGAACGATAATCAAAGATAAGAGCAAAAGGGATCTACATAACACAAAAAAGGCACGATAAGATACAAGACAGCCACATCTGTTCCTATCTCGGAGGCTAGTTCCAACGCGTATATTGGAAATCTACCACTCCCTTCTTGGCCCACCGCATCGGCGCAAATCTCCCGTAACGCGCTATCTGAAGTGACGAAAATACGCGCACGTTTTTTTAAATTTATGGCGCGAAATTCTTACATAATAAAACTTAATTGAGAATGTTTACGGCCGATTTCGGCACGTAACAGCATTTATAATTAACAAAAAGTATAATCTCTTGAAATTGATGACAGCATAATTTGCCAAATCAGGCCGTCACGTGTAATACAAAAGTAATGTAAAGAACTTATGGGATAATGATAAAGTTAGAAAAATGAATATAGTAAATTTGAATTTCCAATAATTATTAATAAAGATTCACAAATCTGTCTAGAAAAAATATTTTTGTTTTATTAAATTTTTAAAACATTGCTTTTTATTCGTTTAAGCAACTTTTTTTTTAGGTCTTGTCAATGTTACAAGGTGCACGAGTAGTACGAGTGATGCCAAACACACCTCTCGTGGTTGCAGAAGGATGCACAGTATATTGTCCTGGAAGAGATGTTACTGATGCTGACATAGCTATAGTTAAATCTGTTTTTGGCTCAACAGGGTTATGTCAGTCGGTTCCAGAAAACATGATTAATGCATATGGTGCCCTTGCGGGAAGTGGCCCTGCCTATGTAATATTGTAACACTACTTGTATAAAAGTAATTTTTATATCTCGTAGATATATTTAGCAATTGAAGCATTGTCTGATGGAGGAGTTAAAGTAGGTATTCCTCGAGATATGGCTACTAAATGTGCAGCACAGGCAGTATTGGGAGCAGCTAAAATGGTTTTAGAAACTGGCAAACATCCTGGTGTTCTAAAAGATGAAGTGTGCTCGCCTGGGGGCTCAACCATTTGTGCCATTCATGCTCTAGAGAAAGGAGGTCTTCGGTAAATATATATTTAAGAATAGTTGCAGATGTTGTTCAATAGTAATGCATTTTGACTGCACAGTAATTTTATTGCTTTGGATATTGACTGTATATGTCCTAATTGTATTGTGTGTCAGAAATACTTACGATTGGTTTCTTTTTACATCAGAAAGAGCATTTATGGTAGAAAATTCATATGAAGATGTTCTGTATACCGTTATTTCATTTTTGGCTGAGGAGTATTAGCCAATGAATTTAGTTTCATTCTGTATCGACTTCCTGATAACTGTATCTGTTAAGTTAGTAAATGAATAATATGGACCTCTCTACTTAGGACATTACTCTCGACCAGAAACCTGTGCATATTTTAGCGCTGTATTCGTAGTTTGTGACTTGCCGCTAGGGAAATGGAGGGCCATTTTTACATGCAGTCTTATGGAGCATTCATTTTTTTCTCATAAATAATTATAAATTCGGATTTTATTCAAAATTCCAGTCATTGGAAGTTGAAATATACACAAATTCTTAACAATTACCAATTTAATACTCCCGTATTCCTATAAGAATTTCAAATTATTAAAGAATCAAAATAGCATGCTGGGGCATGTAATCATACATAAATAATATTTATTGAAAACACTTTTAAAGCATTTTTATAATACAAATACAAGCAGCTATAAAATAATAGGGGATGTCGTTCATCCAGAGAAAGAATGTTTTATCTCTGGTAACACTAGTTTTCAGGAGATCAATTTAAAGTTATTGTTAATTTATGTAGTTAAGTCTTATACTATAAAAATTAGAAATTTTAAGACTTTCAGGATTTTTGATGGTCCAGAAGGATGTAGTACATGTATCATTGAGCACACAAAAAGCTGACCATCCTTTTGGGGATAAAATAGTGATTTTATTGAAGCAAAAAAGTATTATATTAAAACAAAATAAAACAACAGTATATCTAATTTTTTTTATACACACTTTTAATTAGAAATAAAAATGTATTATTATAACAAGAATCGTATTAGAGACATATATGCTCAGGTAGATACTTAAATTACAATTCTTACCATCCGATGCACATAAAAATAAATTTCATTATACATTAATATAATACACAAATAAGAAAGAACCTTGTCACTTCTAGGAATAGCTCGTCTCCACTTTCCTAATGTTTCCACATCCTACAAAGACATGTATTTGGAATCTCAATAGTATCACTAAACACCAAAAATACCTTGGGAGCTGAGTAAATACTTCTTATGTGTTTGAATAATTTATATCCGGATTGGCACTCAGGGACAAAACAACACTTCATATTTTATATCTGTAGATAAGTTATAGGCTGCAAGTTTTACACACAATTGACTATCACAGCTATAAAGTTCCAAATATGATGATCTTAGTCTAATTAGATGTCACAATTTTATAAAAATGCGATTTTAATACTAATACGCCGTAAGACACAATAGAAAATTGACCCTCCTTTTCCCTAGCGGCACCATTATTAACTAGAGATTATTTGTCATAGTTTTATAGTATTGCAAGGATAGGAAGATTAACGCTCTAAGTAGAGGGGTTCATAATGAATAAATTATGAACACATGATATATGGTTTGCGGAAAGTTATAAATGTCAAACAAGGTTAATGTAGCTCTATGTATTTCATAATAAGCTTATGGCATGAATCATCATATTTGTCGTTATGAAGTAAACTTCAAAATAAGGTAATTGACTTCCAGGAAGTTCTATTGTGAAAGATGTGCAGTAGGTGACTTGAACAAGATGTTACATCTATTTTGTAGTTTGAATATTTGCTCCATTTTATACTTTATATTCTATTTCAATAAATGTTTGATTTTACGTTTGGAAAATTGGCCTATGATAACTTAGTATTTGATATTTATTGTAGTTGCATGACCTAGTTTAATTGTTATTAGATAAAGCGGTTGTTTTATCTTTGAATACTTGAAATATGCTCAACATTGTTGCTATTTTATAATGGGTTTTCCGTGATTATTCTTCAGAAAATAATTTTATAATACGTTTGTGGAACAAGTTCGTTGCATTCCAAATGTTCTTTTGTGTGATTTTTTTTGGGATTACTATTATATACTCACCCTGGGAGTTACAAAATCTTAATGGTGAAAACTTGCTTTCTTGTTATGCGACTGGTAAGTAATTGAAGGGTGATGTTTCATTAATAGAATGAAGAATTCTAATTTCCGAACTTCAAAATTTTGATAAAAATTACTAATAAGATATTATAATTTTAGTATCCACCTTGTATAACTGTATTATTCTATTTATTTAAAGTTAATCTAAATGAAATAGATGAAGTCGGACACATTCAGTTTGTATTTTATTTCTCGTTAACATTTAAAGGAATTTCATTTAACAAAAACACAAATAAATGGGTCTAGGTTTGTTGAAGGTCGAATATAATTCGATCATGTCTTTTGTTTGGGTCCAGCAAGTCACTTTCTGTTTGGTTGTGTGCAATGCTACGATTTTTACAACAGGTTATTCAGGCACTTCTTGATCAGTCGCTGATAGAATTTTGTGTAGTTACGATGTGGAAGTTTTGAATATCACCGATCCTCGCATCGCACTTGAGCGCATTAATTTCCAATGCGCCTCTATCTGGTTGATTCAAGAATGGTTCGTATTGTTAAATTTAGAGTTCCAAAAACTTATTCCTTTTTACATTTTCAGTGCAACTAATTTAGAAAAAAATTTAAGAACAAATTGAAGATTATACAAAAATTAATTGAAGATTATATGGAAACAAATTAGAATCTGGTCTTGCTTTATGTAAAATTTCAATAATTATATAAACGAAACGAGTTTGTTTGTTTTGGCATTAATTTGAAAGTACAAAATCTAGAACGTTATGTTATGCTGTTGTTAAAAGATTGATTAGAAACCATTTCTGCTATTTTCAAAGATCTCCTGCTGTTTGGTCGAGTATCATCTGGGATGAACCAGTTTTTCAAGGCAATTTTACCAGGCAGTTTGGTGTTTGTGTTCCAACATCATTTGGGTGTTGTTGGTAATTATAAAAGTGACTTTTTATCAGTCGGTAAGTCAACTTTTTATTATCTGACAAGCTGTTGGTTGTTTCGTTGCGATTGATAAAATTTAAATTACCCACCTCCTGCGAAAACGTAAAATGTCGAAAATGACAAGTGCGTTACTTTGTTTTTTTTAAATTTAAATGTCGATATTTTTCTTGAAATTGAAATCGAATGCAATTATGTTATTTGTGCCTTATTGTACAAAATACAATTAGTTATTTTGAACAAGAATTATAAAATGAATTATGCCTTTCCATGTTGTTAGATTATAAAATCTTAATATCTTAAAGTCATTGAATGTGAACTTAACCTTCTTATTTATCAGTTTTACTTACTGAATATTGAGCACAAAAAATTGTAAATCAATATCAGATCTGATATCAGTGTTAATCTAAATAATACGACATTTATTGTCAATGAAATATCTAGTACCTATGAGTTTGATAAAGGCATAAAATTTATCTATGTTTGTTCCTTACTAAGCTTACAAAATCTATTCAGATAACATACTGAACAAAATAATCGAACGGTTTCTGTAAATATTTATTATTCAAATGTGATTATATTTGATTTCAATACATGTACAAAACTGATTATATCAAACTTTTTATCTCTGGTAACATTTTAGAACCTTGTAATAAAAGTAAAATTCATTCTTACTCAATGATTAATATTAGAACTTATTTATGCTACAAATTGAGTAAAATATCTACATTTGCACAAGTAGTGTGATAGTGTGAGTTCTATCTCCACTCGAAATCTAAGCCTCATATTTTAATACTTTTTGATATATTTTTATAAAGAGACGCAAACTGTTGTTTCATGTTATTTATTTAAGCTCATGTTTTGTTTCAGGTATAGAACTTATACCAATTTGAGGTCAAGTCTTCTTGGTTTTAAAACGTAACTTGTTCGTCAAAGTTTCTACACTTTTATTTGACGATATTTGCTAGTTTGTTTTTTTATAAGTGTAGTGGTGCATTGTCTTATTCATTATTTATTAGACAAACTCCCTGATAGTCTCATCCCACTGAAGTAGAGTTGAGAGCTAGTTCGGAAGTCACCCAAAAGACAGTTACCATCTACAGATACAAATTTCACCTTATGTTTGACTTTTGTGAGAAGTGGGCATAGTGTTACACTACCAGCCAACGCATCAACACCTAATAGTACAAGAAATTTTAATGTTTTCTGCCCAGATTTTAACCCACATTTTTAGCCCGGATTCTTACCTTGTTGCGTTTTTTTTAAAATCCTTTATCTTTTATTGTATTAGTTAGGTTCAGGAGATTTTATACGTCGCATCGGGAAATTCCCAATATTGTTATGTTTTAGCGCAAGTGTTATGTGAAAACCACACAAA
Source organism: Platerodrilus igneus (assembly GCA_036346225.1). Taxonomy (NCBI): domain Eukaryota; kingdom Metazoa; phylum Arthropoda; class Insecta; order Coleoptera; family Lycidae; genus Platerodrilus; species Platerodrilus igneus. The sequence continues at coordinate 4,479,424 of JARFIW010001588.1, forward strand.
AATTTGGTTCTCATATAAATCCAGTCATTGACTTATTATTTGTGATCTAGGAAGATACAAAGATTGCACTTCTCATGCCTAGCACACAGCTGTATCCACCATTGTGCGTCAGGAGAACGTTAACCTCTGTAAGAGGGGAGAGACTTTTCGTGGAGCGAATGTGTCGAAACAAAGGACTTGACTTAAAATTATAAAAAAAAATCCTTTTAAAGATGTTAACACCTTCACTGCTAACATTGAAAAGCAACTTTCAGCAGAAACCAAATTATGTTTTCTCAATTGGTTGTAACAGTTTTTTTGACCGCTACAGAACATCAACGAAATTTTAGTTTTACAAACCCTGGTACAGTCATTTATATCAGGAAAACCATTTTAAAATAAATATATACCAGTATTGATATTGAGAGTGCAAGCCGCCATACAGAAATGCTAGTTTGGTTGCTAACATCAAACGCCGAATGCTAGTATTAATATTATCAAGGCCAAGCAGCTTTCCAGTTTCGTAGATATCACACCTGCACTCACATTAGCTAGAGCTCTCGTCGAGAACGATTATGGAACTAATAAGGGTTCTGGCGTGTAACCTGCGTCTTGCTCTATGCGGGAGTACAGTCCTAGTGAGTTAAACACTAGGCTTTGTAATTTTAACGATGCGCTCTTCTCATTTCTTTTTGTAACGTTCCTTTTTAACGACGTTTTTAAATGTCTTTTAGTAAATAACTTCGTTTGAATAATTCTTGTGATAAATTAATTTAATAATTCTTTGGACCTTTGTTTAAATAGCACTTAAAATATTCCTTTAATAATTTCGTAAAAGTTATGATGAAACATGTTTTTCAAGCTTCGTTAGGAAATCTTCAAGTAGATTTTTATTTTATAATTCTCAACTTTTAAGAAGTCGTTTTGTATTATCTGGTTTTATAAAAATAAGGCAGCGTGTATGCTGTATTTAAAGAGGATATAAATCCTACTTTCGCACCTGCGAGTATCAAGTATAGTTCATTCACATCAACGTTGCGATAAAATATCGATCCAATATGAACGTCCTTCAACCATACGATGAATGGTTGGATTTTATGTAATGTTATGGAGAACACAATAAGTTTGAATTTTAAGGAAACGTTCTACAAAGTATGTAGAAATTTTTATGGTTTAGAAATTAAGTCCAATGTATGCAACTGGAATGGTACTTTTGAAGCTTTTGATCAAGATCTACACACAGTAAAACATCTTATCTTCAAGATTAATCAGTCATTATTTCATTTTTACGATCCTTATCGCTTGATTTATTACTTTAATTAATTGTTGAATGGACATTTAAACTCCTTATCTTACAGTATGGAAAATGTCATTCACCTATGGATTTTTCTCGCAGAATCATGTTGTTCAATACTCTTGATATGCTCGTTAACGAAAATTAAGTATTCACACTTCCCTTGCAAATTTAGAACATGTTTATGCAATCCTTTATAATGATCCCTCATCAAGTACTTCAATAGCAGATTTGTAATATTTGCATTTGCTCCTTGAGTACCTTTTTGGTGGTAAATAATTGATGAGGAGCTTTTACAAAACCATTTTTTTACTCACATTATAACAAAATTTATAACTTACTGGTGGAGATAACTAGTTAGGGGTTATTTTCATCCCCCTTATGTGACCAGTAACCTTTAAGGAAGAATTTCCTTAAAATGGTGGAACGCAAATATCTTCCGACTATGCTAGGGGTTTATTCCGTGGGCAGAGCTTATGAGGATTGGTCGTGGTTCTTTTTACAAAGCATTATTTTCTTACTAGGGCTAGATTCTTAACAAAACAGGGGTTGAAATAGGGCGGCACCAAGTCATTAATTTTTAAACGCAGGGTTTTCCTAAGGGGGACTTGAGCGTCCTTAGGGAGGAATACCGTATTAACTGCTAACGCAGAAGCTGCAAAGAAAATTTAATTAAATTTACAAAAATGAGGACACAAGAGGTATTCTCTTATTACCTCATATTAAAAAAAACAACAAATATTAATCAGACCACTATAATATGAGCACAGATTTTATGCTTCAAATTCTGAAAAGGCTTTCAAAGCTTTTTGTTAAATTGGGTTAACCACTTTACTCTATTTGATCTTATACTTTGTTACCCTATTTCTGAACTTACTTGTTCAGAATAAAACAATTAATTAAGAAAATTAAATGTTGTTTCTTTAATTAAAATTGTTCTTTCATAAAAATTGTAAATATAAAATTCATGTTTAAGAAAAGATAATACAAGTTTCATCTACTCATAAGGTAGGATTATGTATTCAAAGAAAAATATCAAAAACTTTAAATGTTGCTTTAGTTACAAAAGTTTAACTTGAATTTATACCAGAAATATCAGATCTGTTTTTCTGTTTACATATTTATAAAACTTTAACTACGTTGTCTTTTAAGTCATTATTCAAAAAATTGTAAGTGAAATCATGCATATATGAAACATCAATAACAACTCTTTAGGTTTGCCTAATTTCTTAAAAATTAATAACTGTGATTACACTGTACTAGTGTTGACAATAAGAATTTACTAAGGTCCTTCTTAATTCGTTAAACGGATAAATGATAATAGGAGGTTACTAAGATATTTTTCGAAACAGCCTTGTATCAAAGGTCACCAAATGTGCACGTGGTGTAAGAATAATTTTAATCTCTTACCTTGGCTCAGCAGGTGTTGTTTACATGTTGGCGTACAGCATGTTAGGGCAGGTGTTAATACATACGTTTTCAGAAAACAAGTGACGTAACATCCACATGTTCCACAGAACTAGAACAGCTGCGTGACCCTTGGATCGGACCATACGAAATTTCATGCGTTTTCGTTATACGCACAAACTGGACCAACCAAACTTCAATACCAAACTTAGATGTTCTACTGTGTGTAGATCTTGACCAAAAGCTTCAAAAGTACCATTCCAATTGCATCACTGGACTTAATTTCCAAACCATAAAAATTTCTACATACTTTGTAGAACGTTTCCTTAAAATTCAAGCTTATTGTGTTTTCCATAACATTACATAAAATCCAACCATTCATCGTATGGTTGAAGGACGTTCATATTGGATCGATATTTTATCGCAACGTTGATGTGAATGAACTATACTTGATACTCGCAGGTGCGAAAGTAGGATTTATATCCTCTTTAAATACAGCATACACGCTGCGTTTTTTTTATAAAACCAGATAATACAAAACGACTTCTTAAAAGTTGAGAATTATGAAATAAATATCTAATTGAAGATTTTCTAACGAAGCGTTGAAAAACATGTTTTATCGTAACTTTACGAAACTATTAAAGGAATATTTTAAGTTCTATTTAAACAAGTGTCCAAAGAATTATTAAATTAATTTATCACAAGAATTATCCAAATGAAGTTATATACTAAAAGTCATTTAAAAATGTCGTTAAAAAGGAACGTTACAAAAAGAAACGAGAAGAGTGCTACAACAAAATTATTCAGTTGATCTAATAAATTATTATTTTAATTCTTACCATCGTTAAAATCAAAGCCTAGTGTTTAACACACTAGGACTGTACTCCCGCACAAAGCAAGACGCATGCTACACGCCAGAACCCTTATTAGTTCCATAATCGTTTTCGACAAGAGCTCTAGCTAATGTGAGTGCAAGTGTGATATCTACGAAACTGGAAAGCTGCTTGGCCTTGATAATATTAATACTAGCATTTGGCGCCTGATGTTAGCAACCAAACTAGCATTTCTGTATGGCGGTTTGCACTCTCAATATCAATACTGGTATTTATTTATTTAAAAATGGTTTTCCTGATATAAATGACTGTACCAGGGTTTGTAAAACTAAAAATTCGTTGATGTTCTGTAGCGGTCAAAAAAACTGTTACAACATAATATACTCTATTCTTACTTATAATTAAGTTATGTAAAACGAATGAAGCTTGAAAATCACGGGGTTTATGCATTTATAATATAATATACTTACTGTTATTCAAATACACTACTCTGAAAATGAGTATTTACAAAAATTTCTCTATTTTGCTCAGGTTTGGAGTATTGTGTGTTTACGGAATGGTGCCAAATGACCTTTCAAATGACCCCTAATCACATCAATATATACTAATCATTCTTTCAGGATGCATGGGATGGTGTGTTCTTTTGTTTTGTTTCTTTAGGTTCCCCTGTGTTAGCGTGTCATTCATTTTTTTTCTTTCCCTTCTGTGTTCTCGTAATTTGGGCCAACTTTTTATACTGATTTTGTTCTTTTCTTCTTGGTCCACTCATCTTACATGTAACAAGGATGCTAATAATACTATCTTGGCAGGAACATATTAATAAATTATGCAATAAACCGGTAAAACCATTTATACTAGCAAGTCTGAAAAGTATCTTGATATACCACCTTACTGAATGTTTACTATACTATAACTTATTCAAACATCTCATATTGAATAAACGTTTGTGGTCAATCCTCTAGTGTAAATAGATTAGTTATACAAAAATGTACAATCAGATTAATTTACAATTTACTGTATAACTCGCCTTGCAGAGAAATATTTAAAAGGTATAACATCTTGACGATAAGGAGCATATATTTACATAAAATTCTCATCTATGTGTATGCAAATAAAGGTAAATATGTTATCCACAGTGATTTCCATGTCTACAACACATGAAATAAAAAATCTAATCATGAATAAGAATAAACATTTATCTTATAAGAAATCAACAGTTTATGCCGAATGTTAATTTTTTTTTAATTTGTTTTTAAACCACATAAAAACATCTTTTGCAAACCAATGTTTAAATGACATATACATGAACCGCTTGCAAGCATTGATTCTATTCTCTTCTAGAATTAACCTATTACTACAGAATTAAATCTACAGTATAATTTATGACTATTCCGAAGGACCTGCACCTTGAAGAAGTTCTAGATTACTAGAACGGTTGGAATGACTTCTGCGTTGCACTGACCTAAAGAGCTAAACTACAGGTTCAACTGAAGTTGTAGGGTCTTTAGTGGGCGAACCAGGCTAAGGCAGGTCCCCAAAAGAGTGCAGCAGCTTTCTCGGTACTTAGATTGGCAGAGATAGGGGTTGGTATGGCATTCTAGGACACACTACTGTGATGTGGAATGCCACGAGAAACCACCACATTACTTCCTAAGTACACAGTGAACTTAAATTGTAATAAACATGGCATTCTCTGGGGTAAAAGATTCCAAAGCTAATATGGTCCAACATTTGGATCTCCGAGAGGGGACTACTTCGGAAAGTATAAAAAAAGAATCGGGAACATTCTGCGAGTCGGAGCATGGAATGTCAGAAGTATGAAGCAAGTAGGTAAGTTGAAGAACTTAAAAATTGAAATGGATAGGTTAGCACTAGACATAGTAGGGATCAGCAATTTTCGATGGTCAGAGGCGAAGGATTTTTGGAGTGAATAGTTTAGGGTAATTCAAACAAGATCAGAAGAAGGAAATTCTGGTGCAGGTATAGTTATGCGAAAAAAGATAGGGCACTGTGTAGAAAACTACATACAAAAAGCGAAAGAATATTCATGGTTAGATTATAATCTAAATTGGCAAAAACAATAATAATACAAGTAGACATGCCCACCTCTAGCTACAGCGAGGAATAGGTAGAAGCGATCTACAAAGATCTCGAAGACATACTAAAATACATAAAAGGACATGAAATTTTAATAATTACAGGTGATTTTAATGCAGTAGTAGACGAAGGTAGAGAAGGTGTGGTAGTAGGTTTATTTGGTTTAGGCACGAGAAACGACAGGGCAAATAGGGTGGTAGAATTTTGCGGCATAAACAATTCAACCATCACAAACATTTTATTTCAACATCATGCTAGAAGACGATACGCGTGGAAGATGCCAGGGAATATAGGAAGATATCAAATAGATTGCATTCTTGTTAGACAACAGTTTAGGAATCAAGTAGCAGCTACCCAAACTCAGATATAGACACTGACCACAACATCATAATTATATTATAACAGGTTAAATTTTTCTGTTACAATTTTTGTTAATTTGATAATGGATTCTACTTATTCTGGTAGATAGACAACCATACATACAGACCTCGTGGGAACATGTTTGGTTGAAAACAACATTTTGTTCGTTAATTTTGGGAACACTTAGGATGGATATTATTTACTTTGTTAGATACGCGAATTTTGTCTTCCTTTTTGATTTAAGCACTGCGCAAAAATGGGTTTTCATACTTGTGAATTTGAGCTTAACTTGAAAAGCATCAGGTAGTTCGGTGTTCAAAAGTTAATTTGTTTACTTTGTTTTAATTTGTAAAGCCGAAAATGGGTAAGTCTATGTAACACCCAATAACCTTTTTAAATTAATCCAAATTTCAAATAATATTTTCGGCCAATCACAAATAATTCTAGATAAAATGTAACCTATCACTGACCAGAATTAAGATAGTTATCCAATCCTAGTTTGATTTTGGGGTGACAATTGACACTTTAAATTAACATAACCTATCAACTGAGATCTAACATCCCGTGAAATGTAGAAGATTTTAAATTTAGGCGCCAAAGGAAATGCTAATTTGTTCTAGAAAGTTCAAAATCGGAAGTACGTAATAAAATGCAATTTTTCGTGATATCTATCAAAATATTAACAGGAAATACTTTATAATATTGCAGAATAACTTAAATTTAATTATAGGGTAATTTCAATTAGCAATGGCAATAATAAAAATGGATTTAAACCATTAACCTAAAAGCACATGTAGGGATGATACACAATTGTGAAATATGTAAGGTTTTTAATTGGCTAGAACAATCACGTGATCAAAGGTATATAAATAGGGGAAGTGAAGAAATTAACACACACCTCACACAAATACAAAAGACGATACACATAGACAAAAGATGTGAAAGAAGGCACGAAATAATAAAGTAAGTAACCCGTAGCTAGGGCGAGTTAGGCTGCAATGGCGCGTAGTGGTTATTTGACCGCGTAAATTAAAGCAATGGTTAGTGAACAGAACTAATAAATTTGTAGGTTTAGTACGGGAAGGATAGTGAATTTAAGTAGTAGATAAAGAGCACAGATACGTTTCGCTCGTAAAGTAGAATTAAATGGGTGGTTAATGGTTGGAGCCGCCGGCTTATTAACGGCAGAAAAGATGATAACTAACCGCACCTATACGGTTCATTATTGATTGATTGTGGAAGTTCGGATTTTGGAAGTTCAAGTCCAAGCCAAGTGGTACAAGAGTACAAAGATATCAAGAGTTTCGAGCATAAAATTTATCAACACCCGTGTTCAGCATTATCAACCCTGGCGAGGATAAATTACCTCAGAGGTATTGTAGAGCTTGGAGCAACAGTGGGTATTGCATACCCAACACAGGTATTGAGTGAATCTTTGCATACATGGTTCGAGAGAACGGACGTGTATATGCATACATACACGTGGTGTTGTAAGTATGAACTTTTATATAATGATATACATGCTTTTACATGAATATGTTAAGTTGTTAGATTAAGATTGGAGTTCTTGGACTTTATTAACGTTACCGCTTATTATTATGAATTTTGTATAGAATATCAAGAGTTATTGGCTATGTTTCAGTTGGAAGCCAATTTGTTTTAACTGTAGAATTTGCAGGGCTTAGTACAATATTTAACCACCCGGCTTAAAGTAACTTTAGTTAAGTAAGAGATATTTTTTCTTATTGCATTCAAGTATGTCAGTATAGTAAATGTAAATAGTTATATTACCACATTAAAGGTTATTAAATTCATTACTTGATAATTTTGAGATATATAATTAAAAGGGATTTGTTGAAATACATTTAAGGTACAGATACTTTGTAAACTTTTGGGTAAGTTAACTCACCAGTATCAGTTTCAGAATTCTAAGCCTATCCACCCCGGTATATATGTCCATGTACTCTCCGCTATAGAGTAGCTGAGGCGTTTGAAGAAAGTAGAGTAAAGACTATTGGAATAGGTAAGTGGACCCTTATATTGCAATTTTGAACCATAAAAAATGATATAGAGTTGGCATTCGAGTATATATGTATTAGGTAACTCGTTCCTTGTTTCTTTGACGGCTACATAGGTCAGGGAAGGAGGGCGAAGTGTTACATCTACTTCGCTTTAGTTAATTTGATTAAATCTGAAGAGGGTTTTTTTATTTCAGCATTTCGTTACGGGGTCACAGGAGATTAAATTATTGCGAAAAGCATGCAATACTAAATGATTTCCGTGAGTACATAGAAATAATTTCGATCCTGGCATATTTACTCTGGTATCAAAAATTCGTATAATCTTAATAGATTTCACACATGGTGAATGCTAACCACTAAGTTTGGGACATCTCGAACACCATTCGTTGCCACGCTGAACGCACCCTGCAGTGCAGCCATAATTTCTGAAGAGTATTGTTACCAATTGTCAATATAACCAATCTAAAGTTTAATAAGTAATTTCGCTCGGAATCCACAAAATGCGTTTTGGTGATGGAATCGTAAATTTTTGAAAAGCCGTTGACCGCGCATGCTGTTGAATTGAGTTTTTTTAAAGCTGTTATCTTCACAGGTGCCATCCTTGTTGGAGCCATAATAGGAAATTCTGGTGGAGGCCCCTGGGTAACATCGCTATCACCTTATTTATCAGGTGACAACTATCTACTTACCAAAAATGCAAACAGGTATTACTTATTCCTCATATAATAGCAAAATTTTAACACTATGAGTATTTAAAATTGTATTGTAAAATCCTTTAAAGCAGCACATGAAATTTCATTCACCTCAATTTTTGTTTGATTTAATTACTAATCTAGGGGCTTCATTTTGTATAAGTCTAAAACAATTAAAACGAGCTCGATTTAAAATACTTGAAGACTTCATTCAATACTAAAATATATAAAATTTTGTTTATGCAGATTGCATTGCAGCAATTTTTTTATTTTATTGTTCAAGTGGCAACATTTCAATTCTGTAAATATTGTAAAAATATTTATAAGAAAAATTAGGTTGTACATATCTTGGTTACTAATTATTAATAATATATTTTGTCTACTCACTAAAATAGTGGCATTGTGTTGTGACAGTTTTTTTGACCACTGCAGAACGTCAATGAATTTTTAGTTTCACAAACCTTTTGTCTAGTCATTTATATCACGTAAACAATTTTTAAATAAATAAATACCAGTATTGGTATTATGAGTTTTAACCGCCATACAGAAATGCTAGTTTGACTGCTAACATCAGGCGTTAAATGTTAGTATAAATATTATCAAGGCCAAACAGCTTTCCTGTTTCATGCATATTGCATCAGCACTCACTTTAGCTAGAACTCTAGTCGAGAACCAACATGGAAACCAAAAGGGTTCTAGCATGAATTTGCATCTGGCCTTGTGCGGTAGTGGAGCCCTAGTGCGCTGAAAACAAGGCTTAGTGGTTTTAATAATGCGCCCTTTCGATAACCTCTTTTGATAACCTCTTCTTTTGATAACTTCTTTTGATAAATTCATTTAATAATTCTTTTGATCGTTTTTTTAATAATTCTATGGATAGCTTTTTTAAATAGCTCTTGAAATATTTCTTAAATAACTTCGTAAAAGTTTCAATTAAATATGTCTTTCAACGCTTCGTTAGAAAACCTTCAATTAAATACTTATTGAAATGCTCCGACAAATCTTCGATTAGATATTTATTTTATAATTCTGCTGCAAATGTAGAGAACTTTTTAAGAAATCGTTTTGTATATCAATTGTAAGACTTCTCCGTATATTCATTTGTTAGAATGAACCCGCCTTATCTGGTTTTATAAAAAAAAGGCAGTCTGAAAGCTGTGTTTCAAGACGATATTAATTCTACCTTCGCATCTGCGAGTACCAAGTTATAGTTCATTCACGTCAACTTTGCGATACGAAATATCGATCCAGTATGAACGTCCTTCAACCTTACGATGAATAGTTGGATTTAATGTAATGTTATGCGAGAAAACAATATGTTTGAATTTTAAGGAAACGTTCTACAAAGTATGTAGAAATTTTTATGGTTTGGAAATAAAGTCCGTTGATGAATTGAAATGGTCTTTTTGAAGTTGCGAGTGTTAAATTACAAGTAATTAGGAGGACAACTATACGATGGTAATTATTTTGGTCAAGATCTACACACAGTAGAACATCTAAGTTTTGTATTGCATTTTGGTTGGTCCAGTTTGTGCGTATAAGAAAATGCATTAAGTTCTTATGATCCGGTCCAAGGATCACGCAGCTGTTTGTGTCCTGTAGAACATGTGGATTCTACGTCACTTGTTTTCTGAGGAACGTATGTATTAACACCTGCTCTAACGTGCTGTAACACCATCACGTAAACAACACCTGCTGAATCAAGGTAAGAGATTAGTATTATTCTTACATCACGTCTACATTTGGTGATATTTGATACAAGGCTGCTTCAGAAAATATCTTTGTAACAACTTATCACCAATAATCCGTTTAACAAACTAAAAAGGACTTTAGTAAATTTTTATAGTCAATATTAGTGCAGTGTAATCACAGTTACAATTTTTAATGAAATTAAGCAAACCTAAAGAGTTCTTATTAATGTTTCATATATGCATGATTTCACATACAATTTCTGAATGATGAATTCATAGACAATTTAATTAATTTTTTATAAATATGTAAACAGAATAACAGATCTGATATTTCTGGTATAAATTCAAGTTAAATTTTTGTAACGAAAGCAACATTTAAAGTTTTTGATATTTCTTTTGAATATATAATCCTATCTTATGAGTAGATGAAACTTGTATTATCTTTTCTTAAACATAAATTTTATATTTACAATTTTTATGAAGGAACAATTTTAATTAAAGAAGCAACATTTAATTTTCTTAATTAATTGTTTTATTCTGAACAAGTACGTTCAGAAATAGAGTAACCAGGTATAAGATCAAATAGCATAAAGTGGTAACCCCAATTTAACAAGAAGCTTTAATAGTCTTTTCAGAATTTGGAACATAAAATCTGGGTTCATAATATTGTTTGCCTGATTAATCTTTGCTGTTTTTTTATATGAGGTAACAAGAGAATACCTCTTGTGTCCTCACTTTTGTTAATTTAATTAAATTTTCTTTACAGCTTCTGCGTTAGCAGTTAATACAGTATTCCTCTCTAAGGACTCCCAAGTCCCCCGTAGGGAAACCCTGTGTTTAAAAATTAATGACTTGGTGGCGCCCTACTTAAACTCCTGTTTTGTTAAGAATCTAGCCCTAGTAAGAAAATAATGCTTTGTAAAAAGAACCACGACTAATTCTCATAAGCTCTGCCCAAGGAATAGAACCCTAGCATAGTCGGAAGATATTTGCGTTCCATCATTTTAAGGAAATCTTTCCTTAAAGGCCACTGGTCACATTAGGGGGTATAAAAATAACCCCTAACTTGATAACGCAACCAGTAAGTATACGATAATAGTGTTATTGCTTATTTAACTTGGATTAAATCAAGTTTATGGTTTTACGAGTAGCAATAACAATTCAAAGAACCCACTGCAGTCCCTAAGATAAGAGTGCAAACAATTATATTTTAGCAATAAAATCTTAACCCCATTAATTTATAGAAAGGTAAAAATTAAAACAAAGGTTACATTATGAAGGTCGCTCTTAAATTTAAAAATTTGAGAAAAAGGAACGGAAAGGGCTACTTTGAGAAACTAAAAGATAAAGATATCCACGAAAGATTTGAAAAAGGGTCAAATGAATGGCTGAAAGATATCGGGAAAATTTCTTATACTGAGGAAGTACAAAAACAGAATAACATTAAATCCAGCTTAGATATGGCGGCCAAAGATATTTTTGGGTATACACAAAAAGTAAATAAGAAACCATGGATAACAAAGGATTCCTAAATTTAAAAGAAGAAAGACGAAAATACAAAAATAGATCAGACAAAACAGGAAAACAGAGGTACAAAGACATAAAATGGGAAATTATTCGCAAATGCAGAAGAAGTAAAGAGCAATGGATTGATGAAAAGTGCAAAGAGATACAAACTAAGATGGAAATAGGAAAGACAGACGAAACATACAAACTAATTAGTATGAATTTTAGGGATATAAAAGTGCATAGGAAAAATATGAGGCACAGAAGGAGGCATCATTATAGAAAATGTAGCAAAAGTGGTTAGATGACAAGAATATTTAGAGAATTTATATGCAGGAGAGGAAATAACAGCACTAAAAGTGGAGTTAGACATTGAAAACGATGTCTTGGGATATCCTATACTAGAATGAGTTTGAATTAGCATTAAAAGATTTGAAAATTGGTAAGACACCGGGAATAGATAAAGTGCAAGCAGAAACTTTAAAAGCTGCTAGACAAACAGTAACAGACCGTCTCTTCCAACTTGTAGGATATATGCATGAGACAGGCGAAATATCCAAAGATTTCAAACGTAACATCATAGTCACCATACCAAAAAAGATAGGCGTTGATAGATGTGAAAATTTTGGAACAATAAGTTTGACAGCACACGTGTCAAAAATATTAACTAGAATTGTACAAAGACAGATGGAAAAACGGGCTGAAGAAATAGTAAGAAAAGATCGATTTGGGTTTAGACGAATCAGAGAAACATAGTAGGCTATTTTAGCTCTGAGGGTGATAATGGAGAAAACAATAGAAAAAGGGGAATGTGTGTATATAGGGTTTGTAGATCTGGAAAAAGCATTTGACAATGTAAAATGGAAAAAAATGTTTAAAATACTGAAAATGATAGGAATGAGTTTTAGGGATAGAAGGAGTACTTAGCTTATACAAAGATAAAACAGTGGTAATAGAATTAAAGCAAGAATGTAGAGAAGTAAATATTAGGAAAGGGGTGAGACAGGAATGTGCCTTATCCTTGTTAATTTTTAACTTGTACATAGAAGAGGCAATGAATACTGTCAAATGCAGGAAGACATTTGAAATTACTATGCATGGACAAAAAATTGATATGCTTAGATTTGCAGATGATATAGCAATATTGGCATCTAGCAAGGAAAAGTTAGAAGCTGCTCTTAATGAAATGGAAACAGTTCTAACAGAGAGACACGGTGTAACAAATTTAATTCTAAGGTATTAACCTTTGAAGTCGTTTCTATTTGTTACAGTTCTGTGGCATCTGATTTAATTAAATTGCATTATAATATCAGAAGAAACAATTTTGTAATAGAAATAGATATTATTACCATTTAATCCACTTTGAATTTATCTTAGGAATATATTCAATCGTAACAAATATGATAAATTCGTACTAGGAACTGAACGTCCTAAAATACGTTATAAACAAGTCACTTGTGTTGCCTAATTCGTAGGCGGTCGGTATCCATTGTCAAGAATTATTAAGTTAATATTGCGCTTGCATGGCGTTTCGAACAGGTCACTTGTTCTTTATATTCATTGTGTTGAGAGATAACACGGCGATTTTCTTTAATATTGTGATAGCAGAATGAGTGGAAGAAAATATTGGCGCATTTATGTGCTAGTTGGTGCCTGAGAATCGGTATTTAGGTCGGCGTAAAATTGATGGTCGTTTAAAAGGAGCGGGGACGTTAAAGGTTCCCCGGGTTTTGTTACGACAGCCAAAATGTAAAAGTATCAACATGGTTGTTTAAATCACAGTATCCATTAACGTGCATCTCTTTTTATTATGGAGGAATTTTTGTAGCAAGAAGTAATTGTGATCGCTCACATGGTGTTTGTTCGATAGAAAGGTATGACGTCATGATGTCAGCCGTTTAGTTCGGAATTCTCATATCAGAAACTTTGCTGTCAAGATGGAACCCAATGCTTTTGGTTTAGAATTGTTTTTGAAGTAGAAATTTATGCTTTTTTGTAAGCCAGTATTTAAATATTCATTAGTGCGGGAATTGATGCTGGTGAGTGTTTAAATTTTTTATGTTGGCTGCGGTTGAGGCTTTATTATTACGTTTATAAACATAGGAAAATGTTCGTGCAATTATTAAAAATATTAAATTTAATAAGCGTATAAATTTTACATTTTGGATTCAGTATAAAAGATTGTAAAAATTTTAATATTCTAAAAATTGTGTGTCAGATATATTTTTGTCAGGTGTTGAAATTTAAAGTTTTTTAAGAGAAAAGGAAATCTTGTTCTTTCAAAGTAAATCAAAGTATTTTGTGAAATATGTGAAATATACATGTGGCCTTATAAGAAAGTTTGTAAAGTCCAATTTCAACTAAATATGTCCATTTATAGTATGCTTGATAATTAGTAGGTTAACTGTGTAATTCCTATACCATGTCAACCTGAATAATTTTAATTTATTTAATCTATTTGCAACAAATAGAAGTGTGAGAGATTTTTTTGGAATTTACTGTGAACCAATCTAACAGATCTGTCAATTGAGGTTAAAAAATTTTGGTTTGTGAAAATAGTAGCTAATGTCAGCATTTCATTATTTAAAAAAAAAATTACGATTCGTTATTCCATAGAAAAACTTTAATTTGACTTTTGAATATCAAATTTGTGATTTCGTTTACATGTATTTGAAAGAAGGAAAAGAATTACTTTAAATCATATTTTTGGTTCAAAGCACTGTCTTTTATTTATCAGTATTTAAATTTAGTGAGAGTACAATTTGAGAAAATAACTTTTGAGTAATGAAACTTGAGGAACACTCAAGCAGAGTAATGTTATAGAAGTGATGTAAGTGACTTCTTTTTGATATCCACTTTTAGGTATAACACTTTTAGTATGATAGTTTCATGATGATTAATTTATGCGTAGTGTTGTATTATTTTTTTAAGACACAGACTGTGTCTTTTGATTTAAAATGTATTGTGTGACATTTCCTTTCAGGATCATTGCAGTAGGAGTTGAAGTAAACTCATTTGAAAGGTTTACGGAGGCGTTGTTTTGTATAACTTGTATGTTTTTGATAGTCACTATAGCCTGTAAGTTTCTGCATCTTCTCATACGTTACTTTTGTATTTTATTGCCCATATAGATGCGGTGGCGCTCAATTCCCCTCCTCTTTTCTCATCCCCCTTTATAGTTGAGTTTACTGTTCATCCATGCCCAATCTCATTACTTGCCCTTGGGATAATTCCCACACTAAGCCATGAATATCGTGAAGTTTGTGAGTCTATTGGAAGTGATGACATTAGAAATAAATTCTTATCAAATAATAACAATAGAAGTGGCTTCACTGACTCCCAACATCAACATAGTTGTCCTGGAGTGCCCGACTCACATGAGAATTATTACAACGGTATGAAATTTAACAAAAATAAAACTTAAAGTTCGAGTATGCAAAGGAGGGGAAAATAAATAAAAAACAAGAATACAAATAGGTAATAAGAACTTACAAGAGATTAAAGATTTCTGTTATATAGAAAGCCATATAACGCAAGATAGGAAGAGCACAAAAGATATAAAACAAGGATTAGAATAAGATTGTGCTACATTTAACAAGAAAAAGCAACTACTGTGTTCAAAGACAACAAACATATAAACAAGAAAAAAAGATTGCTTAAAATGTATGTGTGGAGCACAGCACTGTACGGCTGTGAAGCCTGGAAAGTAGGAGAAGCAGACAAGAAAAAGGTAGAAGCCCTTGAAATGTGGTGCTACAGACGTATGATGAAGATATTGTGGACAGAGGAAGTTAAGAACAAAGAGGTACTAGAGATGGAAGGGGAAGAAAGAAATATGTAGAAAATAGTAAAAATAGGAGAGAGGATGATAGGCCACATACTAAGGCATGAGGAAATAGTGCAGAATATATTAGAAGCAGACATAGGAAAAAGAGAAATAAAGGTAGACCTAGGTTAGACTATTGCACACAGATAGTGAAAGATGTAGGATGTGGGAATTTTAGGGAAATGTATAGGCTAGCCCAGAATAGAAATCAATGTAAGTACGCATCCAACTAGTCCCAATATGGAAGAACTAATGATGAAAAAAATAACTGTACTTAAATCTGATGATTATTATATACAACTACAGGTATTGGTCTTGCAATATTCTCAACTAATATTAATTGTGTGAAATAATTTACTGAAAAAGTATTAATTCGGCAAATGTCTAAGTGTTGAGGGATCCTTGGCAGCCACAGGCTGCTTAACCCCCTTGACATACCTAACATGTAATTTTCTAATGCTCCACCCGAAGGTACTATATTGGCTTATTATAGCCCCGCCGCGTCGGTACGCGAGATACTACGTCCGTTGGTAGCAATGCTAGACAATTGCAAAAATGATGCGCAATTTATAGATGACGTCACACAATATGCGAATTATTGCTACACAATTTAACGGTTATGCAAATTTTAAAGAAAACCCCCATGGGGTACTCATGTGAACATGTAGGGCTTCTTGCAGAATTACTCGATGATGGTCGGCGGCGGCTTGGCTAATCTTTCTCGGGCGTCAACTGCTTTGCTGAACTTTCGGGCGTGGGAATTCTTGAGCCCGGTTGAATGCAAATTCAAATTTGTCTTCTTTCTATGTGTAGGGAACGACAGGAACTGGTTTATAAGGAACGATAGTCAAGAGATGGCAAAAAGGGACCTGCATAACAAAAAAAGATACGATAAGACACAAAAGACAACAACACTTGTTCACATCTTGGAGGCCAGTTCAACACGTCTCCCGGAAATCCACCACTTCCTCCTTGGCCCACCGCGTCGGCGCAAAAATCTCGCGCAACGCACTATCTGAAGTGACGGAAATACGCGCACAAGTCTTTTTAAATTCATTGGCGCGAAATCCTTACAAATTAAAACTTATAAGAATGTTTACAGCCGGTTTCGGCACGTAACAGGCCACGAGTTTTTTTACCTGAAAAATTTTGAATTTTGCTGAACCCTTGCTGTTCCAAGCAAGGTAGAGATCTTTAACGTGTGTGACAACACACACACTGAACTTCTATTTTACCTTTCATCCGAACAAGGGCGTATTTTTTAGAAAAATGCTTGTCTAACTGTTTCAAGTGAACTGTGTCGGGATCCCCCCACTGAATCTTGGTAAAATAGGGCATATAATTAGAAAACAATAGAAGGGGAACGGAGCTGTATATAGGCTGTTGTTGGAATTTTAGGGAACTATGTGGGATAGTTCAGAACATAAATAAGCGGAGGTACTCGTCCAACCTCAAGATGGAAAACCTAATGACGAAAAAATAAGTGCACTTAAATCTGATGATCACTATAAACAACTACAGGTGTTGGTTGTGAAATATTTTCAACTAATGTTGATTGTGCGAAAGGATATATTGGAAAAACTATTAATTCGACAAATGCTCAAGTGCTGGGGGAACTGGGCAGTCGCTGGCCACTCACCTCCCTTCACATACCACTGAATATTGGGAAAATAGGGTATAAAATTGTAAAACAATAGATGCTGACCGAACTGCATCTAACAAGAAAGTACAGCAGCTATGTTCAAAGACAACAAATAGAAACAAGAAGAAAATTGTTTAAAGTATATGTATGGAGCACAGCTTAGTACGTCTATGAAATAGGGGCAATAGGAAAAGCAGACAGATGTATGAGGATGATAGCTAGGACAGACAAGTTAATTACTAATAGGTTATAGAAATAGTAGAGGAATAAAGATATCTGTGGAAAACAAAAAAAATATAGGAGAAATAGAAGGGAAAACAAAAAAATAGAAATAGAAGGGCAGCATACGTTGTAAAGCATTTTTGGGGAATAGTACGGGATATATGTCAAGCAGAGGTAGGAAAAAGAGAGGTAGAGGTAGACCAAGATAGACCAGATAGTGATAGAATGCAGACCGTGCAAATTTCAGAGAAATATGTAGGTTAGTTCAGACTTGGAAACAATGAGGGTACGTGTCTCAGTTCTAGAACTGAACACTTGATGATGAA
Organism: Platerodrilus igneus; assembly: GCA_036346225.1. Lineage (NCBI taxonomy): Eukaryota > Metazoa > Arthropoda > Insecta > Coleoptera > Lycidae > Platerodrilus > Platerodrilus igneus. Next base: position 4,497,320 of record JARFIW010001588.1, read on the forward strand.
GATGATTTATTTTGTAGTGAACAACCTAAAACAGATTTCTTAATTTTATGCGGGAATGCTAAATATGTATAAAATGACGCTTGTGGTTTTAAGTTTATAATTTTAATAGAACCAACTATTTATTGCAATTTTATACTTACTGACCACTGTTATAGGTATATAAAAGCAGAAGTATACAGGATGCTTCAATATTAATTTATCTGTTGAAACAAAATTTGTTAATCTCTTCTTGATGTGAGTGGGTGACTACAAAGTCCCCTTCCTAAGACCAGTTGTTAAAAGAAAGGCAATCTTTTGGCGCAGCTAGGGAGCTATTCCTGGTTAGGATAATGAGAGATGGTTGTGAGTCTTCAAAAGATATACTTTATATGACACTCTATAAAAAGTAAAATTTGAGCAAAACCAAATAGGGCGCAACCAAGTCCTGGGCTCATCAAAAAAACAAGATGTACTCTAAAAACAAGAACATGGAAACCTTCACAGTGTAAACACAATTTTCAAAAGGGAGTGTATAGCACCTGTAATAAAATGCATTTACAGAGAGCAGGACTTCCATGGAACCATCCCATTTAAAGATACAAATCTAAAAAGGCAATTTGCGTGTCGTACACTGTGCTTCTACTACAATCCATTATTGTTCAGTAACCTAAAGTGAATGATCTCGGATATGACATACTAATGAAAACGACCTTGCGCTATTATCAATTGAACAGAGTTCTAACAACCATATGATAAAACTTGCACTTTTATTATTTATTTTAAATAATACTTGACTCCTAATTTAAGAATATACAAACGTTTGGATAATAATTAATATTAAGGAGCCAATCACTGAATAAAACAACTAGCACACTAAAACAACAAATCAAAGAATTACCTGCACTTACAAATCCCTGCAAAAGACATGTTACATCATTTCTTATTTGTGACCTCTGTTTTTATATTCAATCTAACCCATAATTCGCTTTTCCATTTTCAACATCTTTTTTTTTAATATTATTGAGGAGTTTGAGTCTAAAATTTGCCGTTCATTTTTTTTAAATTCAATTTGTTCAATCGAGATTCTATATGATTGACCCATTAAAGCAATTATTAAATATGGTCACTGTAATTTAAATATGAGATAAGAGGGTTAATGAATTGTTTTACTGACAAGCAAGGTTAACGCATCAGTGAAACACGCCATTACTAAATTAATGGAGGTCTTTTTTAATTTATTGTTTATTAATTACTGTACAGTATTTACATATGTTTCAATTGAACAGCGTTGTATTTAATTTATATTATTTATTTATATTTGCTATAGAGCTGCATTGATCGATGCTGTTGAAAGTGCATGCAAAAGAACCGAAGAAGTTTATTTTAAATAATACTTGACTCCTAATTTAAGAATATACAAACGTTTGGATAATAATTAATATTAAGGAGCCAATCACTGAATAAAACAACTAGCACACTAAAACAACAAATCAAAGAATTACCTGCACTTACAAATCCCTGCAAAAGACATGTTACATCATTTCTTATTTGTGACCTCTGTTTTTATATTCAATCTAACCCATAATTCGCTTTTCCATTTTCAACATCTTTTTTTTTAATATTATTGAGGAGTTTGAGTCTAAAATTTGCCGTTCATTTTTTTTAAATTCAATTTGTTCAATCGAGATTCTATATGATTGACCCATTAAAGCAATTATTAAATATGGTCACTGTAATTTAAATATGAGATAAGAGGGTTAATGAATTGTTTTACTGACAAGCAAGGTTAACGCATCAGTGAAACACGCCATTACTAAATTAATGGAGGTCTTTTTTAATTTATTGTTTATTAATTACTGTACAGTATTTACATATGTTTCAATTGAACAGCGTTGTATTTAATTTATATTATTTATTTATATTTGCTATAGAGCTGCATTGATCGATGCTGTTGAAAGTGCATGCAAAAGAACCGAAGAAGTGGAACAAAAACATAATTGATGGCTCTCTTTCCTTCAAGTACAAGAAGGACGTAAGTAACAAGACTTGTGAATTAAATTTTATTTTCAAAAGTGTTGCTGCTATGAATTTATTATAAGCACATTTACTGACATACAACTTAAATCATGCCTCTCTGCTTTAAAATAAGATATGTCATTTAAGGAATTACAAGTTGGTTAAAGTAAAACTGTTGTGATATTTTGTATTTATACTGTTTATGTAGTATGTGTGGCACTTTTGTCCCTTGTAATATTGTTATTGCTAAATAAATTATAAAATAATTGTAAAGTTGCTTTATTTTAGTGCCATTTTATATTAAAAATTATTCCACATGGTTGTGTTGTAACGTTTTTATTTTCCATACACATAAAAGATTGTAAATAGATTTGGTTTTAAGTCGTTTTGTACGCAACTATCCTATATTATATTTAGTTATTTCCTATTAAACCGAAATTATAAATTAATTCTCATTGCAAAACAGATGATAGCTTTCGTAGTTGAATTTATCGGAAACAAAGTACATAAACTTTAACCTTGAAGTGTAATGTTACATTTTTAACTATATTTAACCGTTGTTGTTTCATTATACAGTAATAAAACTGGATAAGCAACATTAGGTGCATGTTCGCCTGTCCCGGCTATGTGTTGCTAGAATTGTCGTTCAAATCCGGCAGTTGTTTATTGTGCTTAATCTAAGCAACATCGGAATGAAATTTTCCAAAAGCGAATGGCGATTGACTCTAAAATGTATTTGTGCAAGTGTCTAAATAGATGGACACGCTGAGTTTTGAGTGGTCGACTCTAAATCACAACAAAGATTTTTTAGTAGAAACTTTTTTAAACAAAATCTTTTGAACAGGTAGTTTTTTAAACTGTTACGTTCAATTGTACCCTGATAAATGTTTTCATTTGATTTAAATCCTTTTAAAAATCTCCACGCTTCTGCTTCGATATTTTGGTGTAACTGTATGTTATGGAAGACGCATTTGGTCGTGCTTTATGAATCGGTTTGTTCCCATGAAACATCCTAATACAATTGAAACAAGTACTTGTTCAACACTGTAGAATGTTATTAGTGCATTTAGTTTAAGTCAAAGTACCTCAATTTACCTTTATTGTTAGATATAAAGCCGTAAATATATTCGGTTATCTACAATTCATGCATTCTGAAAAATATGTTTGCTTTATTTATTCGAGTTTGCTGGTTTTCTTTATCTATTTATGCATTACAAACATTTTAGACGTGCTCTTTGACATGCTGTATTCTAATACTTCAATCAATTATCAGTTTGTTTTGAAAACTGAGCTCACTTGATTCTGCTTTTACCCTAAGATGTACTGTCTGTTTTCCTGATGCTGTTAATTTGAGAGCAATACACGTCTCCTTGCATAAGCGTATATCCTCTATGCATTGGTAAGTTACTTACATGCTTATTAATACCAGTGGGGCTCTCTTTTTCTAGCGCTTTTATGTAGACCACGTTGTTCTTCTGTGTAGACCTGCTGTTGCAGTTATGGTTGTAACATCAACAAATCTGCCTACCGTTGTATCTTATCAGGAAGCAAGGTCACAATGTTTGGTTGGTACACATCCGCAGATGATTAAGCGTGCAAGATAAGTATTTCGGCATGTGGAGGTATGTTTCTTAAAATTCTTTCAATCTACAAATTAAATTAACTAATAAAAATCATTCAGTTATTTGCGCTGTTGATCTTGTAGGTGAGATGGGAACATTCCAAAACTTTTTAACCGTTGAAAAATATCCAGCTGAAATATTAGAATTTATTTACAAAAATGCTGTAATGTTAAGCTTTCCCGTGTTTCTTATTATTGCGCAATTGTTTAATATAACGTATAATTACGCTGCAAATTCGTCGGGATTTTGTATCAAATACCAAACACGTTTAAAAGTGATGCAATGGTCACATTTTAAGCACAATGTAAATAAAAGCAATGTACTCACGTAAATCGCACCTTACAGCCAAATCCCAGGGCCATCTCGTTGTGGGTCACATCACGCCATTGCTGAGTCAAATTACCAATTCGTTCTAAACCACTTTTCCCCTCGAGAAAAGCACACATCACACCAGTAGATGTTCTTGGCTTCAGGTCTCGTAGCTTAATGGCCTTTCACGCACTCCGCACCTGCGCATTCTTTTGCGCAAGCGCCTGTCCAGAATGACGGAAATTGACAAGTTCATTTAAAAATATCTACGGGAATTTATTTACAAATTATAAGAATGTACATTGCCAAATTTGGAATGTAACAATCGCGACAAAGACATAAAAGAAAAAAATCTTCAAAAAAGAAAAAGACAGCACGGTAAAAACTTATAGTCTACAGCCTGACTAATTTACATATAAACTAACTTACATTCTAGTAAATGTTTATTTTAGGCGCCACCTGGTTTTTTCAACGGATAACGTGTCTTGAGAGTAACCAGGAAACGGAATGTGTAGTCCCAAGTTTATCGAACTACATCTATAAGTGCACACACGAGTCCTTGATGTGGCTCAGTTGTAATCAACAGCACAAATTTGTCGGAGAGCACGAAACACTACTACAGCTAAAACAAATGCGACAAGTTGCTTAACATATATACAATAACTAAAGCTAAAATTACAGTTTTTTTAAGTGCACACGCACATAAGCATTGCATTTAAACTGTTTTTACTTTGGCAAGAAAATGCCCAAATTTCAAAATGTCCAAGAGAGCAAGTCACTATACATTTTACCAAATTTTTATGTATTGGTACGTTGGCTTAATAAGCAATACACATCAAAACTTTTAATGACATGATTGTGAATTAACAAATTTACCAACAGTACCATCTTACTAATTTCTTACATTACTAACCTAACAAACTACATTGCTACCATCAGGTTAGCTTCTTCACTCAATACTCAAAAAAATAATTCCTACGTCTGATAATAAATACCAAACGTTAGGAAAACAAAAGAAAGTAAGACAAAGTCTCAAGTTATTATCAAAGATAATAGGTAAGATAACGATATTAAGATAAAACTAGATAACAATAGATGGATCCGAGAGGTCCCAGCACACTAAGATACGCTACAACTATATACACTAAAGATATAGCGTAGAGTTCCCTAGCTCATCAAGCTGTTTTGTCATCCATCACAAAGATACAAGAGAGAGTGGCTCCTTGAAACCGTTAATTAGGTAAGATACTCATACCCCCTTGAAGAGAGCGACCTGTGAGGCAGGTCCGTTAGTAAACCGGTATGAGGGACCGAAAAAAGGCATGTGGTTGCATTCCTGCACCCGGTGTTGAGCGATATCTGTAAGATATCCACGCATATTTACTTCCATTCACACACTCATACATACATGCGCTGTTAGCGGCCACGTGCAGCTGACAGCGGCACTGCATGACCTCACGAAAGATTCTCAGAGACATGGTCCGGTTGTCTGTGAAAACCCCCCACGCGACCATGCGGTGACTAACAGAAATAAAAAGGCAATAGAGATATAGGAAAGGTAAAAAGAGGGAGGTAGGTATTTTGGAATGTGCTAGTGACCTTTCCAGGTAGAAGAGAATAGAAAAAGGGCTCGCATTGAGCAAAAGCGATAGAAAAAAGTGGATAGAAAAGCACTACTGAACCGACCAGTGTGGACAGTTGCCGGAAGTGAGGGAAAAATCACTCTTATGTGGTAGACGGGTGTTCCGGGACAAGAACAGGTCTACCGAATGAAAAATAAGGCGGAAACGGAGACAGCGGGATAAAAAAGAAGAGTTTTGGCACTCGATTGAGATTGTTCTACTTGTTCCAAACATTGTTCGAAAAGGATAATTCCGGCTCTCCTATTTTTTACTGTTTCCACACATTTCTTTCTTCTTCTACCATTTTTAGTACATCTTTGTTGGTAATTTTGTTTATCCATTTCAAAGGTTTCTGTTTTTCCTGTCCGCTTATCCTGCTGTCCAGGTTTAACAGCCCTACAGCGCTGTGCTCCACACATATGTTTTAAGCAATCTCTTCCTTGTTTCTATGTTTGTTGTCTTTGAACACAGTAGTTGCTTTTTCTTGTTAAATGTAACACAATCTTGTGCTAATCTTTGTTTTATATCTTTTGTGCTTTTCCTATCATGCTTTATTTGGCTTCCTAGGTAACATAAATCCTTAACGTCTTGTAAGTTCTTGTTACCTATTTGTATTCTTGTTTTTGATTTTATTTTCTCCTCCTTCGCATACTTGAACTTTAGTTTTATTGTGGTTAATTTTTATACCGTATCTCTCTGTTAGAACTGTTTCCATTTCAGTAAGAGCAGCTTCTAACTCTTTATTGCTAAATTTTATACTGCTATATCAATTGCAAATCTCAGCACATCAATCTTTTGTCCCTGCATATTAATTCCAAATGTCTTCCTGCATTTGACAGTATTCATTACTTCTTCGATGTACAAATTAAAAATTAATAAGGGATTCTCGCCCTTTTCCTAATATTTATTTCTCTACATTTCTAATCTAATTCTATTACAGCTGTTTGCTCTTTGTATAAGCAATGTACTATCCGTTTATCCCTAGAACTTATTCCAATCTTTTTGAGTATTTTGAATATTTTTTTCCATTTTACATTGTCGAATGCTTTTTCCAGATCTACAAACCCTATAAACATGATTTCCCCTTTTTTTTATTGTTTTCTCCATTATCGTCCTCAGAGCTAAAATAGCCTGTCGTGTTCCCTTGTTTTGCCTAAACCCAAATTAATGTTCTAGTATTTTTTCAGCTGGTTTTTCCATTCGTCTTTGTAGAATTTTAGTTAATATTTTTGACACGTGTGCTGTCAAACTAATTTTTTGAAAATTTCCACATCTATTCGAGTCTCTCTTTTTGGTATAGTGACTATGATATTGCGTTTAAAATCTTTGGATATCTCGTCTGTCTCATACATATCCTTTACAAGTTGGAAGAGACGTTCTGTTACTTATCCAACACCTTTTAGAGTTTCTGTTTGCACTTTATCTGTACCCGGTATCTTACCATTTTTCAGACCCTTTAATGCTAATTCAAATTCATCTCTAAGTATAGGATTTCCCACGTCATCATTTTCAATGTCTGATTCCTGTTCTAATGCTGCTAGTTCCTCTCCTGCCCATAAATTCCTTATATATTCCTGCCATCTAACCACTTTCTATACATTTTCTATAATGACATTTCCTCTCGCTCTCCTTATATTTTTGCTACACAGTTTTATATCCCTGAAATTCATTCTAATTAGTTTGTATACTTCTTCTGTTTTTCTTATTTCCATCTTGGTTTGTACTTCTTTCCACTTTTCATCAATCCATTGTTCTCTAGCTTTCCTGCAATTGCGAATAATTTCCCATTTTATGGCTTTGTACCTCTGTTTTCTTGTTTCGTCTGATCTATTTTTGTATTTTCGTCTTTCTTCTATTAAATTCTGGATATCCTTTGTTGTCCATGGTCTCTGGCCGCCATACCTAAACTTGATTTAATGTTTTTCTATTCTGTTTCTACTTCCTTAGTATCAGAAATTTTCCTGATATCTTTCAGCAATTCTTTATTTTTTATTTTCTCAAAGTCAAAATGCTTTTTTCCATTTCTTTCTTTTAAATTTAAGAGTGACTTTCATAATAACGATGTTGTGGTCAGTGTCTATATCTGCTTCTGAGTAGCTTCTACAGTATTTTACTTTATTCCTAAACCGTTGTCTAACAAAAATGTAATTTATTTGATATCTTCATATATCTCCTGGCATCTTCCATGTGTATCGTCTTCTAGCATGATGTTAAAATAATGTGTTTGTGATGGTTAAATTGTACTTGTCATAAAATTCTACCAGCCTACTTCCCCTGTCGTTTCTTGTGCCCAAACCAAATAAACCTACCACTGCATTAAAATTCTCGTAATTATTAAATGTCCTTTTACTTATCTTAGTATGTCTTTGATATATTTGTAAATCGCTTCTACCTCTTCCTCGCTGTAGCTAGAGATGGGCATGTATACTTGTATTATTACTGTATTTACCGGTTTAGATCATAATTTAACTTTTTCGTTCTTTTGTAGGTAGTTTTTTAAACAGTGTCCTATCTTTTTTCTCATAACTATCCCCACATCCAAATTTCCTTTTTCTGATCCTGTGTGAATTACCCTAAAGTCTCCGCTCCAAAAATTCTTCTGCCTATTGCCACCGAATTTCGCTGATCTCCACTATGTTTAATGCTAACCTATCTATTTCAATTTTCAAGTTCTTTAGATTACTTACTTGCTTCATACTTCTGACATTCTACACTTTGACTCACAGAATGTGCACGATCACATCTTCTGAAATGGTTTCCGCCCGGAGATCCAAATGGGGGACTATTTTAACTCTGGAATTTTTTACCCCAGACGATGCCACTATCCTTAATAACAATTTAAGTATGCTGTGTATTTGAGATAATGTGGTGGTTTTCCGTTGTCTTCCACATCGCAGTAGTATGTCTTAGAATGCTATAGCGACCCATATGGTATCTGCCAATCTAAGTACCGAAAAAGCTGCTACCCTCTTTTGGGGACCTGTCTTTCTCTGATTTCTTACTAAAGACCCTACTATTTTGGTTGGACCTGCAGTTTGACTCTTTAGATCACTGGAACGCCCAAGCCATTCCACCGGTTCTAGTAATCTAGAACTTCTTCAAACTGCAGGTCTAATCGCAACGGAATTACTGACTATGCTTTTGCTGTAATATTATCATAGATTATTGTGTTGGTACAGACCGAAAAGTATTACCTAAACTTAGCATGTATTGGACTTGGTGTATTGAATGTTTTGTTAAATTTATTAGCCATTTTGTATTTGTTTGTGGGTTGCTGGTATTGTTCTTAGATTCTATTTTATTTAGGTATTCGATTTTTTAATGCGTCTATGTTTAATTTTTTTGAATACATTGTAGTGGGCTACTACTACCGCGTTATACTAATTTAAAGCAAGTAATAACAAGAGTTTCTATAACTCACTGTTCACAAGTCTAATTAACAATATATGCCTTATTTATAGATGTTTTCAGTCTAATTAACAATGAAACACTATCACACTAATGAATTTACAAGCACTAATATCTTCTTAAACTAACTTCTTAACCTTAGGTCCATTAACAACACTAACACAACTATTTATTTATTACACTTTTGTCTATTTATGTATTCTACAAGCTGCATATACATTAGACACATAATATAACATTTATGTATACTCTTGGACTTCTAAAAGCTCAACTATTTAACTTTATACGATATAATTTATATTTGACATTCTGATATAGACTAACTCTGTACTTCATCATCGGTTTTATTTATACCGTGAATTAAAAGGATGACCCATCCTCCAGTAATTGCCAGAAGATTCTCGGTCCATGGAGAATATACAGTGCTTGCGGCGCTTGTGTGTTTGACGGGTTGCCTAATAGTAGCTCGCAACAATATTTTCGTATTTTATATTCTGTTATAAAATTTTTTTTACATACCTCCTGGTTGTAGTTCTCCAATATTGTAGTTTTAGTATCTGCTAGTTTATTTTTTATTCTTTGCAAATTAGAGTAGCATTGCACTATGCATACATTAATACATTGCAAATAAAACATTTTTAATATTTTTTAGGTCTTGATCTTTATATTGTTTAATAAATACAGTTGTTTTTGGTTTGGTTTGTAAGAATTTTGGTGTAATGTGTCACGCTTTGCATCTCAATAAAAATATCCTTTTGTTTTTTTTTTGTTAGCTTTTTATTTAAATTACAATATTGTTGCGAGCTTCTACTAGGCAACCCATCAAACACACAAGCGCTGTAGACTCTGCATACTTTTCAGGATACGAGAATTCTTCTAGCAATCAATTACATACAAACGCTCGGGGCACGGCGTATTCTCAAGGATTCCAGAATTGTTCTAGAAATTACGGGAGCATGAGTCATCTTTGTAATCCAGAGTATATATAAGACCGCTAATGAATGCAAGAGTTAGTCTATACTAGAATGTCGTATATAAATTATAACGTGTTTAAGTAATAGAAGTTTCGAGCTTTTAGAAGTTTACATAAATGTGATATGCTGTGTCTAATGTACATGCCGCTTGTAGTGTACATAAATAAATAGAAGTGTATAAACAAATAGTTGTGTTAGTGGTTAATGGACCTATGATAGAGAAGTTAGTTTAAGAAGATATTAGTGCTTGTAAATTCATTAGTGTAATAGTGCTTCATTGTTAAGTGGACTGAAAACATCTATAAATAAGGCATATACTGTTAATTAGACTTGTGAACAGTAAGTAATAAAGACGTTTGTTATTACTTGTTTTAAATTAAAGAAACGCGGTAGTAGTAGCCCGTTACACTGGTGTCAGGCTGTGTTGGGTGATTAATTAAGTCTAAAGACATTTGAGTAGTTTGTATATGCCAGTGACAAGAAATCGAAGTAAAATGGAGGCAGAAACTTTAATGAACTTCCTTAAGGATTTTAAATCCGAAATGCAAGTGACACTCAATGAAAACTTAGTGAGGTCAGTGGAACTGGAATCAAACCTTACCGAAAAGTTAAGTGAAAATACAGCCACGTTAGAACGAAGATTAATGGAAAGCTCCATTGCATTGAAAGAAGATTTCACTGAACAGGTAAAAACAGTTGAGCAAAAGTTGGATAATAAATTGGTAAAAATGGAAGAAGATGTGATGAGGCTGCAAGAACAAGTGATTTCACTAACAACGCGACCACTTGAATTACCAAGCCAAGTTGTTAATCGGAACATTCCAGAAACAAGAACCATGGAAAGAAGCGAGTCAATTCCGTCTAAATTTAAAGTAAAACCACCTACATTCGATGGTAAAACACCTTGGCCCACATATTTGAAACAATTTGAAGCTGCTGCAATAGCCAACGGTTGGTGCAACAAAGAGAAGGCTATCTCCTTAATAGTGGCTCTACGGGGGGAGGCTCTTAACATCTTACAAACGATTCCCGATCACCAGCAGAATGATTACGGCCTCTTAACATCGAAGCTTGAGATGAGATATGGAGATGCTCACCTTCAACAGGTTTACCATGCACAAGTTAAGAACCGCTCGCAAAAGACAAGTGAAAGCCTGCAAGAATTTGAAGCTGACATTGCCAGGTTAGTTAGATTGGCATACCCAACGGCACCAGACAGCTTCCTCGAACAACTTGCTGTCCAAACATTTGTGGATGGCGTTAAGGATGGCGAAATACAGCAAGCGCTAAGACTAGCACGGCCAAAATGTTGGATGACGCACTGGCCCATGCGCTTGAATTTGAAGCAGCTAAGCAGACATCACACAGGATGGGTCACAAAGTTCGGTCTGCCTTAGAGGAACCTGGTCAAGCTCAGAACAGCATAGATGAAATAGTCAACCGTGTGGCAGAAAGGCTGGAACTACAACGACCGCGGCGATTGCGTCTGCGATGCTGGAACTGCGGTGAAGTTGGTCATATACAGAGACGCTGCACTCAACCAAGAAAACAACCGGTTGAGCAGCCGGAAAACTAAAGCAAGTCGACGTAAGGGGGCGAACGTCGACAGCACAACGTAGTGCCCCAGAGATTACCATCCGTGTTGCATCGTCGATGAGAAGTCTGGACAGCATTTATATCGATGGCAGAATTAATGGTAGGATTGTCCGATTACTTGTGGATACAGGAGCGACAAGAACTATTGTGAGACCAGATTTGGTTGGTCGTGGAAAAGTGCTACCTGTATCTGTGTGTCTCCGAACGGCAAGTGGTGAGAAGATTGGTACTCACGGAGAGATTGCCGTTATGTTGACAATTGGGGACAAATTAATTAATCATCGAGTGTTGGTAGCTGAAATTACAGAGGAAGTGATCTTGGGAATGGATCTCAAGAGAGAATATGGGTTTCATGTAAACATGAAAGAAAATGTGCTTCGGATAGATGATGATGAGATTCCATTTCAAGGTACGAGTAACCAGACGATGCAAGTTCGAATGATTTGCGATATGAAAATACCCGAGAAGGCGGAAATGATAGTAATGGGACGCCCGGATGGTACGCTCCGGGAAGGACAAGTATGCATGATGGAAGCAACTGAATCGGGAATGGGTCAGGAGGGATTACTGATTGGAAGAACGCTGGTAAAGTTTCGAAATATGGTACCAGTAAGGGTGCTGAACATTAATCCGCATACGGTGACCCTGAAGAAAGACACGATTGTGGGAAGTTGCATTCCAGTATGCCATATTAAACGTTGTGTGGACGACACGAAAGATAAACCAGCCAACGGTTGCTCACAGAAATTACTGGATATGTTAATACCTTCGTGTCAAGGATTAAACGGCGACCAACTGGGCAAGGTAAAAGAGCTGGTCGGACGATATCGAAATGTGTTTGCACTGGATGATAGTGAGAAAGGAAGGACGAATGTTGTGCAACACAAGATCAATACTGGAGATGCGCAACCGATAAGACAACACCCCAGGCGACTTCCTTTGGCAAAACGTAAGGAAGCCGAGCAAATTATTACCGACATGGAAGAACAGGGAGTAATTGAACCCTCGAATAGTCCATGGGCATCCCCGGTAGTGCTTGTCAAGAAAAAGGACGGGTCGACAAGGTTTTGTGTAGACTACCGTCGGCTTAACAATGTGACAAAGAAAGACAGCTATCCCTTGCCCAGAATTGATGACACCTTGGATACTCTATCCGGATCCAAATGGTATTCGAGCTTGGACTTGAAAAGCGGATACTGGCAGATGGGCTTGGAGCCAAACGATAAAGAAAATACTGCGTTCACAATTGGAACTGGATTATGGCAGTTCAAGGTCATGCCGTTTGGATTATGCAATGCTCCTGCTACTTTTGAACGGTTGATGGAGTCGATACTGCGTGGACTGTCTTGGAAGACTTGTCTGGTGTACCTAGACGACGTGATAGTGTTAGGCCGGTCTTTTGAAGAACACCTTAAGAACCTAGAGGAGATATTCCAAAGATTACGGGGGGCAAACCTTACATTGAGCTCCAAGAAGTGTCACCTGTTTGGAAAAGAGGTGAAATACCTAGGACATGTCGTTTCGGAGACCGGAATAAGAGCTGACCCTGACAAAATAAAAACGGTACAAGAGTGGCCTACACCAACAGATATACACCAACTACGCAGTTTTCTAGGATTGTGCACATATTACCGACGTTTTATATTTGGGTTTGCGAACATTGCCAAACCGTTAACAAAATTAACCGAAGATGGACAAGAATATGATTGGAATGACGACTGCCACAGAGCATTTGAACAACTGAAACGGCTACTAGTTACAGCACCAATTTTGAGTTATCCACGGATGGAGGGGAAATTTGTGTTGGATACCGATGCCAGTAACACAGCTATAGGAGGCGTTCTTTCTCAAGTGCAGGACGGACAAGAAAAGTTATTGGGTATTTCATCAAGGTCTTGTCGCGGCCAGAAAGGAACTATTTTGTGACAAGAAGGAGCTGTTGGCCGTCGTCAAATCCGTAGAGCACTTTTATAAGTACTTATACGGCCGTAAATTCCTGTTGAGAACAGACCACGCTGCACTGAAATGGTTACTGCAGTTTCGAAATCCTGAAGGGCAAGTGGCAAGGTGGATAGAGCGGCTGCAGGAATATGACTTTGATACGGAACATCGTGTAGGAACTAGCCATCGGAATGCAGACGCTCTGTCAAGGAGACCTTGTCCGGTAGACTGCAGTCATTGCTCCAAGATGGAAGAGAAAATAAGTGTCATCCATAGAATGACAGTGACCGATGATACTTGGCAACCCGAAAGAATACGAGAAGACCAGGAGAATGACGCCGAATTGGGACGTATTATTGAGTGGAAAATCGAGGACAACGACCAACTTGGGAAGAAATTAGTATTTCAAGTAGGAGCCTGAAGGCATACTGGGCACAGTGGGACTCCTTGATGATGGAAAATAGAATCTTGAAACGACGCCTGGAATTTGAAGATGGCACTGAGAGACTTCAAGTGATAGTGCCGAGAAGCAGAGTGCCGGAAGTGTTGCAGCACTTGCACGATGGTATTTCCGGAGGGCACTTTGGCGTGAAAAGAACTCTCGAAAGAGTGAGAGAAAGATTCTATTGGCTGAACTGCAAAGATGATGTGAAGGAGTGGTGCCAATGTGAATTGTGTGCCTCTGCAAATGGCCCAGTCTCAAAACGGAAAGCCCCAATGAGACAGTATAACGTGGGGAATCCTTTTGAGAGGGTAGCCATTGATATAGCTGGTCCGTTTCCTGAATCAGAGAAAGGAAATAAATACATCTTGGTTGCTATGGATTATTTTACCAAATGGCCGGAGGCATATGCTATACCTAACCAAGAAGCCGAGACGGTTGCAGATGTACTAGTCAGGGAGTTGTTTTGTCGCTTTGGAGTTCCGTTGGAATTACACTCCGATCAAGGTCGGAACTTCGAATCAGCATTGTTTCAAAATGTCTGCAAGCATCTTGGAATCAGGAAGACTAGAACCACGCCACTTCATCCCCAATCGGATGGAATGGTTGAAAGAATGAACAGGACGTTAGGGAAGTACCTGGCCAAAGTTGTCTCTGAACATCAACGAGACTGGGACCAATATCTACATTTGTTCCTACTGGCGTACCGATCTTCGGTACATGACAGCACAGGGTACTCGCCCGCTTGCGTAATGCTAGGACGTGAATTGCGGCTACCATGTGATCTACGGTTTGGATTTAAGCCTGGAGAAGAGATCGCAGGTGAAGATTACGTTAGTAAGCTTCGTGAAAGATCAAATAGTATTCACGAAAACGTCCGAAAGAATATACAGGCAGCAAGCGATCGAATGAAATCACAATATGACACGAGAGCACAAGAAGGTGGTTATCAACCTGGAGATTTAGTGTGGCTATACAATCCACAAAGAAAACGTGGATTGTCGCCAAAACTACAAAGACAATGGGAAGGCCCGTACGAAGTGTTAAAAAGGATTAATGATGTAGTGTACCGGATCACTAGATCCCCCCGTGGTAAACCGAAAGTGGTACGCTTTGACCGTTTAACATCCTACGCTGGCAACAACCAGGAAGACTTGAATAATGATAATGGTGTTCGGCAAGTTATTAATCATGAGCCAAATGTAGATTTTGAGAGCTTTATGACGGCGTATGGTGGTTCCGCTAAAGCGAGATTTGGCGTTGTTGTTGAAAAACAGCAAGATCTGTTTAGAGCACCAGAAGAGTATTCCCTTGCACATTGCGTAGCTCAAGATTTGGCAATGTCAAGGTGAATAGCTGTTGTTTTCAAGAAAAAGTTTGGATGTGTGGATGAATTAGTAAAACAGCAGCCAACTGTAGGAAAAGCTTTGGTTCTTCAAGATAAAAATCGTTATGTTTACTATCTGGTCACCAAAAATTCTTCATGGCAGAGACCTAGTTATGGACATCTATGGGAGGCTTTGCTAAATCTTAAGGCGCAGATGATGGAAAATGGAGTAACGAGACTAGCGGTGCCCAAGCTGGGCTGTGGACTGGATCGCTTAGACTGGAGGATAGTCCGAAATATGCTAGAAGTAGTTTTCCAGGGAACCAACGTCCAGGTTCTTGTTTGTTGTTATCAACCGGTTGCCTACCAAGACCAAGAAAAGAGTGTTGACTGTTATTTCCAACGACGTGGTGGATGCACCAGAGGAGATAGCTGCCGATACCGTCATCAGTCATCGAATTGGCGCCAAAATGTATCTACAGTTACGAGACGTAACGGTTTTAAAGATTGGGCAGTGTTGCGAGCTTCTACTAGGCAACCCATCAAACACACAAGCGCTGTAGACTCTGCATACTTTTCAGGATACGAGAATTCTTCTAGCAATCAATTACATACAAACGCTCGTGGCACGGCGTATTCTCAAGGATTCCAGAATTGTTCTAGAAATTACGGGAGCATGAGTCATCCTTGTAATCCAGAGTATATATAAGACCGCTAATGAATGCAAGAGTTAGTCTATACTAGAATGTCGTATATAAATTATAACGTGTTTAAGTAATAGAAGTTTCGAGCTTTTAGAAGTTTACATAAATGTGATATGCTGTCTCTAATGTACAGGCGGCTCCGTGGCGTAGTGGTATGTGTGTGACTGCTACGCCCTGGGTCCCGGGTTCGAATCCCGACACGGTCCGCTTGAAAAATGTTAGGCGAGCATTTTTCGCAAAAATACACCCTCGTTCGGATGAGAGGTAAAATGGAGGTCCCGTGTGTGAGTGTTGTCACGCACGTTAAAGATCCCTACCTTGCTTGGAACAGCAAGGATTCGGCAAAATTCAAAATTTTCCAGGTAAAAAAAAAATTCGCTTCCTGGCCAATGTAGTACCTTCGGGTGGAGCATTGGAAAATCACATGTAATGTCTCTAATGTACATGCCGCTTGTAGTGTACATAAATAAATAGAAGTGTATAAACAAATAGTTGTGTTAGTGGTTAATGGACCTATGATAGAGAAGTTAGTTTAAGAAGATATTAGTGCTTGTAAATTCATTAGTGTAATAGTGCTTCATTGTTAAGTGGACTGAAAACATCTATAAATAAGGCATATACTGTTAATTAGACTTGTGAACAGTAAGTAATAAAGACGTTTGTTATTACTTGTTTTAAATTAAAGAAACGCGGTAGTAGTAGCCCGTTACAATATTTGCTAGAAATTGAAGATTTTCCGTGCTGTTGAGATGCCTGTTTCGCATGTTTAAGTTGACAGTTGAACTGACAGATAAAGTGTGCTGATTAGCGAATTCTTAGACATCTTCAATAGTTTTAACAATCATCTTCAGTTTACACACGAAATAAAAATTAATAATCAAATACCATTTCTAGACGCACTAGTTATAAGAAATAATACCAACATACTTATTTTTGATTATTACAAAAGCCTTCTCATTCAAATCGTTACATTAATTTTAATTCTATCCATTGCATCCAACATAAAATTAATACAGCCCTAGCACTAAAAAACAAAATTGTCAAAATCTGTGAATCAGAATTCATCAATAAAAACTTACATAACCTAGAAACAACACTACAAAATAACGAATACCCTAAATTATTTATAAAGAAACTGTTACACCAAAATATACCACACAACCACCACAAAATAAACAACACAAACACGTCAATAATTTATAAAACCTTACCATACATTCAAGATCTGACTTCTAAGTTAGCTGAAATTCTATACAATCCCTCTACAAAAATCACTTTTAAATATAGCAAATCAATCAAAAACCTATTCACCAAATTAAAAAAACCAACAGAAAAGATGTTTTGTAGTAATATAGTTTACAAAATCCAATGTAGTTTCAATAGTTTTTACATAGGTCACACAAGCCAATGGTTGAAAAATAGAATCATCCAACACAAGTCGGACGCTAAAATAGAAAAAAGTCATGTACACTATCTAACCACATACAATCAACTAAACACACACCAAAATATTCAGAAACTATCATTCTTATACAGAAGAAATATATTCCCAGCGTATATTTTTAGAAGCATATCACATTCAAAAAGAAAAAACAGTATGAATGAAAAATCCGATACTCAAAATGTAAGTGCAATATATTCACTACTTTTTCACCGCTAATAACTTCAACGTTGTATACATCAAACAGGTTTATACGTATGTATGGTAGTAATTTGTATTGACACGTACTATGTATTAAAGGAAATGATAACATGCTCTCGCATGTATGTAAATATATAGGTATAAACTTTACACTTTTAATATTATTATTTTTTACTTTCCAACAACATTAAATTTTACAGTACAGTATCACTTAATTCTGAAAAAAATCTTAATTTTTGACTAACCAGGCATAATAGAAATATATTCTATATCAATAGCTAATCAAAGTATGTACATCTAAAAAGATCTTAATATTTGACATTTAATGTCAACTTCAACGCTACAAGCTGTTTAATAGTTTTAGTTATTAATTAATAGTCTTTAAATTTATATAGAATCCACATTAATGTAGGTATAACACATAATTGTAAAGTTATAGCTGTTTTCATTCCTTTTTAGCACATGATAAAGGGTAAAAAAATACCCGAAACGTAGTGCTAAATAAATGGATTTATAGTATATAATTTTTTCGAACGAAAGCATCCCAGGCAGAAGTTCGGCATGTGGACAGCACCCGATGGGGGCGTGGGTGGGCTCGTTTGAAAGCTTAGGGGGTGGGGGTTATAAATATATAAGTGTCATAGGCCGGAGGGGTGGGGTTCACGTTTTATACGGGGGTCAAACTTTTGGTACTTTTTTATATTGTAACTCACATTATAGTGTATATAAATAGTACCAAAACTATTTTAATAATTTGACAATATTTTTAGGGTTGGTATAATACATGAGAATTTTATTGAAAATTTATAGATTACATTCTTCGATAGGGTAAACTTCTATTACAGATGCAATTAATGCTTCAAATATATCTTTTTAAAACGACGCACATCTCTACGCCATAGGTGTTCACACAAATGCATAGCCAAATCTTTTGATTTCAGACCATTTCTGGCGACGTCATCTTTCATATGCTTCCATAGGCCTTCTATGGTGTTTGTATGTGCCCCTGTTTCAGGATCTTTGAAGTGATATTTATGGCATACTCTTTCATGTTTGTAGCCCATATCCTTTATTGCCATATATGGCCTCCAGTAATCAGAAATAATAGTAGTCCCTTTATAATAAGTTAGGTTAAGTTAAGTTAAGTTATTAGGTTAGGTTAGGTTAGGTTACCTTTGGCTATGTGCTTCTCGATGAGTGGCAAAAGAGTTTCCTTGTCTCTTTTATTATTGGCACATATTTCTAATCTGTAATCTCCTGTTTCTCTACAAATCATCCCAAAATCCAGTGCCCTTCTCTTGGTCTTCCTTTCCTAAATTTCCTTTTGCCAACTTTTGACTCATCGATTTCAACTGTTACTCCTGGGCCACCAATTTGACCTTGTCTGTCAAATTCATTGTCTAATGATATCATGCACACCTAATAAATAAAAGACATAATATTTAAAATAGTGAAAACAGATTTGATCTAGCTCATTTTTCAAGAGATATACTTGTTCAAACCTATATACTTACTTCTCTGAAATATGAGAACCAGTCGGAAACTGCCTCTCTGCCACAACCAACTTCACGCATGGTGTGGTCATAATCGTAACCAGATGCAAAAGCGTACAGCATAAGAACCACTTTTTCGGCAGAGAGTTTAACATTTTCAGCCAAGTACCTGTGGCCATTGAAATGTTAATTATTCCTCTGCCTTTGCATGTGTACGCTTGGTGCATCTAAAACGCCCCATCCATGCTCTATGTCAATTACCATTAGCTTTCGGCATTGAGGGCACTTCTTTTGGGAGGGCAAAAGCCACGAGACATAAACCACTTCATAGTGGTTTCTCTGTCTATTAAAACCTCTCTTGTCAATTTTGACAGATTCATAATATAAAATAGATGCACACTTAATTTACAATAATTTATTTATGAATAAAATGATTATTAATTATTTAAAATGTCATATAAATGAAAGTAATGTTCACTAAATTAAGACATATGATTTGGTTTCATGTCTTTATATACTTAATTTTTATATCATGAGTTCACGCTTAGTACGTGTCTATTGTGATTGGTTTGTGATTAAGACACCACTTTGGATGTTAATCCTTTTTAATCTCTAATAATCTTATTTAATCTGATTAATTAAATTGTCAAAATTTTTCTCATGTATTATACCAACTTTCAAAACATAAGACACTAATGTGAATACTTTTGGTGCTATTTATATACACTATAATGGGAGTTACAATATAAAAAAGTACCAAAAGTTTGACCCCCGTATAAAACCTGAACCCCACCCCTCCGGCCTATGACACTTATATATTTATAACCCACACCCCCTAAGATTTCAAACGAGCCCACCCACGCCCCCATCGGGTGCTGTCCACATACCGAACCGTAGCCGCATCCCAAAATCCAACATCAAGTTCTAGTCCGCAATGTTTAGCAAAATATAAAATAAGATGTATTTGTAAATAAACTCCTATATAAAATAATAAAACCTTATTCAGCTATACAAATCGAGCTAATAGTTATATAACCATTAACAAAACAATAGCTTTATTATTTTACAAGGGGAGGAAACATCCACTGACCGGTATACACGGTTGGGATAAAGTATGGAACCAAGTGAATAACTTTAAAACGAAAAGGACAATATTTATGAAACTTTGTAGATAAATGCAATGAGACAAAATGCATCTGATGTGATTTTTTTTGTTAATAATGTACTTCCGGTTTAGTTGGAAATGCCCTCAATTTTTTTTAATTAAATGGGACATCTTGTGTATTTTTGCAGATCTTGATAGATCTTGTTATTTCAAATTCATACATACCGGGGTTAATGGAAATAATCTGTAAAAACGAGACACTAAAGCACTTTAGTACAATCACTTTTAAGTTTTTACGCATTAGAATAAAAACCATTTAGATTAGCAAATTGATGTTTACTTTGTATTAAACGTGTACTGTTTAGTAAAGTAGCTGTTGGAAAAACTGTCAAGTTATTTGTAATTTACGGTAATAAATTGTACGGTTAAAAATGGTACATTTAAGTGAGAAAGATCGAATTGAAATATTAATGATGATTGGTTTTGGCGATCGTGTTAGAACTAGGGAAGAAGTGTGTCATATTTTTAATAATTTGCATCCTGAAAGAAATCCTATATCACGTTCAACAGTTATTAAAACATTACAACGTTTTAATGCAACAGGGATGGTCAAAAATTTGCCAAAAACTGGAAGACCACAGACCGCAACGAACGAAACTATTAGACAAAACATTGCTATTGAATTAAAGGAATCACCTCAAACTTCTATCACAGATTTGGCACTAAACCACGGTATAAGTCGACGTTCTGTAGGGAAGATATTAAAAAGTGAAAAATATCATCCGTATAAAATACAATTAGTTCAAAAATTGTATGATGATGATTTTGACCGACGGCTGGAGTTTTGCGAACGAATGATGGACATCTGTAATGTCGACGAGCATTTTTCAAATAATGTAGTGTTTTCGGATGAGGCATCTTTTTGTTTAAATGGAACAGTTAATCGCCATAACTCAAGGTATTGGTCAAATGAGAATCCTCATTGGATTTATGAAGCCCATACCCAACATCCACAAAAGTTGAATGTTTGGATGGGAATTGTGAAAAATAGGCTTATAGGCCCATTTTTTATAGACTGAAACTTGAATGGTGACAAGTATTTAGATTTACTAAATAACCAAATTATTCCCGCACTCCATCAAAATGGGCACTTACCACAAAATGTTTGGTTTCAACAAGATGGAGCGCCTCCTCACTATGATAGACGGGTTTTGAATTTTTTAGATGCAAATTTTCCAAATCGATGGATTAGACGTAGAGGATTTGTAGAGTAGCCTGCTCGTTCTCCAGACCTCAGTCCGTTAGATTTCTTTCTTTGTGGTTACCTGAAATCACGTTTACGTTAGACGACCAACGTCCCTGCAGGAATTGAAACAAAGAATCATCGATGAATGTGAACTCATCCATGGAGAAGTCTTGGAAAGAGTAATTCAGGAATTTATTAATAGACTTGCATATTGTCAGGAAGTAAACGGCGAGCATTTTGAACATTTAAAATGATTTTGTTTAAATTAAATTCAATATTATTCTCATTCTCGTTAATCTTATAAATAAAATTTATTATTGAGTAAATGTAAAGTGCTTTAGTATATTGTTTTTACAGATTATTTCCATTAACCCTGGTATGTATGAATTCAAAATAACAAGATCTATCAATATCTGCAAAAATATACAGGGTGTCCCATTTAAATGAAAAAAATTTAGGGCATTTCCGGCTAAATCGAAAGTACATTATTAACAAAGAAAATCATATCAGATGTATTTTGCCTCATTGCATTTATCTACAAAGTTTCATAAATATCGTCCTTTTCGTTTTAAAGATATTTACTTGGTTTTCCATACTTTATCCCAACCCTGTATATATATACAGGGCTTTTCACGACGACCGTGCATTAGACATTTCTCAGAAAGTACAGGAGATAGAAGTATGAAATTTTGTATGTAGTGATTGTTCGACATGCCGAGTTGATCTAAAATATTTTCGTTTTGATAGCACTTCCGGTTGTACCGGAAGTTGATATTATCTTTGTTATTTTAAATAGAACACCCTGTATATTTTTGCATTTTTAGATTCTACACACAATTTTAACTTAAATTCCTTTAATAAGTAATATCTCAATATTTTACCGTTTTCGAGATATTTAGCTTTCTATGTTTTTTTTGTAAAAAACTGATATACCTTCTTGACAATGGTGTACATTTAAATTTACAGTTTAGAAACTAATTATTAGCAGATATGCTATTCAAATGTTTGATAAACATTTAAATGTATTTGTTTCTATTCAACACTATACGAGGTGTCCTACATTTTTACTTAAAAGTTTCTTACATAAAAAATCTGAAAAGTCAATTTTTATAAATGGAACACCCTGTATATTTTTGCATTTTTAGATTCAACACACAATTTTAACTTAAATTCCTTTAATAAGTAATATCTCAATATTTTACCGTTTTCGAGATATTTAGCTTTTTATGTTTTTTTTTTAAAAAACTGATATACCTTCTTGACAATGGTGTACATTTGAATTTACAGTTTAGAAACCAATTATTAGCAAATATGCTATTCAAATGTTTGATAAACATTTAAATGTATTTGTTTCCATTCAACACCATACGAGGTGTCCGACATTTTTACTTAAAGTTTCTTGCATAAAAAATCTGAAAAGTCAATTTTTCTAAATGGAACACCCCGTATATTTTAATACTTTCAAATTGTTCAATCATTTTTAAGGTAACTTTATGTAACAAGTCCTATTCTGAAGTTCAACTGTCTTCAAGTTATTTAATTTTAATGACATTAAGTGGGTCTACTACGATAATAAAAATAAATATCAGCATTATGTTCGTAGGAGGCTTTGACAAATAATCGAACAGTGATACAGAATCCCTGTATGTTTGTTGTGGTTTGTTTAGTATTCTTCTTAATCTTCTTTGGGGATTAAGCCACTCATAGTTTTTAAAATTATCTTTATTAACGTTTCGATCCATAACCTAGGATCGTTTTCAAAATAATTATTAATAATTATTAATAATAATAATAACGATCCTAGGTTATGGATCGAAACGTTAATAAAGATAATTTTAAAAACTATGAGTGGTTTAATACCCAAAGAAGCTTAAGAAGAAGTGATACAGAATCATCAAACTGTCAATATTACAGTATTGCCCGAAATAAACAGTACTGAAACTAAGTTGGCGGTGTTTTTATGCGTGCGCTGTCACACTCAAGTTAGCTAGTATAGACCTGTCAAGTAAACCTCAAACAAGTAATTAGTAGGGCCTAATTGTTAAAAATGGTGTTAAGTACAGAGGAGAAAGTGTTTCTGGTAGAGCATTATTTTCGTTCATACGGAATCGGCCGACGTAATGGTGCAAGTTTGCTATACGTGTCTGATCAATTCACACAAAGGTTTAATAAACGTTCTCCAAGTAATGCTGTAATTTTGAAGGTTATTGAAAAGTTTAGAAATACAGGTAGTGTATTGTGCCAACGAAAAGGAAACTCGGGCGTCCCAGGACAGTTAACAACAACAATAACCATGAACGTGTTTTGAGCAAATCTTAGAAAATCCGAAAGTCAGCCAGGCAAGGACAGCGTTACAACTTGATTTAAAAGAACTTCCTTTCAAAGAATCCTGAAGGAGCTGGGTACATTTTCGTATGTGATTCAGGTACATCAACAACTACATCCTCGGGATTATCGCAGTAGAGTGGAATATTGCGCCAGAATTCTTGCGTTATAGTATGAAAATCCTGAATTTTTGAAAAATGTTTGTTTTTCAGACGAAGCACATTTTCACTTGTCAGGCTATGTGAATCGTCGCACAAATCGATTTCTGGGCTTTGCCAGACCCGATGAGGTTCAAGAGGTTCCTTTACATAGTGAAAAAGTGAGTGTCTGGTGTGCTGTTTCCGGACACGGAATCATTGGTCCGTACTTTATCGAAGAGAATGGTAGGCAAGTCACACTTAATCAACAGAGGTACAGACAAATTTTAACACGATTTATCCCTGATCTACGTCAATTCTGTCGTGCACGTAACTTGGCATTTCGAAACCAATTTTTTCAGCAGGACGGGGCAACTTGCCATACTGCTGCCGCAATTCGTCAATTTCTTCAAGAACATTTTCCAAGCAAATTCATATCACGATTTACTGACTTCCCTTATCCTTCACATTTTCCAGACCTCACACCTCCAGACGCATACATTTGGGGCATGGCTAAAAATGCCGTTTTCAAACGGGCACCACAAACTATCGATGAATTAAAGGATGCCGTTAGAGTCTTCTTCGCAGCCCTGAGACAACCCTTATTCAATAACATGACCAGAAACTTAGAACATCGTTATGAAGTCTGTCTCGAACGACGAGGTGCACATTTAAAACATATAATAAAGTGTCAATAATATGTATTTTTTAAATATACAAAACAATTACAATTTCAGTACTGTTTATTTCGGGCAATACTGTACTTTATTAGATTACGTGTTAGATTGTGTGTGTGTTATAAAATAATAGAAATGTCAAGATTAGATTATAGTAATGAAGATTTCTTAAATTTAATAATTACTTACGGTGAATGTAATAGAATAAATAGTCGAACTTGTCGATTATTTGCAGATAGATACCCGCATCTCCAAAAACCCAATAAGAATACAGTTAATCGTCTACTTCAAAACTGTAGAACGAATGGAGCATTTCTTCCACACATTAAACGCAGAAAGCCGCAAGTTGAAAATGAAGACAACGAAATCACTGTTTTAGGATTTTTCTCTGCTTACCCAACTGCTTCATTACACGAAGCCGAAAGAGAAATAGGTATACCTTATGTGACCATTTATCGTATACTTAATAAACATAAATGGCGCCCATATAAATTTTACTGCATCCAACATTTAAAAGACACTGATTTGCCTCGGAGAGTTCAGTTTTTTGAGTGGTTGCTAACTAAAAGTCAAGAGGACGAAAACTTTTTATAAAAAACATTATTTGGACAGACGAAGCAAAGTTTACCAAAAATGGAGTCTTTAATAGGCACAACAGCAATTATTGGGCTCCGCAAAATCCACACGTAGTCCGTGAAAGAAATTTTCAAGACAAATGTCAATTTAATGTATTTTGTGCCATTAATTGCGATTCAATCCTTTATCTCGAATTTTACGATGAAAATTTAACTGGAGAAAGGTATGTTCATATGTTAAGAAATGGAGTGCAGCCAATAATACAAAACCATCCACAAAGAGATTACTTATGGTATCAAATGGATGGTGCTCCATGTCACAATTACCGACTGGTTGGCGATTTTTTAACAGGAATTTTTCAAGACCGATGGATTGCAAATAATGGTCCATTTCGATGGCCCCCGAGAACTCCAGATGGTAATCCACTAGATTTTTTCTTTTGGGGTTACTTAAAGAACATCGTCTATTCAGATCCTATCACAACCAAAGCCAATATGAAAGATAGAGTTAGAGCTGCTATAAATTCATTAACACCACAAGCAATAAGAAAAGAAACACACGATAACCTTATTAAAAGAATAAATGCATGTTTGGAAAGAAATGGTGACATTTTCGAGCATATGTTATAGTATAAAGATTAATTATTATTTTATTCTTTTTCAACTTTCATTAAAGTCTCTTACGAACATAATGCTGATATTTATTTTTATTATCGTAGTAGAACCACTTAATGTCATTAAAATCAAATAACTTAAAGACAGTTGAACTTCAGAATAGGACTTGTTACATAAAGTTACCTTAAAAATGATTGAACAATTTGAAAATATCAAAATATACGGGGTGTTCCATTTAGAAAAATTGACTTTTCAGATTTTTTATGCAAGAAACTTTAAGTAAAAATGTCGGACACCTCGTATGGTGTTGAATGGAAACAAATACATTTAAATGTTTATCAAACATTTGAATAGCATATCTGCTAATAATTGGTTTCTAAACTGTAAATTTAAATGTACACCATTGTCAAGAAGGTATATCAGTTTTTTACAAAAAAAAACATAGAAAGCTAAATATCTCGAAAACGGTAAAATATTGAGATATTACTTATTAAAGGAATTTAAGTTAGAATTGTGTGTAGAATCTAAAAATACAAAAACATACAGGGTGTTCCATTTATAAAAATTGACTTTTCAGATTTTTTATGTAAGAAACTTTAAGTAAAAATGTAGGACACCTCGTATAGTGTTGAATAGAAACAAAAACATTTAAATGTTTATCAAACATTTGAATAGCGTATCTGCTAATAATTGGTTTCTAAACTGTAAATTTAAATGTACACCATTGTCAAGAAGGTATATCAGTTTTTTACAAAAAAAACATAAAAAGCTAAATATCTCGAAAACGGTAAAATATTGAGATATTACTCATTAAAGGAATTTAAGTTAAAATTGTGCGTAGAATCTAAAAATGCAAAAATATACAGGGTGTTCCATTTAAAATAACAAAGATAATATCAACTTCCGGTACAACCGGAAGTGCTGTTAAAACGAAAATATTTTAGATCAACTCGACATGTCGAACAATCACTACATATAAAATTTCATACTTCTATCTCCTGTACTTTCTGAGAAATTTCTAATGCACGGTCGTCGTGAAAAGCCCTGTATATATATATATATATATATATATATATATATATATATATATATATACAGTGTGTCTACTTAAGTTGGCGGCATATGGGAAACTTTTTTATTTTTGGTTTTAGGAGAAAAAGTCACTCTTTATAAAAAGTTCTGCTTGTTCTGAAACCTAAAATAAAACCTTCACATAGCTAAATTTATTAGTCATATACGAGGTTTATCAATAAATATGAATTTGGCGCAAGAGTAAAGTACCTTTATTTTTGATAATTTCGAAAAATGTTACTATGAAATGTTGTTCAGAATCAAAAACCACGTTCAAATATGCAAAATATCTATCGCTTATTAAAAATTTTTTTTAAACTTTTCGAAAATAAAATTTTATTTAAGCTTACACGTTATTTCATTTAATATAAGATGCACTGACAAGAACTGTCCATGAAATGTAATTTCTCAGCATTTCGAAAAACTTCCTTTAATAATAACAGTAGTTTAATAATAATGTAATAGTTTTTGTTATACATACGGATCTTATTATTCCGTCCCTCAATTAACTAACTTTCTTTTTTCGAGAATCTTTTAATGCAGACCGTTATTTACTCTTTCTACAAAAAGAACTAGATGATTTTCTTGATGATCTACCTCTACTTGAACGTCAACAGATATGGTTCCAGCAGAATGGTGCCCCATGCCATAGCAGGTTAGATGTAAGACAATATCTTGAAAATTGTTTTAATGGAAGAGTTGTCCATCGGTTTTTGAAAATTCGTTGGCCACCTTACATTCCAGCTTTGACCCCACTCGACTTCTTTTTTGTGGGGCTACTTGAAAGAGGTGTACCTCCAAGGGCCATTCACAGATGTTGTCCATTTAGAACAAACCATTAAAGAAACCGTCCAGAGTATAACGCCGACTATGATTAGAAGAGTGTTGACAGAGTTTCGAGATAGAACGAATACCTGTATATGTTGAAGCGGTAGTTAATTGAGGGCCGGAATAATAAGATCTGTATGTGTAACAAAAACTATTACATTATTATTGAACTATTGTTATTATTAAAGAAAGTCTTTCGAAATGCTGAGAAATTACATTTTATGGACAGTTCTTGTCAGTGCATCTTATATTAAATGAAATAACACGTAAGCTTAAATACATTTTTATTTTAGAAAAGTTAAAAAAAATTTTTTTACAATCGATGGATATTTTGCATATTTGAACGTGGTTTTTGATTCCGAACAACATTTTATAATAACAATTTTCGAAATTGTCAAAAATAAAGGTACTTCTCTTGCGCCAAATTCATATTTATTGATAAACCTCGTATATGACTAATAAATTTTGAAATGTGAAGGTTTTATTTTAGGTTTCAGAACAAGCAGAACTTTTTATAAAGAGTAACTTTTTTTCCTAAAACCAAAAATAAAAAAGTTTTCCATATGCCGCCAACTTAAGTAGACAAATGAATAAAAATATTCTTGGGATATAGATCATTTATTAAAATATAAAATCATATCAAAATATGACGCGTTTCAGTCTTATTGACCTTAATCACATATTAAAAATGTGTTATTGTACAATGCAAAACAATATGTAAATAACACATTTTTAATATGTGATTAAGGTCAATAAGACTGAAACGCGTCATATTTTGATATGATTTTATATTTTAATAAATGATCTATACCACAAAAATATTTTTATTGATAATATATACATAATATATATATATATATATAATATATATATATATATATATATATATATATATATTAAAACGAATTTTTAGTTGGATGATGGGCGCTAGTGAAACTTAATTTTTATAAATGGGCGCCAGTGAACAAAAATCTTCCGACATAGCTAGGGGTCTATTCCTGGGTAGAGCAATAAGAAGTAGGGGGGAAAGTCGAATTTTGTTTTCAAACAAAAACTAAACAAAGTTAAATAGGCGCCACCAAGTCCTGAGATAATCACGATAAGAGCAAAGCACAATTCTAAGGGCGGACGTGGAAACCCAAAGATAAAACGATCGCCTTCGTTAACAAAAACCTGTCTTATAAAAATAAGACGCAGCTCCTGTAAGAAATTACAAAGATTAAATAAAGAAAATGTAGAACACCATTTGTGTCCTATAAAAGTATTAAAAATAAAAAAAATGTATATCCAATATGATATTGGCACAAAATTATTACCCAAAAATTCTACCTTTATGTTATCAGATTTGATCGTATTTGACCAAAATAAAAGTCTCAAAGTTTAACTAATTGTTTACTGAAGTAAAAAAGTTTCTTTTAAAAATTCATAACTTTTTAACATGTAAAAAAAAATTCTCAACAATAACATTTATAACAAAGTCAAAATTTTGTTTTTTTAAAGCAAAAGACTGTTCTCTAAACATAAGCTTGTTTTAAATATTTGATCATAATAATTTGTAAGCACAATGCATAGAACTATCATTTCTATCCTGGGCAGATCTTATCAGGTTGATTGAAACGACTTTTGTTTTTTACAAAAGGCACCCCGTTGTGAGCGCCATTGAAACGTTATTTCTTCTACGTTGAGGCGATAGTGTAACTTATTTTTCTTAATGGGCGCCAGTGAACAAAAATCTTTCGACATAGCTAGGGGTCTATTCCTGGGTAGAGCAATAAGAAGTGGGAGTGGGGGGGGGAGTCAAATTCTGTTTGCAAACCAAAGCTAAGCTAAATTAATTAGGCGCCACCATGTCCTGAGATAATTACGATAATAGCAGAGCACAGTTCTAAGGACGGACGTGGAAACCCAAAGATAAAACGATCGCCTTCGTTAACAAAAACCTGTCTTATCAAAATAAGACGCAGCTCCTGTAACAAATTGCAAAGATTAAATAAATAAAAAAGTAGAACACCATTTGTGTCCTATAAAAGTATAAAAAAAATAAAAACATGTATATCCAATATGATATTGGCACCAAAATATTACTCAAAAAAATTTTACCTTTGTGTAATTAGATTTGATCGCATTTGACCAAAATAAAAGCCTCAAAGTTGAACTAATTATTTACTAAAAAAAACTCTCTTTTAAAATTTCGGAACTTTTTAACAAGTAACAAAAATTTATCTTTAACATCTATATCAAAGTCAAGGTTTTGACTCTTTAAAACCACCAACTATACTGTTGCGATCCACTATTAGGCAACCCGTCAAACATACAAACGCCCGGGCACAGCGTATTCTTCAGCATTCGAGAATCCTTCTACAAAGTTCTAGATAATGAGTCATATCTTAATGCAGGGTATATATAAGGCCGCTTATGAATGTAAGAGTTAGTCTATTCTTGAATGTCTAATATAAATTATATCGTTGTAAAGTAAACGTAGTTGAGTTTTTAGAATATATACATAAATGATATGCTGTGTCTAATGTGCATGCAGCTTGCAGTATACATAAATAAATAGAAGTGTATAAACAAATAGTTGTGTTAGTGTGGTTATTGGACCTAGGGTAAAGAAGTTAGTTTAAGAAGATATTAGTGCTTGTAAATTCATTAGTGTAATAGTGCTTCATTGTTAAGTGGACTGAAAACATCTATAAATAAGGCATATATTGTTAATTAGACTTGTGAACAGTGAGTAATAAAGACCATTATTATTACTTGTTTTAAATTAAAGAAACGCGGTAGTAGTAGCGTTACACTGGTGTCAGGCATTTGTGGGGTATATAGTGATTAATTTAAAACACAAGTCTAAAGACATTTAAGTAGTTTGTATATGCCAGTGACAAGAAATCAAAGTAAAATGGAGGCAGACACTTTAATGAATTTCCTCAAGGATTTTAAATCCGGTATGGAGGAAAGGTCGGCTAAACTAGAATTGACACTTAGTGAAAATGCTGAGAAAATGGAGGAGAGGTCGGCTAAACTGGAAGTGACACTAAACGAAAACTTAGTGAAGTCAGTTGAACTGGAATCGACCCTTAAAGAATTTAAATACGGCATGGAAATGACACTTAGTGAAAATGCTGAGAAAATAGAGGAAAAGTTAAGTGAAAATACAGCCACGTTAGAACGAAGATTAATGGAAAGTTCCATTGCATTGAAAGAAGATTTCACTGAACAGGTAAAACAGTTGAGCAAAAGTTGGACAGTAAATTGATAAAATGGAAGAAGATGTGATGAGGCTGCAAGAACAAGTAATTTCACTAACAACGCGGCCACTTGAATTGCCAAGCCAAGTTGTTAATCAGAACATTCCAGAAATAAGAACCACGGAAAGAAGCGAGTCAATTCCGTCTAAATTTAAAGTAAAACCACCTACATTCGATGGTAAAACACCTTGGCCCACATATTTGAAACAATTTGAAGCTGCTGCAATAGCCAACGGTTGGTGCAACAAAGAGAAGGCTATCTCCTTAATAGTGGCCCTACGGGGGGAGGCTCTTAACATCTTACAAACGATTCCCGATCACCAGCAGAATGATTACGGCCTCTTAACATCGAAGCTTGAGATGAGATATGGAGATGCTCACCTTCAACAGGTTTACCACGCACAAGTTAAGAACCGCTCGCAAAGACAAGTGAAAGCCTGCAAGAATTCGAAGCTGACATTGCCAGGTTAGTTAGATTGGCATACCCAACGGCACCAGACAGCTTCCTCGAACAACTTGCTGTCCAAACATTTGTGGATGGCGTTAAGGATGGCGAAATACAGCAAGCGCTAAGACTAGCACGACCAAAAATGTTAGATGATGCACTGGCCCATGCGCTTGAATTTGAAGCAGCTAAGCAGACATCACATAGGGTGAGTCACAAAGTTCGGTCTGCCTTAGAGGAACCTGGTCAAGCTCAGAACAGCATAGATGAAATAATCAACCGTGTGTTTGAAAAGCGAAAGGCGGAAAGGCTGAAAAGACTACAACCGCGGAGATGGCGTCTACGATGCTGGAGCTGCGGTGAAGTTGGCCATATGCAGAGACGCTGTACTCAACCAAAGAAACAACCGGTTGTGCCAAAGCTGGTCCATGTAAGAGGGCGAACTTCGACAGCACAGCGTAGTGCCCCGGAGATTATCATCCGTGCTGCATCGTCGGTGGAAAGTCTGGACAGCATTTATATCGATGGTAGAATTAATGGTAGGGTTGTCCGATTACTTGTGGATACAGGAGCGACAAGAACTATTGTGAGACCAGATTTGGTTGGTCGTGGAAAAGTGCTACCTGTATCGGTGTGTCTCCGAACGGCAAGTGGTGAGAAGATTGGTACTCATGGAGAGACTGCCGTTATGTTGACAATTGGGGACAAACTAATTAATCATCGAGTGTTGGTGGCTGAAATTACAGAAGAAGTGATCTTGGGAATGGATCTCATGAGAGAATATGGGTTTCATGTAAACATGAAAGAAAATGTGCTTCGGATAGATGATGATGAGATTCCATTTCAAGGGACGAGTAACCAGACGATGCAAGTTCGAATGATTTGCGATATGAAAATACCCGAGAAGGCGGAGATGATAGTAATGGGACGCCCGGATGGTACGCTCCGGGAAGGACAAGTATGCATGATGGAAGCAACTGAATCGGGGATGGGTCAGGAGGGACTTCTGATTGGAAGAACGCTGGTAAAGTCTCGAAATATGGTACCAGTAAGGGTGCTGAACATTAACCCTCATACAGTGACCCTGAAGAAAGGCATGATTGTGGGAAGTTGCATTCCAGTATGTCATATTAAACGTTGTATTGACGACACGAAAATAAACCAACCAACGGTTGCTCACAGAAATTGCTGGATATGTTGATACCCTCGTGTCAAGGATTAAATGGCGATCAACTGGGCAAGGTAAAAGAACTGGTCGGACGATATCGAGGTGTGTTTGCACTGGATGATAGTGAGAAGGGAAGGACGAATGTTGTGCAACACAAGATCAATACTGGAGATGCGCAACCGATAAGACAACACCCAGGCGGCTTCCTTTGGCAAAACGTAAGGAAGCTGAGCAAATTATCACCGATATGGAAGAACAGGGAGTGATTGATACCTCGAATAGTCCATGGGCATCCCCGGTAGTGCTTGTCAAGAAAAAGGACGGGTCGACAAGGTTTTGTGTAGACTACCGGCGGCTTAACAATGTGACAAAGAAAGACAGCTATCCTTTGCCCAGAATTGATGACACCTTAGATACTCTATCCGGATCTAAATGGTTTTCGACCTTGGACTTGAAAAGCGGATACTGGCAGGTAGGCTTGGAGCCAAACGATAAAGAAAAGACTGCGTTTACAATTGGAACTGGATTATGGCAGTTCAAGGTCATGCCATTTGGATTATGCAATGCTCCTGCTACTTTTGAACGATTGATGGAGTCGATACTGCGTGGACTGTCCTGGAAAACATGTCTGGTGTACCTAGACGACGTGATAGTGTTAGGCCGGTCTTTTGAAGAACACCTTAAAAACTTAGAGGAGATATTCCAAAGATTACGCGGGCAAACCTTACATTGAGCCCCAAGAAGTGTCACCTATTTGGAAAAGAGGTGAAATACCTAGGACATGTCGTTTCAGAGACCGGAATAAGAGCTGACCCTGACAAAATAAAAACGGTACAAGAGTGGCCTACACCAGCAGATATACACCAACTACGCAGTTTTCTAGGATTGTGCACATATTACCGACGTTTTATACTTGGGTTTGCGAACATTGCCAAACCGTTAACAAAATTAACCGAAGATGGACAAGAATATGATTGGAATGACGACTGCCACAGTGCATTCGAACAACTGAAACGGCTACTAGTTACAGCACCAATTTTGAGTTATCCACGGATGGAGGGAAAATTTGTGTTGGATACCGATGCCAGTAACACAGCTATAGGAGGCGTTCTTTCTCAAGTGCAGGACGGACAAGAAAAAGTTATTGGGTATTTCAGCAAGGTCTTGTCGCGGCCAGAAAGGAACTATTGTGTGACAAGAAGGGAGCTGTTGGCCGTCGTCAAATCCGTAGAGCACTTTTATAAGTACTTATACGGCCGTAAATTCCTGTTGAGAACAGACCATGCTGCACTGAAATGGTTATTGCAGTTTCGAAATCCTGAAGGGCAAGTGGCAAGGTGGATAGAGCGGCTGCAGGAATATGACTTTGATACAGAACATCGTGTAGGAACTAGCCATCGGAATGCAGACGCTCTATCAAGGAGACCTTGTCCGATGGACTGCAATCATTGCTCCAAGATGGAAGAGAAAATAAGTGTCATCCATAGAATGACGGTAACCGATGATACTTGGCAACTCGAAAGAATACGAGAAGACCAGGAGAATGACGCCGAATTGGGACGTATTATTAAGTGGAAAAATAGAGGACAACGGCCAGCTTGGGAAGAAATTAGTATTTTAAGTAGGAGCCTGAAGGCATACTGGGCACAGTGGGACTCCTTGATGATAGAAAATAGAATTTTGAAACGACGCCTGGAATTTGAAGAGGGCACTGAGAGACTTCAAGTGATAGTGCCGAGAAGCAGAGTGCCGGAAGTGTTGCAGCACTTGCACGATGGTATTTCCGGAGGGCACTTTGGCGTGAAAAGAACTCTCGAGAGAGTGAGAGAAAGATTCTATTGGCTGAACTGCAAAGATGATGTGAAGGAGTGGTGCCGGAAATGTGAATTGTGTGCCTCTGCAAATGGCCCGGTCTCAAAACGGAAAGCCCCAATGAGACAGTATAACGTGGGGAATCCTTTTGAGAGGGTAGCCATTGATATAGCTGGTCCGTTTCCTGAATCAGAGAAAGGAAATAAATACATCTTGGTTGCTATGGATTATTTTACCAAATGGCCGGAGGCATATGCTATACCTAACCAAGAAGCCGAGACGGTTGCAGATGTACTAGTCAGGAGTTGTTTTGTCGTTTTGGAGTTCCGTTGGAATTACACTCCGATCAAGGTCGAAACTTCGAATCAGTATTGTTTCAAAATGTCTGCAAGCATCTTGGAATCAGGAAGACTAGAACCACGCCACTTCATCCCCAATCGGATGGACTGGTTGAAAGAATGAACAGGACGTTAGGAAGTACCTGGCCAAAGTTGTCTCTGAACATCAACGAGACTGGGACCAATATCTGCATTTGTTCCTACTGGCGTACCGATCTTCGGTACATGACAGCACAGGGTACTCTCCCGCTTGCGTAATGCTAGGACGTGAATTGCGGCTACCATGTGATCTTCAGTTTGGATTTAAACCTGGAGAAGAGATCGCAGGTGAAGATTACGTTAGTAAGCTTCGTGAAAGATCAAATAGTATTCACGAAAACGTCCGAAAGAATATACAGGCAGCAAGCGATCGAATGAAATCACAATATGACACGAGAGCACAAGAAGGTGGTTATCAACCTGGAGATTTAGTGTGGTTGTACAATCCACAAAGAAAA
This sequence comes from Platerodrilus igneus, assembly GCA_036346225.1. NCBI lineage: Eukaryota > Metazoa > Arthropoda > Insecta > Coleoptera > Lycidae > Platerodrilus > Platerodrilus igneus. The sequence goes on from JARFIW010001588.1 coordinate 4,532,482, forward strand.
CGTGGATTGTCGCCAAAACTACAAAAACAATGGGAAGGGCCGTACGAAGTGTTAAAAGGATTAATGATGTAGTGTACCGGATCAGAAGATCCCTCGTGGTAAACCGAAAGTGGTACACTTTGACCGTTTAACATCCTACGCTGGCAACAACCAGGAAGACTCGAATAATGATAATGGTGTTCGGCAAGTTATTAATCATGAGCCAAATGTAGATTTTGAGAGCTTTATGGCGGCGTATGGTGGTTCCGCTAAAGCGAGATTTGGCGTTGTTGTTGAAAACAGCAAGATCTGTTTAGAGCACCAGAAGAGTATTCCCTTGCACATTGCGTAGCTCAAGATTTGGCAATGTCAAGGGAATAGCTGTTGTTTTCAAGAAAAGTTTGGATGTGTGGATGAATTAGTACAACAGCAGCCAACTGTAGGAAAATCTTTGGTCCTTCAAGATAAAAATCGTTATGTTTACTATCTGGTCACCAAAATTCTTCATGGCAGAGACCTAGTTATGGACATCTATGGGAGGCTTTGCTAAATCTTAAGGCGCAGATGATGGAAAATGGAGTAACGAGACTAGCGGTGCCCAAGCTGGGCTGTGGACTGGATCGCTTAGACTGGAGGATAGTCCGAAATATGCTAGAAGTAGTTTTCAGGAACCAACGTCCAGGTTCTTGTTTGTTGTTATCAACCGGGTGCCTACCAAGACCAGGAAAAGAGTGTTGACTGTTACTTCCAACGACGCGGTGGATGCACCAGAGGAGATAGCTGCCGATACCGTCACCAGTCATCGAATTGGCGTCAAGATGGATTTACAGTTACGAGACGTAACGGTTTTAAAGAGGGGGCAGTGTTGCGATCCACTATTAGACAACCCGTCAAACATACAAACGCCCGGGGCACAGCGTATTCTTCAGCATTCGAGAATCCTTCTACAAAGTTCTAGATAATGAGTCATATCTTAATGCAGGGTATATATAAGGCCGCTTATGAATGTAAGAGTTAGTCTATTCTTGAATGTCTAATATAAATTATATCGTTGTAAAGAAACGTAGTTGAGTTTTTAGAATATATACATAAATGATATGCTGTGTCTAATGTGCATGCAGCTTGCAGTATACATAAATAAATAGAAGTGTATAAACAAATAGTTGTGTTAGTGTGGTTATTGGACCTAGGGTAAAGAAGTTAGTTTAAGAAGATATTAGTGCTTGTAAATTCATTAGTGTAATAGTGCTTCATTGTTAAGTGGACTGAAAACATATATAAATAAGGCATATACTGTTAATTAGACTTGTGAACAGTGAGTAATAAAGACCATTATTATTACTTGTTTTAAATTAAAGAAACGCGGTAGTAGTAGCGCGTTACAATACTTTAAATATGAATCTGCTATAAATATTTGAGTGAAAATAATTTGTAAGCATAATACACTGAATTACGTTCTAACCTAGGCAGGTAGATTACAATTTCTAGAATCTTATTCAGAGTGTCTTTAAATTTCCAGATTTAAATTTTATGATTTACATGTAAATAAATGCTAATCACAAAAATAGGAATGTTTGGTTTAAACTCAATGACAGCTGCACGAAGCATTTGTTTTCATGACAACATCTGTCAAATGTGCAACACAAAAAAAATCACATTCTAAACGAGCACTTAAAGTTTTGCAAGAAGAACTCAAAATACACCTCTCACAGAACTCAAAATCAAATAATTTCAATTTGTGGAACATTAATTAGGGAAAAAATTGTGAAAGATGTGAATTTGAGTGAAGCATTTTCAATTCTGGCTGACAAAAGTGCAGATATTGCTGGGGTAGAACAGTTATCACTTGGAGTAAGATTTGTTAGTAATGACAATTCGGTCAGAGAAGAATTTTTAGGCTTTGTAGTCCTTACATCGATGAACGTAGAAGGTATAACTGCTGCAATTTTAAACGCTTGTAATGAATATGGTCTTTGTATGGATAAATTAGTTAGATTGAGGTTTGATGGTTGCTCGACGATGGCAGGTCATGAGCAGGGAGTCCAAAAACTTATTAAAAATAAATATCCAAAAGCGATATATTTTCACTGCGCGTCCCATAGATTAAATTTAGTGATAAATGATTTGAACAAGATTCCGGATATTCAAAATTCAGTAGGTACCATTAAAGAAATTAATTACTTTCTTTCGAGATAGTCCATTAAGACGTAGATATGTTTTTAATATTCCACTATTATGTGAAACACGCTGGTCCGCCAAATATAAATCAATGAGGTTGTTTGCGGAACATTTTGCAGGTACTATGAACGCTCTGGAAAATTTAGCTCATAACCGTGAAATAAATGCTCAGACAAAAAATAGGGCCAGTCAACTTTTAAATTGCGTTTCTTCGTCGAAATTTATTCTTTGTCTGCATATTATGGCCAAATATTCTAGCAAATTGGAACCTGTTTGTAATGCACTACAGTCTAAAAGTATAAACTTATTTTCCGTTAAACAGCACGTAGATGAACTACTCAAACTTTTTAAGACACACCGTAGTGATCCTGAACAATATTTTAAAGAAGTTTATAAAAAAAGTGTTGAACATGCCCATGGTTTTGGATTGGAAATTACATTACCACGTATTGCACCAAGACAAACTCATAGGTCTAATTATTATATGAGTAGCGTTGAAGATTACTTTCGAGTAAGCCTTTTTATTCCTTATTTGGATTCTGTTATACAGTCTATTTCCACAAGGTTTTCTGAAGACGCTACGACTTCTTTTTTACTCTCTGGATTACATCCAAATAACTTAAAAGACAACAATATAAAAAGAGCATTTTTAAATAAAAAAGAAGAAATAGCCAGAAGTTACAACATTGATAACTTTTCAGAACAGTTGCAAACGTGGGTTGAACTTTGGCAAAATAGAGAGATTCAACAAGACACAGACTTTGTATATTTGCTTGATAATGAAGTTTCTTTTTTTCCGGCCATCAAAACTGCGTTGAATATTTTTTTGGCATTACCTCCAACTACTGCAACAATAGAAAGGTCATTTAGTACGCTAAAGCGGGTAAAATCGTGGCTTAGATCAAGCATGTCAGGGGATAGATTATCAGGTTTATGCATGCTTAGTGTACATAAGGACATGGTAGGTAGGGAGAAACAAGCATTTATAAATGAAGTCCTAAATAGATTTGGTCAAGACCGAAGGAGATTGATATTTTTATTCAAAAATGATGATGATTAATAAAACGCGAGAACAGTCCTATTCAGCAGTGCCAGTTATAATAGTTTGTTGTACCCTTCTTAGTTCTTAGCCATGTTTGTTTGTGCAACAAATATTAAAGACACTATTTAAAGTGCCGGTCGGATATTTATTTATTATTAATTAATATCTGTGGTTTGTGGCCATTTGATTGACAATGTGGCTTTTCTGTTTCCGTTAAATATGGTTGTGTCGTGTCTGTATTTTTACATTTTCTTACGGGCGGTTTATTACGTGTATTGGAATAAGTCCATTCAATTTTCAATTAGTGTGTGTTAATGTAAAATCCAATCTTTTCTATTTGCTACCCTGTGCATCAACAAGCCAAAAGAATTGATAGCCTGCTGCACCAGCAATTTACCAGATTGGTAAGTAACTTTACACTTTATGAAAATTCGATTAATTTCAGAATGCTGCATTTATTAAGAAACTATCAATCCTACGTTTTTCTTTCAATTTCAAATACTATAGCCGAAATCTTGAAAGAATGCATTCGCGTCATAGGTTTCTGAATTAAACACCGACATACTTTTAATGTATATCGCTTTTAAATTCAGTAACCTGTGGCGTGAATGCATTCTTTCGTGATTTCAACTATAATATTAAAAAACGCTGCATTATCGATGGTCCTAACTGCTTTTGAGCTACTCTAAGGACGAGCGTCTCGCGGTAGAAATAACGCGGCTGTAATGACAGTTGTAAACAGATTGAGGTTACGTAATTTTTTTGGTTACATATAGTGAATGAGATCCATAGAAATTACCTATTAATTTTGTTTATCGTGTTATTTGTAAACGAGGAGTAAAATGAATACTATGAAGATTGTGGTTTTGAGTTTACACAAAAGAAGAATTTGTATGCCCATTTAAGAAAGATTCATAATTTTGAATATAGGAAACCAGTTACTTTAACTAGTAAATTTTTGTGTGATACATGTGGCAAATCCTTGACCAGTAAAGCAACTTTACGTCGTCATTGCAGAACTGTTCATAAAAGTACTCCAATAATTCTCAACTCGTCAAGAATCAAGTGCTTTTATGAAAATTGTACAACACATCCAACGGGATATAAAAAACTTCGACAACATTTGGCAAATGAACATCAAATTGAAACTAAACTTGATCAACTACATTTTAATTCACAATTAGGTTTGAAGATTATTATGCAAAGTGTTAATTAATTGTATACTAATTTTATTCTGTTCAACAGAGTTCAAAAACTGAAAAAACCAAGAACAGGAAAAATCTTTGGCAATGTATATACTTCACACTTCAGCTAAATTATTGTCTGATGGCACCAAAAAGGAGTACTATAATTGCCATCGATCGTACAACTACATTCCAAAAGGCAAGGGTTTTAGAAGCTTAAAAAGCACAGGCACTAATAAAATTAGAAGTGTTTGTCCCTCAAGAATGGAAGCAACGATAAAGAACGATGGGTCTGTTGCAGTAGACTTCTGGACAACTCATGTTGGACATACCAACGATATTGGTCGAGTTTTTTTAAGTAAAGAGAGTAAAGCAGAAATTGCAGGTATTTTCGAACATAAAGTTCTAGTTTGAAATTTTACAATTGAGGTGTTTCAGGAAAATTAAAGGAAGGTGTTACATTTCAACATATATTGGATGATGTTCGTGATTCTGAATTTTGTTGTTAGAAACAAAAGATATGCACAATATTGTTAGGGACTTCAATATTGAGTATGGTGTGAAACGTCACCTAAATGATGCAATTAGCGTACGGCTCTGGGTAGAGGAGATGATGAACTTAGGAAGCGACTGCCCAGTGTTATATTATAAAAGCCAAGGTGTAGAAGGAAACCCAAATGACTCAAAAATAATTTTAGATGTTCAAGATTTTGCATTAGTCATAATCACTTCTTTTCAACGTGAACAGCTGCTTAAATTTGGGAACGACAAGGTGTGCGTTGATGGTACACACGGTACAAAAAGTTACGATTTTCAGCTTTACACACTAATGACAGTGGATGAATTTGATTCAGGGTGCCCAGTGGCATTTTGTTTTTCAAATCGTGCTGATGAAATGATTTTCAAGTTGTTTTTTGGAAAAATGAAATCAAGAGTGGGTATTATATCAACTACTGTTTTTATGTTTGATGATGCTCCAGCATTTTATAATGCATGGTCTTATGTTATGGCCAAGGTACCTCACCAGTTGCTATGTACCTGGCATGTGGATCGTAATTGGCACAAGAATTTGTCAAAAATCAATGGAGGGATTGAAAAGAAAGTAGTAGTATATATAAATCCCTCCGTGTTTTATTGCAGTGTGTATCTATTGATGAATTTAATGACATTTTAAATCAGGTAGTAGAAGATCTATATGACGATGTTGATACACATTCATTTGCTGAATATTTTCATAATAATTATGCAAATCGTCCAACATCTTGGGCATATTGCTATCGATTGGGTTTAGGAATAAACACTAACATGTATCTTGAATCGATGCACAAAGTTTTGAAGTATGTGTATTTGGAAGGTCGGAAAGTAAAACGTTTGGACAAAAGCATTAATGCAGTAATGAAAATTGCTCGAGATAGCTTGTTTAAACGTATAATTAAACTTGCAAAAAAATACTTCCAATGACAAAATTAATAGAATTAAACAAAGTCATAAAGCAAGTCTAACAATTACATCAGATTTTATTAGACGTCTTGAAAATGATGACTTTTTAGTTACGTCGTCCACTTGTGCTTTTCAACAGTATCAAGTTACCAGAGTAGATGTGGCCTGTGAAGGTTCATGCCTAAGTTGTACAAAGTGCAGCATATGTGTTCATACATTTCAATGCACCTGTATTGACAACATGATAAAGCTTAACATTTGCAAACACATACATGCTTGTGCGATACAGTTTTACAAATCGAATCTTGACATTGCCACACCTTTGCATATTAGTAACGTTAATGAACTTTTCAGCAGTAATATTTTACATGAAGCAAAATCTTCAAAAAATGATATTATTAAAAAAAGAGCCGAGCTAATAATAGGCCTATGTGAGAATGCTTCGTTAACTGACGACGTACATCTGGCTATAATGAGGCAATTTGATAAAATCATTGACACATTAAATAAAGCAAAATCTATTGATCTAAAAACTACAGAGGAGATTAATATTAATAAAAAAGTTGAACATCAGGTGCGGCTTTTTTCAACAAAGACGAAATCAACAAGGAATAATGATCTTAAAAAGCCTACCCTAACAGAAGAAATTTTTATTAGGGATGGTTTGGTTAATAACTCAAACCTTAATGTTTATGTTCATACAAGATCTGATCATACATCACCTGATTTTATGTTAAGATAAGACAGTGTATTATCTCAGCAGAAAGTAGGTTTAATTAACACTAAAGCTTATAAGGTTAGATTTTGTTCTGCTTTCTCTTGTTTGGGAATAAAATCCGATGGGGAAACCACTCGCAGAAATATATGTACAAATTACTGGAAATTATTACAATCCCAACGATTTTGATGGGAAACCTACAAGTACGAGACTAATCTAATTTAATCCTCAGTTCTCACTTTGTTTTATCAGTGTTACAAGCGCTGGTAAGTTATTGTAATTTCGTCAAATCTGTTGGATTGAGTGTTCTTATATTAACAGTGCAGTATTTTAGTTTTACTTTTAGTCGGAGTACCAAAATAATCTTAATTTTCTACCTTGTTTTTTTACATATTTTAGTCGACTGACAGTGCAAACAAAATTCTCGACAAAATAAAATTAGTTTCTTTCTTAATTAATTTAGGTATTTATTGAGAATGTATATGGGTACATAACGTGTTTACTTTTTAAAAAATAAAAATACAATTATTGAAACCTCAAGCCTCTATTACTATTATTAAACACATTTCACTCAAGTAATTAATAATATACAAATCAAATTAAAGAAATCCCAGCAAAGTACCTTTAAACTGCATATTGACACAAGTACGAAAGATATATAGAATAGTAACAAGTTAGTACAAAATACCAAGTTGTTTACCTACAAGAGCTAACATATATAGATAACATTCGTGTAAAGTTAATTTCCTTCATTGCACTAAATTTAACTTCTTTTTATCCAAAGTTGGTTGCCTATAGAAACTGGTCTTTTATATTCAAATCATGAAATTTTCTTAAGTGGCCATACAAAGTTTTATTTTACGTAAATTCAGAACCACAATCTAGACAAATATTCATTTTTTACTTCTCCTATATAAATAAGGAGATAAACAATCAATTTAACATTAACACAGACCTCATCCAATTTATGTAAACAAAAAAAATTACGTAACCTCAATCTGTTAACAACTGTCATTACAGCCGCGTTATTTCTACCGCGAGACGCTCGTCTCTAAGGAAATAAGATTTTATGCCTTACATTACTTTCCAATACGTCCGGTAACGGGGTTGCATTAACAGTGTTCATCCTTTGTGTAACATAACTAATATTTTTGAAAGTAGTCTTGACCCCCTCTACTAATTATTCTGTGGGAGGCCTTGACAAGATTACAGTTTCATAATTATTACGCAGCGTGTATTTAATTGTAATAAAGTGAAATAAACTTCCATGTACATAACAAATTAAAAATAAACAAAAGTTCACTGCGATTACTTATCAAGTACTTTTTGTATTAAGTATATAAATTTTCATAACCTCAAAATCTTGTATGCAAACAAATGCAAACACTTTGCAATTGTCACTAAACGAATTTAAATTTTTATACCAAGTTTTTATAATTTATATGTGAATAAAAGCTAACTTCAAGTTTGAAGAATGTTTAATTTGAATTTTAGGAAAGCTGCACGAAACATCTGCTTTCACGGCAAACATCTGTCAAATGTGCTTCATCACAAAAAAGTATAACGTCGAAAATATACCTTGAAATTTATCTGAAGTTCAAATGGAACAAAGCTTACAATTATATAAACTTAACCTGACAAAATTTCTTTCTACGGTTCTTTCTTTCCAGTTTAACAATAATCGAAAGTGAAACAGATCATATGTTCATAAACATGATAGCAAATTTCGTGTTTTTATATGACCGTCTGTTTATCAAAGGCTAACGACTTCTAAACACATGCAAAAATTTCTTAAACTAAATAACGAACCAAACTGCATCTGATTTTCCTAGACAAATCCAATCAGAAATTTCCTCAGCTCCACATAACACTATAAACCATTTCAAACTTAGGAAGCCGTAACCATTCCATGTACAGAACCATACAACTTACAAAACAAAATCTTCACTTGTTCTTTTCTATTGTTTTTCGTAGGCGCGCTAAATAAATGAAATAAAAATAAATTGAGTTCGTAAAATGTATAAATTACAAACCGTTAGTAGAAGTTATTGAAATTTATTCAAGTCTACCATGACTTGACCACTCACACAAATAGTTCAATCGAATGTCGCAAGCCTCTAGCCTGGAAAACATCTTGATGGATTGATAGCTAACGTGCGACTAACGAACCAAACTAGAAACGTAGCGACGATTCCAAGACTCGCGGTTAAAGGTGGGGAAATACGAATGAAACAGGATTGCTAGAGATGCTCGACAAAATAACTTTATGTCACACAGATATTTTACTACAAGAAGATTATTAAAACGAAGCGTTCCATTATGTACTATATGGAACGTTATTAGAGAATAAGGCAATATATATATATATATATATATATATATATATATATATATATATTGAAGTGTCAGTAAGAAAAAGGGTATAAAGGTTAGTTTGTTGAAAGTAGTGTATGCCAAATAAAGCCAAATATCAGATCTCGTAACTGAAAATTTTATGTTTGCCGTACTTTACAAATGTTAAAGTATTTGGAGTATAATAGTCAAAGTATAAGTGCCAAGACGTAAAACAATGACTTGATGACGTGAGAAAGCACAGTATTCAAGGATTTACACTGAGTTGTATATTAATAAGCCATAGAATGTACATTTGCTAATCGAAAAACCGGATGCGTCTGTAAAAGTCCACTATTCACCACACAGATCCAGGTTTATATGTGAAATATTTCGGCACTTATTTTAGTAGAATCAACCTTTGGACAAACCTGTAATATCAAAATTTTAAGTGAAAAGTATTGTAAAATATGATTGAAGTGCGACGCAGTATTAGGAACCAATGATTGAACTTTTAGATATAAAATAGGAAAGTGTAAAAGAAAGATTATAAGGTATTAGTGACACGATCTTGTTGGGACGATTTTATTGGATGTAGAATTAGTAAAAATGTATAGAAGAGTAGGCATAATTTAATTATTATAATCACCTAGGATAAAGTAAATAGAGAGTCGATTTATAAATATTTTGGTAGTAAGACGTGTTTTGTAAACTGCGCTAAATTTTGAATATAACAAAGTTAATAAATGATTTTGAAAAGTTTAAGAGTTTAATTTATATAAAGAAGAGTACAGATAAGCGAGAGTAATAAAAATGAATAATAGTAACGACGAGTGAAAAGTGATAAGAGTGGATTAGAGCGACAGTGAACAGACGGAATAGATAGTTGGATATTGGAACGAGTTGATTAAAGGCAGAAAGGTATTAGATTGGATTTATGAGATTGAAGGCGATATTACTGGAATTGATTTGGATAGAATGGTATTGACTGGAAATTAGAAGAAAGAAGTGATTTGGAAAGAGCAGATAAAGGAAAAAGAAAGCAGTGATTTGGACAGAGCGGATTAAGAAAAAAGGAAAGCATTGGAGTAGCAGGAGGATTAGTACGAGTAAAGAAGAAATAACATTAGGAAAATTAGCGCAGGGGAAGTAAAATTGAAATTAGTCAAAATTCTAAATTTGGTCATATTTATTTTAGATTTGGGGGATATCGAAATTAATTTAAAGAATCCTGGAATCTGGACAGCTGAGTAACCGTAGTGATAGTGCCACGCATTGTAAAGACGCATACGGCGAGTAAGATTTTAAGCCAGTATTCAGAGAGGCCGACAGCGACGTTTTAAAACAGGTGAGCACTGTGTGTTTTGAACGTCAAAGTCAAAATTTGGTAATATTAATTGATTTGGCACAAGGCTACGTGGATCTGTTATAAAATTTTGACATATACAAGTAAAAGATTACAGGTACAAAAATAAAGGTAGTGCTGTTTGGTTGGTGCATTGCACATCTACTTACCACTGAACCCACGGTAAGTAGGTGGATACCCTGGGAAGGCGAGTTTCTAATAGTCGAGGCATATTAATACAGTTTTTGTTTTATAAACCGACCAAACGTAGATAAAGCACGAAATAAAAAGTAAATATTTTCATATATAAAATTAATTAATTAAATAATAAAAAGCGGGGTGGAGCATAAGATATATATATATATATATATATAAATATATATATATATATATTTAATGATTGTTTGCGGGTTATAGGTCACTGGAAATAACTACTCTTCTTTAATACCTTTCAACAACCCAAATATCATTCAAATAGACAACAATACTTTCAAAAGAACTTTATGGAAATATGTCATATTTATAAAAATACAAAATCTATAAACAAAAAAAGTGATATTGGTGATCTTAGTTCTATATACGCACATCTCTTAAACCTAAAATTCAATTCCAATGAATAAACTTCTACAAAACTTTGGATCCTCAAGAATTATATAAACAAATACCCTTATATATGGTAACCTTTACATTACTTGGGAACACAGACATATTAAAACACACACCCACACACATACACACACACACACACACACACACTCTCAAACACACAGTTAGGCACCTCCTTCTACTTACGCGTGCACCTATACATACATATAAAAAATTCAAGATAGTATTAATCAAATTTTTGAAATTCTGCCAAACCAATATTTTACCTTTTCTATATTACAAAATTTTTTTACCATTTTGAAAAAGCTGTTTTAAATATTTAATGTACACGTAATAATTTCATGTTTCAATGATATTTTTAACCAACCTCATTGTGAGTAGCTGAAAGTTTTCATACTTATAATCAGTGTTTATATATTTTTAGTTAAACCTGTGATCAAGCATAAAATATATGCGAAAATTTAGGTATTAAAGAAGAGTAGTTATTTCCAGTGACCTATAACCCGCAAACAATCATTAAATTAAAACTAAAGGTGGTTAACAATACAAATTATATATATATATATATATATATATATATATATATATATATATATATATTCTTATGCTGCACCCCGCTCTTTTTCGCGCCTTATTTTTATTAATTTAATGATTTTTATATAATGTGCAAATACCTATTTCACGCCACGTACTTTAGCAACGTTTGGTTGGTTATTAAATCAAAATGTTTTAAATATGCCTCGACTATATGAACTCTTTCTTCCCAGGGTATCCACCTACTTACCGTGGGTTCAGTGGTAAGTAGATGTGCAATGCCCAACCAAACTGCACTATCTTTTGTTTTAGTACCTTTTTATAATTTACTTTTGTATATGCCAAATTTTATATGATCCACGTAGCCTTGTGCCAAATTAATTACTACCACAAAATTTCTGACTTTGACGTTATATCACACAGTACTCACCTGTTCTATACGTCGTTAACGGCCTCTATGAATGCTGGCTCAAAATCCTACTCGCCGTATACGTCCTCACAAGCTTGCACTACCACTTTAAAAACTGCCGTCTATCCTCCAGGTATCTTTGACTCAATTTTGCTGCGCCCAAATCTAAAATAAATATGACCCGAATTTAGAATTTAGAATACCCTTTTGTATTTACTTCCCCTGCGCTAATTCTTCCGGTGTTATTTCTTCTTTGTCTCGTACGATTCCACTTGTTACTCTTACGCTGTCTTCTAATTTTGCTTCTCTCGTTCTAAATCAATACTTCCGCCTTTAATCCGCTCGTTCCAAATCAATCCTTACTTCTCTTTAATCCGCTCGTTCCAAATCAATCCTCGCTTCTTTTTACCACTCAATGCCCCGCTACACATGAAACCATATCCAATTCAATCCTAATATATTCTTCACTCTTATAATTCCTATTCGATGCCTTCTGCCTATATCAATCTCGTTCCAATTCAATCTTATTTTCCGCCGGTTCGCTGTCGCACTAATTCCAATATTAACTTTTACTCGTCGCCGCTATTAATTATTTATTCACTGTTGCTTCTCTTTACTCTTCCTTTATAAATTAAACTCGTACAATTCAAACTCATTTATTTAATCTTCAAAAAATATTCAAAACAATTTAGCGCAGTTTATAAACACGTCTTATTACAAAATTATTTCGAAATCGACTCCCTTGTTTACTTATCCTAGGTGATAATTACAATATTAATCTGCCTACTCTTTATTACATAGTATATAAAAAACCATCCAATAACGTCGTATCACCAAGTTCGTGGCACTAATACCTTAAACTTTGTCTTTTGCACTTTCCTATTTTTATACATAATGTTCAATCATTGGTCCTAAATATCGCACAACCCTTCAATCATATTTGACACTGCTATTACTTGTAATTTTGATGTTACATGATTGTCCAAAGGTTGATTCTAGTAAAAATAAATGCCGAAATGATACACATATAAACCTGGATCTGCGTGGTTAATAGTGGACATCCATAGACGCATCCGGTTTTCGGTTGGCAAATGTACGTTCAATGGCCTATTAAACTACAACTCAGTATAAAACCTTGAATACTGTGTGTCTTATCACGTCATCAAGTCATTATAATTTACGTCTTGGCACTTACATTTTAACTAGCATTTTAAATACTTTAACGTATGTAAAGTACGGCAAACATACATTTTAAATTACGGGATCTGATATATGGCTCACTCTATTTGGCATACACCACCCTCAACACAAAACGACCCTTAGAACCCTTGTAGCTCCTACTGACACTACAATATATATATATATATATATATATATATATATATATATAATATAATGTATAAGGGAGCTACCAAGAGTTCTGAGGATGGTTTAGTACAAGGTCGTATATGCCAAGCAAAATAATCCACATATTTGATCATATAAACTTAAAAATGTATGTTTCCCGTATTCTACATATGCTAAAATACCATTCAAAATGGTAGTTGAAATTAGGTGCCAAAAGGTAATATCGAAATGACTAAATGACGTAGTAAGATGTGCAGTGCTCAATGGTTTATACCGAGTTTGAATGTTAAAGGCCTTTGAAAGTACATTTGTTGTCCGGAAACCGGATGCGTCTATGAATGTTTAATATCGATTACGCATCCAGGTTCTGGTGTAATTTATTTTGGTTTTGCATTTTAAGTAGAATCAACTTTTGGACAATGTTTGTAAATTCTAAATTATTAGTTATAACAACATCAAATGTGATTGATGAACTGTAATTATTTTGGACCAATGATAGAATTTAATGTGATTTATAAAAATGTAGAAAGGACATGAGCTATGGTATGTGCGACACAAACGAAATGTTAGGATGTATTGGACGATTTAGTTATGGGGTAGTAGGCTAGAAAAGTTAAAATGGTTGCCGTGGAAAGCAAACAACGGGAGATTATTTTCGAACTTTATTGGTAAAAAGACGTGTTTTTTCATACTGTGCTAATTTGTAACGATTTTGAAAAAAAGTTAATAAAAGTATTTGTTTCTAAAAGAGTTTTGATTTAATAAAGTGTGGTAAAGAAGCAACAGCGACAAAAGCATAAAGTAAAGATTGGTAATTGTGCGACGGTGAAACGACGGATAAGTTAGATTTGGAAAGCGAGTGGTTATAAGGAAAGAAGTTGAATTTGGATAGCGTGTTAAAGGTAGCAGGATATTGGGAAGATTTATATAAAGGAACGGAGTTTGGATTTGGAAAGCAATTTATAGGTAGCAGGACATTGGGAAGATTTATATAAAGGAACGGAGTTTGAATTTGGATAGCGATTTAAAGCGAGTTATAGGTAGCAGGAAATCGAGTGGTTATACATAAAAGGAAAGAAAGTTGGATTTGGATAGCAATTTAAAGGTAGCAAGGACATCGGGAGGACATATAAAGGAACAGTAGTTGGATTTGGATAGCGAGTTATAGATTGGTAGCGGAGCAGCGGGCAATTTGTAAAGGACAGCGAGTAGATTTGGATTAATTAAGAAGAAGCGGACGGATTTATTGAATACACGACGAGCGAGATTAAGGAGAACAATAATTGGTAGTGGAGGATTCGAAGCAGAAATTAGCACAGGGGAAGTTATAGCACTGGGTATTCAAAATTCTAAATTCTGGTTAATTATTTCAGGTATTGGGGAGCAGCTTAAAATTTCAAGAACGACACCTGGAGGCGGTACAAAATTCAACCAAATAGGACATCAGTGTAAAGACGCATACGGCGACACGGATTTTGAGCCAGCAGTCAGCGCGGCCAACAACGAAGTGTAAACCAGGTGAGTGCTGAAATATCTTAAACGTCAAAAATAGTCATAAATTTTGGTAGTAATTTAATTTGGCACAAAGCGTCGTTGATCTTAATAGAAAATTTGGCATATACAAAAAAAATACAGTAAAAAATTTAGTACTAAAACAAAAGAGTGCACTTTGGTTGGACTTGGTACATCTACTTATAACAGAACTCACTATAAGTAGTTAAACACCCTGAGATTAAGAGCTTAAATAGTCGAGGCATTGAAATAAATAATTTAATTAAAGAACCAACCAAACGTTGCAAATACGGGGTGTGCGTTAAGTGTGCACATTTCATAACAGGCGCTACAAAAAGGGGCAAAAAGAGAGTGAGTGACGGACAGTGAGTAGTAATAAAAAGGGGGGTAGTAATCATACAGATAGATAGATAGTAACAGTAGAATATATATATATATATATATATATATATATATATATATATATTGCTATGATATCGCCGCACTATGATGTATTTAACCTTCAGTTGCTTGTTGCAATTCGTTTTATATGCCGCCTCGACTAGCTCAGATAAACCCCACACAGAGTGCACGACGGTACGATAACATCGAAATTTTTGCCGCCTTTTTTATTGTCACTTCCCACCTGAATGAGGTAAACAAAATTAACCAAAATTTATATAATAACCAAAATATGTACAATGTGTAGATCCACAATCTTTATAATACTATTTGCTATTAAAAAAAAACCCCTGGATCAAAGCAATAGTATAAATCAGTTTGTCCCCAAATTATGATTCCCTTAAATCAGTTTAAAGCCAGCAAAAATAACTCTGCATACTACTGGAAGTACGTTGAACCTTCAATGACCTTCTTTTCCTTTCACGTAATTTCTACATATCAACCAAAAATTGTTGATGACCTTTTACCCAAATATCTCAGTACATACAAAAATTAAAATGTAAAGAAATTAATGCCTTGTGCTATTAATGAAGTTTAACTTTGACCTGTGATTTTTCCTTGTTGAACCCCTGGTTGTGAATACGCGTCTCTGCATGCACCCTAATTCTTAGAACTGCCGCTGCGTGTTGTTGACCAGTGTCCTTGGAATGTTTTCACATGGATTTTCTTATTGATTTTGTTTGGTAGTTGTTTATTGAATCGCATTGTACAGCTTGGTTAAATGCCCAGTTTAACACTTAATCGTTTACTTCGTTGAATTTAGTTCAACCCTTAGTTTAATCATTAATTCAATAATTAGTTCAATAATTAGTTTAATACTTGGTGTACTACCTGGTGCCCTAAGTCAATAAAATATTAAAGATTAAAGAGTATCTGTTGGACTTGCGTTTTAAATGTCAAACGGCGAATTTCTGTTGTATATATGCACTTGTGCTAGTATTTGAAATTTCCAATCACTTACTTTCACTTAAATATTATTATTTAATTTGATAGTTTAACTTAGCGTGTTATCTTGGTTCAGACAAATACATAGCGTGCCTTGGTCTTAGAAAGACTGACTTTTTATCAACTCGTGCGCTATTTAAAGGTACACCTACCCACCTGTTATAATTGGTTTATCAAGTTTATCTTGTTGATTGAGGCGTTGCACTTGCCTAATCGTGCAAGTCTTCGGATTTTCATAGAGTTATTATCCTAAATTTCGTCGCAATGTTTTAGCACATCACGTAGACATCAAAATTTTACACTGTGGATTCCGTTGATCATGATATGTACCTTCTCAAGTCACGTCCTCTTATTTGTACAGGAATTTATTCAAATTTTTCATTTAATTCCGCATGTAGTCTAACGTATGGCTCCTTATTTTTGTTTACCAATGCGCTAAATTTTATTCGAATTTTGTCAAGTTTATGATTAAAAGATCACGTAGTCAAATTTTATAATGGGATATTTTAACAGATGTCGTAAATTAGAAGCGTTTTATTGACCTTTTACGTTCTGTAATTTGCTTATTTTGCAAAACCCGTTTGTTATGGGCACGCATGATTATTAATGCGTCGAGTTTGAGAAATTTTGTTTCATGTTTGTTTAACTTTCAATGTTCCTCATGCGTAGCTATTTAAAATTTATGAATGCATTGCTATTCTTAAAAATGAATTAGATTGCGTACAAAACTATTTATCTTACTAAATGTAATTGAACTCTTGAAGGATGAGCATCCTTTCATTGATTAAAGTTGGTTGTAAATTTTATACAGTGTGTTTGATATTTGTTTTTTGTATAATTGGCGAATTGCTTACTCTTTATGATAAAAATTTTTAATTTTCTAGACTTTGGTGTCTGTATAATTAATATTCTTCAACTATGGGTTTAAGGTCAGCTAGTAGGATTTAAAAATTAACTCTTTTTAAATGCCTAAATTTTCGGATTTTTATTCTACTCTTGATCACAAGCTTTTTAAAATAATGTTAACTAAGCTAAAGTTTACATAAAATAAATAAAACTTACAAATTGAGAAAATAGAAGTGACATTTCAATTAATAGATTTTCTATTGTTGCGAGCTACTATTAGGCAACCTGTCAAACACACAATCGCCGCAAGCACTGTATATTCTCGATGGACCGAGAAGCTTCCGGCAATTACTGAAGGATGAGTCATCCTTTTTAATTCACGGTATAAATAAGACCGATGATGAAGTACAGAGTGAGTTTATACCAGAATGTCGAATATAAATTATATCGTGTACAGTTAAATAGTTGAGCTTTTGGAAGTTAAAGAGTAAACATAAATGTCATGTGCACGTGTCTAATGTATATGCAGCTTGTACAATACATAAATAGACAAAATGTAATAATTAAATAATTGTGTTAGTGTTGTTAATGGACTTATGGTTAAGAAGTTAGTTTAAGAAGATATTAGTGCTTGTAAATTCATTAGTGTGATAGTGCTTTATTGTTAATTGGACTGAAAACATCTGTAAATAAGGCATATACTGTTAATTAGACTTGTGAACAGTGAGTAATAAAGACTCTGGTTATTACTTGTTTTAAATTAGTGAAACGCGGTAGTAGTAGCCCGCTACACTATGTAAAAGTTTTAGATTTTATTGTTTTTTGAAGTTGTATAATTGTATAATTTGTAAAATTATTAAAATGTCAAAAAAATAATTTTTGTTTTAAATTGATGGATTGTATGATTTTTGTATGTATACATGCGAATTTCTGTTTGTATGAGTGTTTGTGCGCATGTTTACTGGTGCTGTGTGTGTATGTTTGTTGGTTTCTGTGTGTGAGCGCGTGTGTGTGCTTGCGCGCGCGCGC
Organism: Platerodrilus igneus; assembly: GCA_036346225.1. Lineage (NCBI taxonomy): Eukaryota > Metazoa > Arthropoda > Insecta > Coleoptera > Lycidae > Platerodrilus > Platerodrilus igneus. The sequence continues at coordinate 4,550,368 of JARFIW010001588.1, forward strand.
GTTTATGTGTGTGCTGTAACACTTTGCCCCCTGTTCTGACCTATCTGTATCAGTCAAAGAATCAAGGACCGAGTTACCTAATACATATATAATCGAATACCAATTCTATATCACTTTTTATGGTTCAAAATTGCAATATAAGGGTCCACTTACCTATTCCAATAGTATTTACTCTACTTTCTTCAAATGCCTTGGCTACTCTACAGCGGAGAATACATGAACATGTCCCGGGCGGGTAGGCCTAGAATTCTGAAACCGATACTGGTGAGTTAACTTACCCAAAAATTTACAAAGTATCTGTACCTTAAATGTATTTCAACAAACCTCTTTAAATTATAGATCTCAAAATTATCAAGTAATGAATTTAATAACCTTTAATGTGGTGATATAACTATATACATTTACTATATTGACATACTTGAATGCAATAAAATCAATATTCCTTATTTAACTAAAACCCCCTTAAATCGGGTAATTACATTCTACTACACATTGCAAATTTTACATTTAAACAGATTGGCTTCCAACTGAAACATAGCCAATAACTCTTAATATTCTCTATAAAACTCATAACAAAAAGTAATAACGTTAATAAAGTCCAAGAATTCCAACCTTAATCTAGCAACTTAACATATGCATATAAAATCATATATATATTATTTTATCAACGTTCATACTTACAGCACCACGTGTATGCATGCATATACACGCCCGTTTTCTCGAAACATTTATACAAGGGTTCACTCAATACCTGTGTTGGGTATGTAATACCCACTATTGCTTCATCTTAAACAAGGCCCCTAAGGTAATTTATTCTCACCAGGTTTGAAACTGTTAATACGGTTATTGGTAACTTTAGTGCTTGGAACTCTGGATATCTCGCTACTTCTATACCAACTCACGGTTTGGAGTCGAACTTCCAAAATACAAACGTCCACCAATCAATCACAATTGAGCCATAAAAGTGTGTTGAGTTATCATCTTCTATGCCGTTAACAAGCCGGCGTCTCTAACCATTAACCGCCCTACAACTTAACCCATTCGTCGTCTAATTATACTGTCCTTTATTCATTACTTAACTCCACTAATCGTCCTGTAATACCCGTATTCACTTTTTATATTTCTTACTTGTACTTCACTTTAATTTATGCGGTCAAATAACCACGATAGTTACGCGCCATTGCAGCATAACTGGCCCCAACTATGGGTGAATTATGTTTTTTTATTTTATTTCGTACATCTTTTGCCTTTGTGTATTGTCTTTTTGTCCTTGTGTGTTAAGTGTGTTTTAATTTCTTCATTCCACTATTTATATACCTTTTATCACGTGATTGTTCTGGCCAATTACAAACCTTCCATATTGCACAATTATATATCATACCTACACGTGTTTTCAGGTTAATGGTTAAATCCATTTTTATTATTGCAATTGCTAATTGAACCTGTCCTATAATTAAATTTAAGTTATTCTGCAATATTCTGAACTATTTGCTGTTAATATTTTTATAGATATCACGAAAAATAACATTTTATTACGTATTTCCGGTTTTGGAATTTTCTAGAACAAATGAGTGTTTCCCTTTGGCGCCTAATTTAAAATCTTCTACATTTCACGGGATGTTAGAGTTCAGTTGATAGGTTATGTTAATTTAAAGTGTCAATTGTCACCCCAAAGTCGAACTAGGATTGGATAACTGTATTAATTCATGGTTATTGATAGGTTATATTTTAGATAGAACTATTTGTGATTGGCCGAAAATATTATTTAAAAATTAAATTAATTTAAAAAGGTTCTTGGGTGTTACAGTGTGTGTGTGAGAGAGAGAAAGCAATAACGAAATTATTATATAATCCCCAAATAAATATAAATACAAACCATAACACCAATACTAATCACAATATCAATCCCGAAAGTAACCATATACACAAAACAATACTACACATCGAGCACTTAACACAAAAATTAATTCAGATCTTTAAAAATAATAATTTTAAATTTGTTAAAAGAAATATATTAACAATAAGTACATTTACTCCAAATTAAAAGATAAAACTCCAACAAAGAAACATTGCATATCAAATTAACTGTTTAGATTGCGATAATTTATACATTGGTCAAACGTCACAATGCTTAGGCCAACGTATAACATAACATAAAAGCGACATTAAAGTCAATCCAAATTCCTGTGCTTTATTGCCACATTTAATTAATTTTAATCATAAAATGGATTTTGAAAATCCTCAAATTTTAAAATTTGAAAAAGATAAACAGAAAAGATTATTCTTAGAAATGTGTCATATCTTTCTAAAATAAAATGCAATATATAAAAGAACTGATATTAATGGTTTAAGTTCGATTTACACTTACCTACATAATTTTAGAGCAATAGTTGATAAATTGTTAATGTAAGAATTGTTAGTAATTAAACACATAACTCAAGTTACACTCACATGCACACGTGTACTCATTCTCTCGCTATTCTCTCTCTCTCTCTCACACACACACACACACATACACACACACAAATCACACACACAAACACACACACACACACACACACACACACACATACTCACCCTCACATTCACACACACACACAATACAAGTAAACACGCGCACAAACACTCACACAAACAGAAATTCGCATGCACATATACAAAAACATACAATCCATCAATTTAAAAACAAAAATTATTTTTTTTGACCGTTTAATTTTACAACTTTAAAAAGCAATAAAAGCTAAACCTTTATATAGAAAATCCATTAATTTAAAGGTCAATTTTATTTTCTCAATTTGTAAGTTACCTATATTTATTTTATGTAAACTTTGGCTTAGTTAACATTATTTTAGAAAAGTTCGTGATGGTTGATAAAATAAAGATCCGAATATTTAGGCATTTAAAAAGTTTACTTTGAAATCCTACCAGCTGACCTTAAACCCATAATTGATAAAAATTGATCACCCAAAAGTTCTTAATTGTACAATATCCAGCAATTATAAAGAACACATATTTGGAGAGAGCGCAGGTACTTATCTTAAAAAATCAGATTGAAAATTTGAGAAGAAAATAAGGAACGTATTAATAAGAAAGATAAGGAATCAGGTTTCTAAAACAATTTGAAAAAATTTAATAATTACAAAATTATTTCAAATTCCTCAGAACACTTTTAAAAAAATGACAAATTTTATTCCGTAACAATGTCGAAAGTTACTGCAGCGAAAATATATAATAACTCATCAATTGAAATTCATTATTGGTACATGATCATTGTTGATTGGTGAATATAAAGTTAGTTTTCTAGAGTCGGAAGAACATACATGTTCGCTTTTATAGTCACTACCTCCTTTAACTATTGACACTATAGCGATATTTTGAAATTGTTGTGCGTCTTTTAACCTCTAATTATATTACTTTCATCTTGTTGTTTATTAAATTATCTCTTTTTCTATCGGTGATCTGTAGCTGTTTTGTTGAACGATAAAGCTAATAATGATGTTATAATGGTTATCGTTTTGATATATTGCACATAGTTTAGGCGACTAAGTTTGACGATACAATATACTGAAGCTTGTTGTGACTGCAATGCCTACAAGAAAAATTCGTCTTCGCACACATGCAAGTTCCTCTGTTGTGCCATTCCTATCTGGAGATGCGATGAGTAATACAGCTTCTGGAATGGGTACTGCACCTCTTCCTGTCATACAAGAGCCAGACGCACCAAAGCATGTTCCGTACAATAGTACTATTGTCGATAGTGATTTAGGTTTTGAATTACGTATGTTTTTATTTACCGTCTCAGGTGCAGCTTGCCAATTTATGCATATATATCGCAGTATTTGGTGGTTACCGTACACTCAGAATAATTATCACCTTGTAAGCACAATTTTGTATTAAAATTTTTTTATCCTTTCTATTGTAGAATTACTTTTTAATGGACGCTAGCTTGGTGGGATTTATTTATGTTATATTGTTGAGAAGAGTAATTTATTGTATGATAGTTAAAGTATGCGAGGCATTAGTATCTGCAGACACTTTTGAAGTATTCTGTTTTCGGTTCAGGTGAGTTTGAAAATAAGTACACACCCTATTATTATTATTATTATTATTATTTATCTTTCAGGACAACTGTGTTTGTTGTGATGCTTATTTGTTTAGCAGGGTTTGCACATAGGATACCGAATTGTTATAGCATAGTCAATGCTCTATATTTATGGTATCCGTAAGTATATCTTAATGTATTTTAGTTTGTAACTTATGCAGGAAGATTTGTGTGAAAGATTAATTAATACACAGTTTAGTAAAATCTTCTCATAACAAATAAAGTATTTAAATTGATTTTGTTGGCCTAGGTTTCATTCTTAAAGAAGTTACAAATAATATTTCTTAAGTTGAACCAAATATTTTAAGATTGCATATCTTATTTGATAGATATCTGCACTGATTGTTTATACTTGTGTATATTTTTATTAATTTTTTAAGATTTATGAGATGATATTTAGCAAAGGATTTTATTTAAAATGTTTTATTAATTCCTTTAAATTTTTATTTGTTAGTATAATAATTTAGCAAGATTTAGTTTATCCTACAATAACAACATTAACATCAATCACGGTATTTCCTTTCGAGGTAACCAAATCTAGCACCTCTTTCTGGAAGGATATGCACGGTATAACTCTAGACTACTGCATTACTTTTACTCCCAGCATCATTCACAATTTTTCTCCGCGTTCCTTGGTCCCTGCACACCTCCTTTGCCTCTGCAACGTGCATTCATTTGGCAAGCTCTTTTATTCCTCAGACTTCTCACCTGTCATTCTATCAGTACGTTTTAAACCATCTTTCTCATAAAATACAAACACTTCTAATAGTAATGAGAAAAGCTCTTTCGTTACCTTGAATGTGTTCAGTTGGCTCAAGTTTATAGACAATAAACTGTCTCTTCATTAGTTCATTTTAGGTATTGTAATTCGAAAATAATAAATCGCTATCGTTTCTATAATAGTTGAGCAACCGGTTATATGCTTTACTCCATAGTGCTGTAAAAAAGGTAAACTTACCTCACCAATTGAACGGACGTTGTCTTATGCGACAAATTCATAGAAACCATTATAGTTTATTGAGGTCTTTTGTTTTCTTTAATTGGCTGTTGCTTGTAAGCCGTGTTCTGAGAATATTTTGCAGATGCTGTCTGGAAAAATATTTAATAGGTTTTGTTGGCAGAATACTTAAGATATTATCGTTAGAAATTATTTGGGGAAAACAAAAGAAATTTAATTAGAATTCAACCTCATTAAATTTTTAAATTATCCATTTACAAACAAATAATCTACATATCGAATTCTTAAGAAATCTAACCCACTTAAGTACATAAAATAAGCACAAATGTCTTTTTAAAAAATTTGAAGACAATGATTTACTATTCATACATTGTTTTTGGTATGCTTTTTTATTCTTCATACGTTTCATTTGTCGTTCTTTCAGAACCTCTTCTACTACATCCAAGCATTGTTTATGCGGTCTGCCCCTTGCAGCTCTACCAGTCATCTTGCTTGCATATAAACGTGTGGTAGGTCTATCCTCATTCATTCTTTTCATATGTCCAAACCATCTAAGCGTACTTTGTCCGCTTAACTCTTAAGGTTCACTTGCACCCCACACTCTGTTCTGATCCATTGATCTAGCATTTTGTCTCTCAACATCTTTCCACACACACTTCTTAGGAACCTCATTTCTTCAGCATTTATACGACTAACAGCTTCTTCTGACAGACCCAAGTTTCGCTTCCATACAGAACAGTTGGCACAAACACACTGTTGTAAATGGCCAGTTTTGCATTTATACTCAATCCTTCATTCCTGTTCACTTTCCACATACTTCCAGACACTTTTCTTTCAACATTTGCCCTCCTTTCTATTTCACTATCCAGCTTTCTATTACTTAAAATCTTTCTACCGAAGTACACGAAGTCATTCACACTCTATCATGTTATTGTCCATTCTATATACAAAGTCATCAATTTCTCCAACTCTGTCAAAAATCATTACTTTCATCTTATTTACATTCACTTTCAATTGCATATTTCCGCATGCTTCCGACAGACCGTCGAACATTTGTTGCAAATCCTGTGACGATTTGGCAAACAATACTGCATCTACCACATAATAACAGCACACTGATATTTGCTTCACCAATTTTCACTCCTTTCATTCCTATGCCAGCCTGCCTGATGCATTTATCCATAAATACATTGAACAGCCATGGTGACATTACACAGCCATCTTACACCCTCCACGATGTCGAAGTATTGCCCCATGTAACCATTTACATGTACACAAGCTCTACTGCTTTTGTACATCGCTCTAATGCATCTCATCAAGCATTTGGTTATACCACATTCACACAGCGCCTTCCATAATTCACTTCTTATCACAGAATCATATGCCTTTTCCAGATCTACAAATGCTGCATACATTTTCTTTCTGACATGCATACACTTTTCAACAATTTGTTACATTGCGAACATCTGATCCACACATCCTCTTCCAGGCATAAAACCGCATTGAACATCCCATATCTTGCTCTGTGTTCACTTACAAACTCCCTCGATCACAATTTTTCCATACACTACGGGGTACACTCAACATACTTATCCCATGATAATTTTTGCATTCATACTTGCTGCCTTTACCTTTGTGTAAAGGGATAATAATTGCACTGTTCCAATCTTTAGGAACCTTCGCTTGTTCTATACACGTATCAGTTTGCACAAACTGAATTAGCACCCCAGACCCATACTTAAGCATTTTGCTTGTTATTTCATCTACACCCGCCGCTTTGCTATTCTTCAGAGTTCGCACCGCCTTCCATATCTCATCTACACTGCATTCGAACTTTATACTATTATCTTTTGACCAGTATATTACTGCTCTCGCCATCACCCATACCGCCATCTGTATCCTTCTTGCCACCATCATACAGCGTCTTAAAATACTCTTTACAACAGTGTTTCATACTTGCTTTGTCCCAAACAATTTCATTTCTATTGTTAACAACGCCATTCACACGTGTATTTCCTCCCTTTCTTGTCTTTCTTACCCATTTCCAAAACAGTTTTTATTCCCTTCAAAATCACTCTGCATTTTTTCATCCTCCCTCATCCTCAGTTGCTCTTTGGTTGTCTTCACTACTTCTTTCGCATATCGCCCTTTTTCCTCATATTCTACCTGATGTTGCTTCCTTAACTCATCTTTTTCTGCAATCATTCTCTTATATGCCACTTTTTTTCCTCGACAACCTTTTTGACTTCATCATTCCATCATGCATTTTTATTACATGCACGAATCATTGTTGTTCCACATGCTTCCAAAGCATATTTCATTACACTGTTCTTCAAACAATCCCATTCTTTCTCCACATCTTCAAACTTCTGTTTGCATTCATACAATTCGCTCTCTAACATAGTAGCGTACTCTTGTGTTGACTATTCCAACAAGCGTTCTACTTTCACTCCTGATTGTCTCACATTCTGGTTTTGTCTCCATACCCACTTTAGGCTAAGATCAATTTTGGATAAAACTAGAAAATGATTGGTTCCACACTCAGATCCTCTCATTACTCTAGTGTCTTTTACCAGTTCTCTTAAACTTTCATCAAATACAACCGAATCAATTATACTTCTCGCATTTTCCTTTGCCAGGTGTACTTGTGTATGTCCTTATGTTTATCCATGTGTTGAATACAAACAGTTCTCTTTCCATACATATACTCACTAACATATTGTAATGTTTTACATATCGGCAATTTCAAAGTTGCTATATGTTATGTGGGATGCCACAATCAAGGCGTAATATTGTTAGTCGACATGATTATCGATCCGTGCAGCCATGCGCATGAAGCTCGAGGCGTTTGCCCGATATACTTACAATTATTCTTGTACTAGCATGTAGTCAGATAAGACGCAATTTTTTTAAAAACATAGGAGGAAAATTTCCTTGCCATGTCGTGTAGAAGGAACTTCCATTCTTGGTAAAGGCATGTTGTCTGGTTTGTAATGTAGAAATATTATTGTTAAAGCTAAGCAGTGAAGTGGACGCAAGATTTGTAAAACGGTTCGTAAGCGTGACAATATGGCGTCTTTATCGCTAGTAATTTGTTTGAATTTTTAGCAAGCAGTTTCATCCTTAAGAATTCATAATGGATTTCAGGAATTAATTTGAATAGTTTTATAGTAAATGAAAGTGGGTCAAGCTTTGAAGAAGGGATCCTGTTTGTTCATAATAATGGAACGACGTTTGCACGTGGCTGCAATCATACAGGTGTTATACATTTTTGTAAGCAACAGCTTTTGCTAGGGTCAGTACGCCTTTCTTTTTTTGTAACAAGCATCAATCCAAGCGAGAAGCAAATTCGTTCTGAAACGGTTGTAACATGTTTAATTTCAGCAATAATTATTCGCATTGAATTATGAGGATAATGCGCTAAGCGTGCCTTATTCGTTATTAATCTTCTTATATTAAAATATCTGTGTGACATAAAGTTACTTCGTCAAGCATCTCTAGCTGTTTCTTTCGTATTCCCCACCTCTAACGTCGCTATCATTCGGTTCTCGCTTCGCGGGTTGATTGCCTGCTAGCAACCGCCTTATCAAGATGTATTCCCGGCTAGAGGCATGCAACCTTCGGATAAATTATTTATGTAAGCAGGTCAGGTCGTGCAAGACCTGAAACCACTTTGATACCTTCTACTAACGCGCGTCACTTAGGATGCGTCACTTCGGATTTGTACTAAGAATTTGTCAACTAAGAATTTGTCAACGAAGAATTTGTCATTGAAGAATGAAGATTAAGTACGAGTGATGATGTTGGTTTTGATTGCAATCGTCCCAAATTAGAAATGGCTAGTAACATTGGTTGGAGATTATGAATTTCCATCCAGATTTGTCTTGGAACAACAGAGGCAGTTCAGTTCGTTATTAGATATAAGAAATTTCTTGCATGTGTTTTGAATGTCGTAAAAATTTGATAAACAGACTATCATATAAAGCACGAAAAGTTGCTATTATGTTTTCGAACATGTAATCTGTTTAATTCTCAATTATTGTTGAACTGGTTTTACAAGCCGTTGAACGAAATTTTGTCAAGTTAGGTTTATATAATTACAAGCTTTGTTCCATTTGAACCTTAGATAATTTCAAGGTATATTTTCGACGTCATACTTTTTTTTTGTGTTGCACAGTTGACAGATGTTGTCATGAAAGCAGATGCTTCGTGCAGCTGTCATAGAATTTAAACTGAACATTCCTATTTTTGTGATTAGCTTTTATCTACAGATAAATTATAAAATCTAAATATGAAAATTTAAATACACGCTGCGTAAGAATTTAGAAACTGTAATCGACCTGAAAAGATCTGCCCAGGTTAGAAACGTTAATTCAGTGTATTGTGGCTGCAAATTATTTTTAATCAAATGTTTAAATCAAGTTTATGTTTGAAGAGCAGTTGTTTGTTTTAAAAAGTCAAGACCTTGACTTTGTTATAGATGTTAATGATGGAATTTTTTTTACTTGTTAAAAAGTTTTGAAATTTTAAAAAGAGAGTTTTTTTAGTAAACAATTAGTTAAACTTTGATGCTTTTATTTTGGTCAAATGCGATCAAATCTGATAACACAAAGGTAGAACTTTTGAGTAATAATTTTTTGCCAATATCATATTGGATATACATTTTTTATTTTTGATACTTTTATATCACACAAATGGTGTTCTACATTTTTATTTATTTAATCTTTGCAATTTCTTACAGGAGCTGCGTCTTATTTTTATAAGACAGGTTTTTTGTTAATGAAGGCGATTGTTTTATCTTTGGGTTTCCACGTCCGCCCTTAGAATTGTGCTCTGCTATTATCGTGATTATCTCAGGACTTGGTGGCGTCTATTTAACTTAGTTTAGCTTTGGTTTGCAAACAAAATTCGACTTACCCCCCATTTCTTATTGCTCTACCCAGGAATAGACCCCTAGCTATGTTGGAAGATTTTTGTTCACTGGCGTCCATTTGGAAAAATAAGTAACACTGACGCCACGACATATATATAAAAACAAAATCAGTTATACGGTGTCAAATTGAAAGACAAATAATTACTTAAACGATTTAAAATTTCAATAAATTTTCGATTATTAAATATATAAACGCTTTATTGTTAAAATAAATTATGCTTCATTCAGTATATGTAAAATGATTTGGCTAACGATTTAAAATTTTTAGCATATTTTCGAATATTAAATATATAAAAGCTTTCTTGTTAAAACCTATTATGCTTCATTTAGTATATATAAAATGATTTGGCTAACGATTTAAAATTTTTTAGTATGTTTTTGAACATTAAATACGAAAGCTTTCCTGTTAAAATAAATTACACTTTATTTAGGATATGTCAGATGATCTGGCTAGATTTCTTTGTCATTATTTGTTAGTTTTAAATAGTCGTTTAGGGCACAATTTAGTTTAACAACTGCCAGATAAACATCAGGTGATACATGTTTACTTAAACAAGTCACACGTATATTCTTCAAACAAGTTGTATAATGAGATAATTCTCGACTTTTAAAGGAAAGCTACTCAGATGTTAAAAAGATTCAAGTTTGATCTATAACTAAACCTTGTGAGCCGAAAACAAAGATCTTTGCTTGAAGCATTCGCTTAATGTAATGAGATATTATTTTTTTATGATGGGCCTAACCCATTAATAACTGCTAATTTGTCGACTTAACATTTCTATGAGCATTGCACTTCATGCAATTATATTTATGATATTGTCTTAATTTTTGTGTATATAAAAGAAGAGCAAATAATTTTATTACATATCTGCAAACTATTGTAATAGTTTTATTTCTGATAATCTAATAAGAGAAACAGTGATTTATCCAATTCTGCTTGCCATAATTAAGTGAAAAACAAATGGAATTATGTTATTGAATATCTATCTTCAGACATAAGTAAATTCCCTTAAGGTTTATCTGCGTCTTTCCTTAAGAAGATTAATTTTTTATTAATGTAGTAGACGCAGTGGCGCCCTAAATTGTACAACGACAGGTTCAATGATAGAAAAAGACCCCTCCCATCTCATGCCTCCGCAAGGATAGACCCCGAGACTAGTCCGCGAGCATTTATACTTCTTTTTGGCAACACAGTTTGGCTCAATGTCATCCTAATTAAAAGCCACCCTCAGTAATATAAATTAGCCAAAAAGTAATTTTAAATTTCAATATCTCCATTTTCATTGGTTCTTGGATCGTCAAACAGACCTACCACATGCTTAGCATTTTCTCTGTGTACTCCGACCCATCTATTCATATCACTTAATAGAACCACGCAGTCATTCCTTTTGCGTTTGTGTAATACATTTTCCAACTCCTGCCAAAACTGCTCACATTCCCTATCGTCATTCACTGGAGCATAACATGCTATTACAAAAATCTCCTTAAAGCCTACTTTTATTCGAACCCACAAAATGTGAGGAGAAACCAATTCATATTGTTTGATGAATGCTTTTGCTTGATCATTTAAAATTAAACCAACACTTTTGGCCCCAAACTCGTTGCTCTCTACTCCAGACCACAAACCCAACATACCATTATCTAATTCATAGGTTCCCAACGGGGGCGGTACCGCCCCCCAGTGGGCGCTGTAGCTTTCAAAGGGGGCGGTAGCGAGTACAGGGGCAAAAGGGGGGCGTTAGGAGGATCAAGGGGGGCGTTTGTGACGTACTTACCTTTTTAGAAAATAAATATATTCAAATACTTTGAAAATACCTAGTTGGCATGAATAGACAGTTTATTTAGCTATCTAAAATGTCTATGTTATTGTTATCGAGAAAATATACTTTAAAACATTTAATTCAGCATTAGGTCTATGAATACCTAATTCCGTTTAATATTGTCCGCAACAAGTCTTTGCAAGTTGATAAGCAAAGACGCGATATGACTTGCTTACAAAGTGCACCGGCATCGCAAACAAGATAAAACATACAAGTTGATGCTTGTATGAAATCAAACGTATAAAAGGCAGGTATAGCTCTAGGAATGTGTTATTATTTTGTGTGCTTCAAATAATCCATGTTCGTGAGTGATAAGTTATATAAGTCATTATAACCATTAATTTTATAATTATCTATAAATTCGTTGAAAAGTTAATTTATTTTAAACCGTGGCAAGTTTTGGATTTCAAAATGTCTGAATCTAAGAAGAAATGCCGGCAGTACAGTCTTTTGTATTTGAAATATGGATTTACGCACTCTCCTGTAAACCCATCATTACCCATGTGTTTACTTTGCCAAAAAGTTTTCTCAAATGAAGCCATGAAGCCTTCTAGGCTATAATAACATTTAAATAAAATGCATACTGATAAAAAGGACAAAGATTTGTCCTATTTTCAAGAACTGCAGAAGAAATATTTGAAACAGCCAACTATATCAAACCTATTTGCGTCGTCTTCTAAACAAGAAGATGATGGACTACGAGCATCATATAACATTTCATTGTTAATCGCAAAAACGGGAAAACCACATACCATTGGCGAGGAACTTATCTTGCCGGCAGTCAGAGAGGTAATAAAAACTGTTCTTCATCATAAGACATCGGCAGATGTCATCAGAAAAATTCCTCTGAGTAATAACTCAGTGCAAAGGAGAATAGACGAAATGGCTCAAGACGTTGAAATATCATTATGCGATTACTTAAAACTTGCAATTTTCCATTCAACTTGATGAATCCACTCTACCAAATAACGGTACTGCTGTTATCATACGTTCGGTTCATAAAAGACGAAAAATTTATCAAGAGTTATTATTTGCAAAAAATTTGGAAACTGATACAAAGGGAGAAACGATATTTAATACCATGAGTACGTTTTTTCAAGAGAAAGAAATACCTATGCATAATATTTTGTCGGCAGCTACTGATGGTGCTCCAGCAATGACGGGACGTCATAAGGGTTTCATAGCTCATTTGAAACAAGCAGTACCAAATGTACTCGCTATACATTGTATTATTCATCGTCAGCACTTGGTTGCAAAAAATCTGAACGAACGATTGCATTCGTCGCTTCATTACGTTATTAGAGCAGTAAATACGATTAGAAGCAATTCATTGCATGACAGATTATTTAGCCAACTTTGTAGTGAAAATGATGAAGATTACAATCGCTTGCTGCTGCACACAGAAGTTCGTTGGCTCTCAAAAGGTACTTGTTTGAACCGTTTTTTTCAACTATTTGATTCAGTACTGGACTTTCTTGAAAACAGAAACGAAAAATTGCGCGAAAACCTGATTATACATAAAAATGACATCGCTTATTTGACAGACTTGTTTAAAATATCTAATGAAGTCAATTTACAATTGCAAGGTGACGAATTGAATTGAATTAAAACAAAAAACGTCATAGCTGCTTTTGTGGGAAAACTTCTTCTATTCAAACGAAATCTAGGGAGAGGTGAATACAGCCACTTTCCCACATTATCAGCAGTCTCTGCAAAACATGAAGATTTACTTACTTACTGCCAACACTTGGACGTTCTTCATGTTGATTGTGTGGAGCGATTCCAGGATATTATAAACATGAATATACCGGGTTGGGTTTTAGATCCTTTCGCAAATGCAGATACAGCAGAATCATCAAATTTAGAAGAGGAACTCGTAGAACTCACAACTAACGAAGAACTAAAAGTAAAATTCAGAAATGGATATCAAGAGTTCTGGCTTCAAAAACCAATACCAGTTCTTTACCCTGGATTGTGGTCAAGAGTACAGATATTTTTAATTGCATTTCCTTCATCTTATTTGGCTGAGCGTGGGTTCAGTGCAGTAGCTAATTTATTGTCTAAGAAAAGGAACAGACTGCACATTACTGAACGTGGCGATTTGCGGCTGATGTTAACGAAATTGGAACCCGACATTAGCAAATTGTTAAAACTTCACCAGCCTCAACTATCTCATTAATTTTTTCTTCTTAATCTTTTTTTCTGTTCATTATGTATTCATATTTAAGTTTTTAATAAACAAGTTTGAACTACGTTTGATAGTCGTTTTAATTAAGGTTTACTTTTGCGATTTTAAATATATATACCTTGTCCAACGCTTTAGTGAACGCTTGTAATAGCAGTCAAAAGTGCAACGTTCGTATATGAGTATCTATGTATATATATTCAGATAGATAGATACTATGCAACAATATTTTAATATTCGTTATAATGCACTATGATGAGGAGGGGGGCGTTGGAAGTTTTTTTTCCAGTAGAGGGGGCGGTGGTTCAGAAAAGGTTGGGAACCTATGATCTAATTCAATAACATATTTTCCCTTCCGCTTCGTTTCACTAAGACACAGCACATCCATGTGCCTTTCTTTCATTTCATTCTTGATTTAATATTCTTTACCGTACATTCCCCTGACATTCCAAATACCAAATCTCCATTCCTGATTCATGCGGTCGGTATCTGATGGGACAGATATTTTCTGTCTGTCGCCCACCATGTTAGTATTGTTAATTATGTAGACACAGGTTACCAGGCTAGATCACAACCATGCCATTGCAGCTTTCCCTACTAACAGTAATGACACCTTACCGTTCAGTGTTGGCATGTTTAGCCTCTATGCCACAGATGTTGCCACGATTCCTAGTCCTCCAGGTGTGCCTAACGTCTTTCAATACAAACTAAAACTTCCCCTTCCAAGGGGGTTACTTTGTAAGCCAGCAGAAAGTTGCCTACGCTACGACCATTAGGAGGTACTTGCTGTGCACTGACACACATTGAGTGCCAGTTCATCCTTTCATACGATTACTTCTCATTAATGCAATTGTTTGTTTTATTCATAGATTGCTCCATTTATCAAACTTTATTAATAACTGTAGTGCAGTATAAAGACTCATATTTTAATAATTGTTTTGGGTCCATGTGCTCACTAACACGAAAGTACCATTTATCTGCTACACTATCTTCTAGGTTAGACTTTAGTTTTTTACTTTATTCGATAGCCATTCCATTCTCTTGTTTATTTTTTGCTGTATTTTCTGTACCAGATTTTAAGCATAGTGAAAATACTTGATTTATGTGTTATATAACATACTGTTTATTTGCACAGGTAGTTCTTTTCTCTTTTCACACCTTCCCTGGTATCTGCTAACCTTCATTTGCAAAGATTAATCATATTCTTGTTTGGTTTGAATATAATTGTGCTTCTTTTTTCTCTTGTAATACATATGTTAAAATACATGTACTTATGTGCTCTGTAAAACAACTAAATTTTGTTGGTATAAAGTGATCATTAATAGGATTGTTATATATCAGAGTGTAGCAAAAACAACCAGCTACAGCAGATTATTATAAACAAAAATGAAGTAATAAATGACCAATAAATACTCAAAATATAAACACTGAAGAATTATTATCTACAATAAGGAATAAAAGGTGTTGATAGATATCAATTCATTCATTTACTAAAACAAACATAAGCAGAATTGGATTCAGGTGGATTCTTAAAGCATGAATAAGCAAGATGATGGAAAGTGCATTAAATTTAAAGAAAAAGTAGAAGAGAAACTTATAGGAGACAAAAGTTTTAACTGTGATTTATGTAAAAAAATCTTATGTGAAACCTGTGTAAATGATAATTTTACTTCATCAGAAATAAGAGTCTTACAATTAAAAAAAGAAAGAACATTAAAATACTTCAGTGACTCATGCCTTACACGTATTCTACACAGTGGATCAACAGAAAGAAAAAAAAAGGATCAAGATATGCATGAAAAAGTTAAGCTATGTATGGAAAAAATCGAGTTTCTATGTGAAAAAGTAAAGCAAAGTTTTGAAAACCTAAATAAAAATTTAATAGTAATGCCAACAAAATTACAAAATAAATCAATTGAAAGTAGTCAGGAATTTGGAAAGAGAAAGTACAGTGAGGTGGTGGCGGTAAAGCCAAAAACAGTTCAAGATAGTGCTAAACAAAAACATTTATTGAAGAAAAAGTTGATCCAAAACATATTAAAGCTGGAATATCACGGGTAAAGTATATTAAAGAAGGAGGCATTGCAATAAGTTGTGGCTATGAAAATAAAGAAGATTTAATAAATATATCAAAAAGTAAACACCAACTAGGCACAGATTATGATGTTAATATCCCAAAAAGAAAAAACCAAAGATAACAATTGTAAATGTAGAAACAAAAATGATAAGCAATGTAGAGGATTTTATAGAAAAAATTATTTTACAAAATGGCATAACCAATCCAGAAGCACAAAGAACAATAACCTTAGTTACACATTATAAAGGTAAAATAGGTAAAGAAAGTCTTGTGATAGAAGTAGACCCTAATACATATAGTTTAATACAAAAAAAAGATAAACTGACTGTAAGAGATGAGGTTAATTGAGCAAGTAGGACTGTACACTTATTAAATTTATTGAGTATTTTACAAGAGTGGAGTATTATTATATACATAACGAGCTTATACAAATAGCATCTTTTCAGAGCAAAGACACGACAGTAAGTGAGTGAGATCGCTCTAACACACCCCGATGTGCACGTTCAAAGCAGTAAAATCTAGGAGTGCATGGCATGACGTCACACTACCCGACGTTAGTAATGAAATATCTAATACTAAAATTAAAGTCATTAACATAAACTGGCCTCCAAAAGAAGGCACTAGCATTTTTTTGTAAGACTCAAATTATATCAACTATAAGATCAAACATGAAAATACTTAAAAATAAGCAAGTAACAAAGCGAACCTTAAGTTTGCATAGAACATAATAAAACTTATAACTAATATGCACTGGTGTGGCACAAAAAACTTATTAACACTTAGATTTATTTGCACTCCGGTAGATTGTCTTTATTAGTTTTAAGAAAATTGTATAGATCTTTTAATTTTGCATTTGCACCAACAAAGTTGGTAGCATTATCAGAGTATATTTTTGAGGGTTTTCCACGACGAGATACAAATCTTCTTAGAGACATTATAAAAGCCTGCGTAGAGAGATCACTGACTAATTCAATATGTTTGGCTTTTGTGGAAAAGCACACACATATACATACATAGCATTTAGATGTGGTACTTCCACGACCACTTTTACTTTTAATCGACATAGGTCCGGCGTAATCAACCCCCGACTATAGCAAAAGGAAAATTTTTAGTAATCCGATCATGAGGCAAATTACCCATTATGAGTTTAATTACCTTTGGAGAGCATCGAAAACAAGTAATACAATTTGTAATATTTACATAATCAACCGTCCGTCGTGGAACTGTGAAGACCAGTCGAGACGGTTAATTAAGGCCAGGCAGACTAAAACTCAGCGGCGTAGGTCGTGGTTCAAACTCATAACTAAAACCTTGCTTGTACTTACCAATTATGCAATATGAAGAAAAATCATCAATTTATAATAAACATGGGCGCCAATCAGCGGAAAGGCACTGATACCTAATAAAAGTAATCATGAAATAAACTTCATAGTTTAGAAAAAAGAAATAACATTTTATTATACCATCGACTGTCAGGAAAAGCATATATAAACAAATATATAAACAGTCTTGACTCGAAATGAAATAAGGCCTACAGGGCCCACTATTCCAACATAAAATAAACGTAATTCTATCTAACCTAATTGTTATCTAGGGACGTGCACGTCGTCACGTATACCTAACCTTAGCCTAACTATGATTAACTTAATACCTTTAATTAATTTAGCAAAAGC
This sequence comes from Platerodrilus igneus, assembly GCA_036346225.1. Classification (NCBI taxonomy): domain Eukaryota; kingdom Metazoa; phylum Arthropoda; class Insecta; order Coleoptera; family Lycidae; genus Platerodrilus; species Platerodrilus igneus. The sequence goes on from JARFIW010001588.1 coordinate 4,568,116, forward strand.
ACTAATAAGATTGCATATCCTATTTTTAATTGTTTACAGATTACTTGTTTTACAAGCAACTATGCTAATTGATAAAACAGAACTAAAATTCCAAATAGACGCAATACCACACCTTATCAAATGTCTGCATCAGCGTTTAATACAAAAAGTACAAGAATCTATTTTAAAATTATACTAATAAAATGAATATTGTGCACAGATGCAATATATTACAAAAAAGTATTTGTAAGTATAGTATAAAAGCGAAACGTTATTTATACAAATATATTAATGCTGTACATCTTGTGTTAAACCATTTCTTACTTTTACAAAGAAAACAACAATGAAAAGTCTTTGTAACCAACCATTTGTAAATATTCATAACACAAAACAACAAAATAACTTCGGAAACGTTGTTCATAAAGAAGTAACAATTATTTGACAGGCCCGATAATGTATGTACACGGAACCCAGAATTTATACTCAGGTTAACTCGTTACAATTCAATAATGGTCTACATAAATCGATGTAGTATCAGGAGGAAATTTATATCAAAGTGTTACTTGCATTATTAAAAATAAATGTCCTTTCAAACAAAATAAGTACTTACGTGTTCTAAGCAACACTCAAACACGTCTACACCCAAAGACACACATAAAAAAACCTGGAATCATGGCCGTTTCTTTCCATCTCACCACATTCCTGCAAACCCCAATCAATTCGTCCGCCCTGCGGCCGCATCATATGTTTTAAATACCAGAAACTAAACCATCTCAATACATTGTATTGTAAATATTATGCGATCCCAGGTACCGTAGATGTAAAACGAAAGCTTTTTAAAATATAGAAGAATTCGCTTGTATGAGGTTATTCCACCACGGTCTATGCAGGCTTTGTAAAACGTACATATAATTCCACCACGATTCGTGAAATACACAAGTGATAATTAAATTGTGTCAACTATTAATACTATAAGAATTGGTACGCAGTAGCGTAACATTATATAAAAAATAATTATAAAATTTATGCTCAACAAAGCGATTGAAAATCGGGTTGTTACAAATTATGTACTATTTGTTTTGTTAAGTTTCTACCATTTGTTATACAAAAATTTTCTCTGACATTTGCGAGAGTTAACTGTGCACCACCGTGCAAGAGTTTAACATGTTGTCGATTAATAATTAATTTTGACAGAGGATGATGACCATCTAATAATAATGGATGTTTTTCATGAAAAGTGTATTCTGAATTGTGGATACGTCCACCAACTCGTAACAAACCAGTTTGATCAAGAAAAGGAGATACATTTATTATTCTACTCTTATTCGGAAGGCCCTTTTGAGCTTCCAATAATTTTATTTCTGTAGGAAATGATTCGAGTTGAGCAATTTTTACCAGACATAGAGGAGCGCAATCAATTTTTTTTAGTGCCAACACGCCATGATTTCGCATGGTTTTAGAAACAGAACAATTATGCTTAAAACGAATGCAATAAGCTATAATCTTTTCGAGTTTACTTAAGTTTGAATAGTTTTCGAATGGAAAGTGTATATTTTTAAGGGTTACAGAACCGTAGCTTCATGCTTTAGTTCAGGTAAGTTTTCCATAGAATCTGAAGGCTCAAATACGTTTATTTGAGGTTCCGTAAGAAAAAAGGGACCATTCCACCATAGATGACAATTTTGTAATCGAGAGGGCATTATACCACGAGATAGCAAATCTGCGGGATTGTCATTGGTAGATATATGTGACTAAGTCCAATCACGAGTAATGTGTTGAACATCAGAGACTCTATGGGACACAAATGTTTTCAGGAGATGCGGAGGTGTTTTTAACCAATCAAGAACAATGGTAGAGTCTGACCAAAGATAGCAATGTTGAATCTTGCATTTTAGAGAATTTACTGCAACTAACATTAACTTTGAGAGAAGAAGTGCTCAACAGGGTTCTAATTTGGGAATGGTTAATGTTTTTAAAGGGGCTACCTTATTTTTAGAACATAACAACTGACATTGTATTGAACCATTAGAATTTATTGAGCAAATGTAAATACAAGCTCCATACGCTTGAATACTTGCATCACAAAAACCGTGAATTTCCATAGTGATGGGATCTACACATATTGCATGACGAGGAATTTCTAATTTGTTTAGATCTACAAGTTCAGCTCTTAATCTACACCATTTTTCATGTAAGTCAAAGGTTATAGAGTCATCCCAACTTAACTTCTTCAACCACAGTTGTTGAAGTAGCAATTTAGGAATAATAATTGAAGGACCTAATAATCCAAGTGGATCGAAAATTTGGGATATATGAGAAAGAATTCTCCTTTTAGTGATTTGTTCAGTTGAGGACAATTAGATAATGAAAGCAAAATTATCAAGTTTAAAGTTCCAATATAGTCTGAGGGTTTTTTGTATGGCTACGCAAACCTAATTGCAAAAAATCAGGATGCACGTCGCTTGAGGGAATATCCTTTAAAACATGAGAATCATTGGACATCCACTTTTTTAATGGAAAGCCACCATGAGCAAGAATCTTATGTAAAACCTTACAAATGTGTTGAGCTTCTTCTAGAGTGTCAGTTGCGGTGAGTAGATCATCTGCGTAAAAATCATCTAATATTATTTTTGAAATTTGAGGCTCACTGTTCTTACATTCAATGCCCAATTGCTGTAAACAACGTATAGCAAGGAACGATGCGGACACTGTACCATAAGTCACAGTATTTAGAGTATAAATAGAAATTTCTTCTGGTGGGTTATTTCTTCATAATATTTTTTGAAGATGACGTTGAGCAGGATTGATGAGAACTTGACGATACATTTTTTGTATGTCACTTGAAATAGCAAATCTATGAGAACGAAAACTAAAAAGTATTGAGAATAGGTCACGTTGTATTACGGGACCGACCATTTCCAAATCATTGCGAGAATATCCTGTAGTTGTTGCGGCAGAACCGTTAAAGACAACGCGTAGTTTAGTACTACAACTTTCTTCTTTCACAACAGCATGATGTGGCAAATAGTAAGAGTTTTCTGAATCACCAGGAGGAGCTAAAGACATGTGAGACAAAGTTTGGTATTCGTGCATAAAATCGGAATACTGTTTACAAAGAGAATCCTTGGAATTGAGTCTATTTTCTAGCGACAGAAGAGCACGCTTTGTATAATTATACGAATCTCCTAATTTTGATTGAGGTTCCTTTAAAGGAATTGTTACGATGAATCTACCACTGGAGTCTCTAGTAGTGTTGGCTAAAAAATGATTTTCACATTCAACTTCTTCTACAGAAAGGGGTTTTTTGAAAGAACATTCTTCAGTCTCCCAAAACTTTGCGAGTTGATCTTGAATATCTATCAGTGTGGATGAGAAGTGACAACTAACGACGTTAGAAATCAAATTTGGAAAGGAGATAGGACCACTTACAACATATCCAAACAGAGTTTTTTGTAATTTTGGCTGACCTTTGCCAAGAGAAATCTGTCCAATGCATAACAAATCGTAAAAGCAATTTGCGCCTAAGAGTAAATCAATGTTCCCAGGTGAGTTAAAGAGTGGATCCGCCAGAGTAGTATTTTGAGGTATCGTAAGATGACTTGCGTCTATGGGTGCATTAGGAATACTACCTGTAATCGTTGGTATCACTAAGCATGAGGTTTTTAGAGTATAAGAGTTGTGTTTAGCTTTGAGAATGACACTGCATTTTGAGATTATATTGGCATTTGAATTTGCTAAACCTGTGACGCTCATTTGAATGCGTTCACGTTTGAGTTTGAGTTTTTCACACAAATCATTGGTAATAAAGTTACTTTGACTACCAGAATTAAGTAATACACAAGCTTTACCTTGAATATCCAAAATAGAGACAAGAGCAGTTGATAATAATACATTACTATTATTTGATACAAACGATGAGAGAGATACTTGTTCACCAGGCAGATTTGAGGTTAATTGTCCATTATTATTTACAGAGGTTTTTTCTTGTAAATTGCTCGCATGAGTTGTATCGATGTGAAGCAGAGAATTGTGCCTAGCTTTGCACGTGCGACAATTGTATTGCGATTTGCATTTTTGGGCTAAATGCCCCCGAGCAAGGCAATTTAAACAAAGTTTGAGAGTTTTTGTTTGTGAGATTCGATCTTGCACATTTAGCACCTTGAACTTTTCACAAACATAAATGGAGTGAGAGGCTTTACAAAAATTGCAGTAAGCAACGTTTGCCACGAGAGATTTGGAACTGCGAGAGTTTCTGTGTAAAACCAGAATTTTTATTAACTTGAGTTTGGGTAGCACCTTTATGAGTATTATTTTTTGATTCCAATATGCTAGCCTTTTGTTCCAAAAATTCAATGAATTCAGAGAGAGAAGGAATTTTGTCACTATTTTTGAGTGTTTCCCAATCACGCTTGGTGGTGGGGTCCAAAAAAGAGACTAAATTGTGAGCAATAATGACTTCTCCTAATCTATTTTCAGGAACTAACAAACCTAAATATTTGGAATTTTCCAGAGTATTATCAATGATTCGTCTTATATGAGTAAAGGATTCCTTGAGAGAACTTTGTAAAGAGATAAGAGCATTGAGATGATTCCTGATAAGACCACGCTTATCATTATATCTACGACAAATCGTTTGCCAAGCTGTCTCATAATGGTGTGCGCTAAAGGCCTGAGTTCTGAGCACATCGGCTGCTTTATCGACCATTGAGGACTTCAAGTAATGATATTTCTGAATGTTGCTTAATGACTCATTCTTATTAATGAGGCTTTCAAAAGTATCTCGAAACTCAATCCAAGTTTGAGGTGACCCGTTATATTTGGGCAACTGAATGACAGGAAGACGAACAAAAGCAGAGGGGGAACGCCTAAGAGAACTTGAGTGACTTGAATTTGAGGGTTCGGACTTTTTTCCCATAGCTAACAAAATTTCAGAATCTGTAAGAAGGGTGTAATATCTTTGTTCAAATTCATCCCTTTGTGTTAATTCATTATCAAAATTGCCAGGAGCTAAATTTTCAATCTGAGTTTGAATTTCATCAAACGCACTGAGAAAATAAGCAAAATCATCCAGGCGTTTGCGCAATTCAGTTAATTGAGCAGAGGAAAGAGTTTCTTGAGCTTGCAAATTTTGCACAAAAGTTTGATAATTAGTAGCCTTTCGCTTGAGTACTGCACGCTTTCTAACAGCTACTTCCATTTCCGACATCATTTTAAACGAAATTAGAAATAATATTTTTAATCAATAGAGAAGAGAGGGTTAAGCTTAGGCCTACTAACCAGTTGATCAGCAATAGAGAGATGCAATGCAATATAATTTTTTTTTAAAATGTAAAACAAAGTCATTTTTAAGAGTTTGTATCTTGTCGTGTATATGCACCTTTAGCATAGAGAAATTTGTATTGAGTACATTTATATAAACATAGCATTTAAATACGGTAAATGTCATAAACTTTTTATTTATGTAACAAGTAAATCAAATTAATAGAGCATCACCAAAGATGTACAATTATTTTTGTCATAATTAGTGCAAGAGTGATGTGGTTATAATATGAAACAATTTAATTTCAATATCTTTCTTTTAACACAGCTTAAAGCTATTAATAGGAATTTGAAGGGTAACTTACGTTCTGTAGTGATAGCGCACGGCTCAAGTACCACTTTAAACCAGTTTTTGTGCCTTGTTTATACCTGAAGCATTCATATGCTACAGACTACATCCAAATACTTGTAAAGATGAACCAACCATTCGTTTCATTCCAATATAAGCGTTGCGTTTCTTGTTAATCTATAAATAATTTTTAATCATGCTAATTCAAAATCCGTGAGAAGGCCAAATGTAAGAGATGAGGTTAATTGAGCAAGTAGGACTGTACACTTATTAAATTTATTGAATATTTTACAAGAGTTGAGTATTATTATATACATAACGAGCTTATACAAATAACATCTTTTCAGAGCAAAGACACGACAGTAAGTGAGTGAGATCGTTCCACACACACCCCGATGTGCACGTTCAAAGCAGTAAAATCTCGGAGTGCATGGCATGACGTCACACTACCCGACGTTAGTAATGAAATATCTAATACTAAAATTAAAGTTATTAACACTGACCATCAATAGGAAATCATATAAATTTTTTCATCACATAAATGTTGTGCAATGTTTTAAATGCTATAAGTTTGGACATATTGCAAAAGAATGTAGATCTAAAAAGAATGTATGTCCAAAATGTGCAGACGATCATAAAGCCAATGGATGTCAGTCAAATGAAATTATATGTTCAAACTGTAAATATGCAACAAATGTTGTGAAAATTCTAAATGTGAACTATAATCACCCTGGATATGATAAAAACTGTGCAGCATATAAAAGAATTTACATGGAAATGAAACAAAAAGTGAATTATCCAAGTATCTACCAAAGTGAAAGATACCAATTAAAATGTCAGTTAATGTACTTAAACATAGAAAGCCTACCTGCTCATAAGACTGCTTTAAGTTTTTTAATAAATGAATGGAAACCCCACATTATATGTTTGTCAGAAACTTGCAAAACAGAGGACATTATGAATCATGTGCTAGATTTGGAAGGATACTGTTTAATTAATACAATCTCACATAGTAGACACACTGGAGCAACCACAATATCTGTAAAGGAGAAATTGAAAACAAAGCTACTTATGTTAAAATCTATATCAAAAAATATATGGATAACATGAATAGAGATTATAATAGTCACATAAATTTCTGATATTTTGTCTTTATCACTCACCAGCAGCAAGTGATGTTGAATTTCTGATATACTTGAAAGAAATTTTTGAAGAATATATAATAGTAGACGTAACTCTAATTTTTATAGGGGATTACAATATTGATATGTCAAAAAACACGTATTACACACAAAAGCTTAAAAAATTAATATATGCAATAGACTATATCAAAAAGTGGATAATTTTACTAGAATAACTGATCATACCTCAACAATAAGAGACTTTGTTATTACAAACAACAATAATTTGACATCTAAGGTCCATATAACATCAAAAATCACTGGCCACTGTATTATAACAATTGATTTAAAAATAAACCAAGAACATCATGATATTGTAAAGCATTTTCGTGACTATGCCAAATACGATGAGTTAAACTTTCAATTAGATTTAATTAAGACTGAATGGGATGTGGAATGTAAAGACATTAATACATTAGTCGACCAATTAGTTGTATCCATAACCAACACTCTAAATAAACATGCTCCAATGACAAAAAGATTGGTCAAAAGTAAATGGGCAGAGAAGAAATGGTGGACATCTGAAATTGGGACTGTTATGCAAGAAAGAGATCTGTTATATCATAGAGCTGTAATTACACAAACAGATCATTTTATACAATATAAAGTATATAGAAATAAAGTATTAAACATGATAAGAAGACAAAAAGAATGGTATTATAATACAAAAATAGATACGAGCAAGAATGATTCACAAGAGATGTGGAAAACTTTCAGGAAATAAATAGGTGGGAAACACAAAATCCAATTCTCAGGTATACAATTTGACAATAAGATTGTAACAGACATGTATGAGATTGCAGAAAAATTCAACAATTATTTTATAAAAAGCATTGAAATAATTTCTACTAAAAGTGATAAACATAACATTGAAAGGGTCACAAAAAGAATGAGGGAAAGTAATGTAAATATTGATAGATTTAAACTACTTTCAATGACCGAACTAAAAGGTATTGTTCAAAATCTAAAAAAGAAAAAGAGCAGTATTGAGGGAATCACGACTATAATTTTGCAAAAGGCATTTGAGGTGATTAGTAACTGATTTTTGCAACTATTCAATACCAGTTTAGAATATGGAACATTCCCAGAAAAGTGGAAGAAATTGACAGTAGTTCCAATCGAAAAGAAAAAAAATTCAGACAGATGTGAGGAGTATCGACCTATAAATATGGTTCCTGTATATGAAAAATTGTTGGAAATAGAAGTGAATTACCAGTTTATACACTATTTTGAAAGCAATAAGCTTTTAAGTATATATCAAGCAGGGTTTAGAAAGAATAACTCATGTGAAAGTGCAATGCAAACTGTATTGATGAACTGGAAAAGTGCATTAAACCAGAAAAAGATTATTTCAGTCCTTTTTTTGGACTTTCGTAAAGCATTTGAGACAATTGATTGGACAATGCTCTTGGAAAAATTGATTAAGTATGGCATACGTGGTACAGTGCTTAAATGGTTTAAAGATTATTTAAATCATCGCTGGCAAGAAACCAAGTACGGAAACAAGTTCTCAGAATTTAAAGAAAATATGTATGGTGTTCCGCAAGGGGCAGTACTTGGTCCAAATCTATTTATTGTATATATAAATGATATAACTAAATATTTCAAAAATGCAATATACAACTTTTTGTAGATGACACTTTAATATATTGCATTGGCGATGATATTGAATAAGTGGTAAACACCCTGAATCAAGAAATGATTGAGATACATGAATGGATAAAACATAACGGTTTGAACTTAAATGTAGAAAAAACTAAGTTTATTATAATTAAAAATCGATTTAATACTTTTATCAACTAAAAATCACAGTCGAATATTTATTAACAACCAAAAAATAGAGCAAGTGAAGGAATGCAAATATCTGGGAGTCATTTATTTATTTATTTATTTTACCTTCATATATCTTACAGAAATTAATCCACTTACAAGATAGAGCTACAAACAAAGAAGATAAATAAAACATAACTATTATAGTGGGGGAAGTGAGAAGTGAGTGGTATTGTGAATACAATTCATTTAGCTAATATAATTTCTTTAATATTTTTAATTGAGGTGCAGAAAATGTGTAACTGTGTTTGAATTTTTGAGTAATTAGAACAGATTACATGCAATGGGGAGAATTTAAGAACAATAGTACGCGGTATGACACAATGAAACGTGATAGGGTTACAAGAATTAGGACGGGGTATAGAAAATTGTATCTGATGGAGAATTGTAGGGCAGTGAGATAGTGAAAGGATATTATTCAGAAATATTATGGAGTGCAGAAAATGACGGTTTTGTAACAAATGAACATTAAATGCAGCTAGTAAAATGTTATGTGGATATCCAATAGGCGGGTAAATGCCTTGAGTACTCAACATAACTAACTTCAAAAATTTTCTCTGAACATTTTCCAGTAAGTTAATGTGTATAGCATAGTAAGGGCACCATATAATTGAAGCATGTTCCAGACGAGAATGTGTATATGTATTATATAATGTTAGAAAAGTGGAACGATTTGAGAAACTAGTTGAATTGCGGATAATGAAACCCATTGTCTGACGTTAGATAGTTAACATGTTTAATGAAGCGCAATTTTCTGTCAAAAATCACTCCCACATCCTTAACATGAGGTGGTCTATGAAGAGTTGTATCATTTAACAAATAATCAAATCTAATTGGATTATCAATTCTAGAGAATGTCATGACGTTAAGATTCAACGGGAGATTATTGATAGTGCACCAAGTAGTTAAAAGATCCAAATTGGTCTGTAAATTTCTACAATCCTCCTCTGAATTTATTTCATTGTAAAGTTTTAGATCGTCTGCATATAGAAGATAGTTTACTTTTAGTGTGTCTCCAATGTCATCAATATATATTAATAAGAGAAGTGGCCCTAGAATTGACCCTTGAGGCACTCCTGAAGTAACATTTATGAAATTCGATTTGTGGTCATGATACTGTACGTACTGTAAACGGTTTTCTAGATATGAAGCAAAAAGTAATATTAGATTATCTGAGAAACCAATGCGGTGTAACTTAGCGAGAAGAGTAGAGTGGCAGATGCGATCGAATGCTTTTGAAAAATCAGTATAAACAATGTCAACTTGAGCATGGCGGTCCAGAGAATTAGCTATAAACTGCGTAATACAAAACAAATTCGTGGTGGTGGATCTACCTTTGACAAAACCATGTTGATAAATGTTTAACCTATTTTTTTACTTGTTCGGATGGGAAAGAATGAAGAATGATTTCGAGAACTTTACAGAAGTTAGATATAATGGCAATTGGCCGGTAGTTATTTATGTCACTCTTATCACCGTTTTTGTGGACAGGAGTAATTCTGGATAGCTTCCACATTGTTCGAAAAGTCTGTTTTTGAATTATCAAACTGAATAAAAAGGTCAATGGCCTTAACAATATGTGTTTACAATCTCGTAAAAAGAATGCAGGTATGCTATCTGGACCCATTGCCATATTCGGCTTAATGTTTTTAATCGTTTGTAGTATGTCATGTTCAGAAATAACTGCCATATTAAAAGTGACCGTATTATGTAGGATCGTTTGTGGTAATCTGAATGTATTTTGTAAATTATAGCTGTAGCAGGTAGAAAAGTAATCTGCAAATGCATTCACCACTTTCGGACCAGTGTTGACTGTAGTTCCATTGACGATCATGTTAGATGGAAGAGAAGCACGTCCACTTTTATATGACATGTATAACCAGAATTGTTTTGGGTTGCTTTTGATATTTATTTCCACATTTTGTAAGAAGTCTTTATATGATATAGCAATGTCTTGTTTAGTTTGAGATCTTAGTTCACTGAACTGCTGATATATGTGTAGGTCCTTTGTTTTTTTATAAAGCTTCCATAGCGAATATTTCTTTTTATATTCATAATAATTGACCTAGTAAACCAAGGCGGATAACCATTTTGTTTTGGAACTGTTTTCGGAACATTTTTGTCAAATACACTATATAAAATGCTATAGAAATGATCACAAGCTTTATTTATATCAGTGTAGGTATAAAGTGCTTCCCAATCAATTAAAGTAAGCTCATTGTATAAGTCTTTAAGATTGGTTTTGCGAAAGTTATAAGCTGGGATATCGGAATGCAATAAACTAGAATCTATTATTTTACCCAATGAGAGTGAAATTGTTAGTGCTGGATGATAACAGTCCTCAGTGAGTACTGTGTTTTCTGGTTTACAAACTGTGCATGGTGTCGATGAGAAAACTAGATCCATTGATGTTAGTTATTTGATGATATTGATTTAAATTGTAAAAACTACAGAAACTTGAGGTATATGTTAATGTGAGACTTGTAGTGTTGCCTTTATTAATGTAATCCGGTATATTGAAATCTCCAATAAATATTATATCTGGACCATAGTTATGTTCCATTCAGATAAGGACTTCAAACAACAACTGGTATTCATTTGACGAAAGAGATGGTGGTATCTATAGGACAAAGACGATTAGATGTTTATTATTTACTGCTACTTTTAACAAAAATCTAATGAAAATCGTTAATATTGTGAAGTAAACTGTGCTGAGTTTCGAAAAGAATTAAATAAACAACACTCCGTGTTTGTTTATTTGGGGAAAAAAGTTTTTGTTGGTAATTTTCTAAGGTATTTTTAGTACGAGGTCCCGTGTGTGAGTGTTTTCACGCACGTTAAAGATCACTAACAGCAAGGGTTAGGCAAAATTTAAAATTCTTCAGGTAAAAAAAACTCGCTTCCTGGCCAAGGTAGTACCTTCAGGTGGAGCATTGAAAAATCACATGTAAGGCAGTAGCTTAGCGATCCATTTGGTTAAGCTAATTGTTAATGTGTCTGCATTTGGAGAAGTAAATATTATAAAATGTTACAAATTAAAGTAAAAAACGTAAAACTGAAAACTCACCTCCACAAGCAGACATTTAGAATGACTGCTATTACTTCTTTCTTCTTAATTGTTTCTATGATATAGTGGTTAATAAGTTCTTAATGTGGCTATATAAAAAAAAAGCATTTTGAAACAACATAGAGGTATTAAGGCATTAGAAAAAAATTAAAAAAATTCGTCAAGAATATTTATTTGCAAATTTAGATAGATTTTCCAAATTTTTAACAAGCCCTTTGTCCCATATGGAATATGAAAATGCGATTTGTTATTTTCTAGTTTGGTTAAATTGTAAGACTAAGTTCAACATTTTGTACTCACAATCGTATAGAAAACCATTTAGGTGTTTTGAAATCTGGTTTGTAAAGTCGTAGATAGCAATATAATCTTTTAAAACTCCATGTAAACACCTTATTGTTCACAATGTACCTCAAGGTTCTCAACTTGTTTCATACACATGGCACGTGTGAATTAAACATTTGTTCTGATATGATTTACCCTACTTGAACTGTTTTTGCAAGTCATTTTCTGAATCCGCTCACTTTTACATTGAGTCAAGCAGGATTGGAAGTTGATGTGCAAATTCCGAAGGGCCAACAAAATACTGTAGGGTCAATAAAATCATGTATGGCCAACCAATTCTTTAGAGTCTACAAAATTCCATAGAGCATACAAATTTGTTAAAACCAATAAATGTTGTTGAACCATCAAATACCTCCTAGCCTACATGTATCCTCAAGCTAACTAACATTATTATTGATATTGTCGGAGACTTTCACGGCCAGAGTCATTATAGTTACTTTGCTACAAGACACCTTTTGACTTAAATGGGCTAATGAGTCTGCTACTTCAGAAGTAACTTTCCATGCCATCTACACTTGTCTACTTAATATTATCATTCTTATTTTTATTATTTATTTTCATTTTCTTTTCTTGTCTTGATGAAGCCCCTTACAAAAGAGGGGGCGAAACGTCGATCTTAGTTTATAAGAAATTTATAATATCATTATCGTCCAAGCATCTTTGAGTCGACCATTATCCTCGAGCTCAACCATCACATACTATGACATCAACCTGGGACCATTGCTTTTGCAAGCAACCAGTTGGAACCTGGGTTCAATTTATATAACAGTAGCAGCCAGTGGCTACAGGTTACTTATCTCTAATCCCGGAACGGATTTTAATTTCACAACCCTCTTTCCCACAAACGGCTAAGATTAGAGCCACCAAAAACCTCCATCGTTCCACTCTGTAAGACCCTGCTGTTACATGCCAAAATTGGCAATGTACATTGTTGTAATGTGTAAATAAATTCCCGCGAATATTTTTAAATAAACTGGTCAATTTCCGTCGTCCCTGAGTCGTGCCTGTGCAGAGTGAATAGCGCAAGTGCGCGCGGTGTGATACGACGCCATTAAACTACGAAACCTGAAGCCTAGAACATCTACCGTTGTTGCGTGTCTGTCTTTTCTCTTTTTAGGATGTAGGTTCCCTTCTACCTTATCTTCGTGTACTTTATACCTGGTTGTTCCTTCTCGTCCCACCTACGAACGAGCCTAGAGGATGGACGGATAAAATTTGGAGTCAATAATGGCGTAGCCTACCCACCCCAAAAACGTGGATCCTGAGATGTTAAGAAATACACGTGAGTACCCGTTTTATTCCTATTGTGCTTAAACTTTGACCATTGTATCACTTTTAAAGGTGTTTGGTATTTGATACAAATGACGCGTAATTATACGTTATATTAAACCATTGAGCAATGATATGAAACGCAGAAACCGTAGTACGGCACTCAACTAAATTGATATACTATTTTTTTAATTATTTAATATGTTTTACTACGAACTTATATTTTCTTGAAAATAATATTTGCTCTAACTTTGTTATATTAGAAATTCTTAGTAATAACTATAGCGTTAGCGTTAGCAACTGCCGTTGTGTCGCGTATACCGCGTCGACGGTAATATAAGAACGACACCTAAATGTAAGAAGGTCATGAATGAACTACCACATAAACCCTTTGATCATTTAAACTTAAGTGTATACTATCAAAATGTTCGTGGCTTGAATACCAAAACTCACGTTCTTTTTAATTGCATACTACTTAATGGTGATGAATTCCATATTTTTGCTCTCACAGAAACCTGGCTTAACAATAGTGTAAAAAATAGTGAACTATTCCCCAGCAGCTTTCAGGTTTATCGGTCTGACAAAAACCTCTCCATAACTCAATCAAGGAGAGGAGGTGGAGTTTTGTTTACTATAAACAATAAAATAGTATCATATAAAATAAATACAGATCTTGACTTACTTGTAAATCTGCCAGTGGATGCTGTTGGTGTCAAAATATCAGTAAATAATAAACATATAATCGTTTTTGTCCTATATATACCACCATCTCTTCCATCGAATGAATACCAGCTGCTGTTTGAGGCCCTTATATCAATGGAACATAACTATGGTCCAGATATAATATTTATTGGAGATTTCAATATACCGGATTACATTAATAAAAGCAACACTACAAGTCACATTAATATATATCTTAAGTTTCTGTAACTTTTACAACTTATGTCAATATAATCAAATAACCAACCTCAATGGAAAACTACTGGATCTGGTTTTCTCCTCGACATCATGCACATTTTGTAAACCAGAAAACACAATACTCACTGAGGACTGTTATCATCCAGCACTAACAATTTCACTCTCTATGGGCAAAATAATAGATTTTAGTTTATTGCATTCCAATATTCCAGCTTATAACTTTAGTAAAACCAGTCTTAAAGGCTTATACAATGAGGTTACTTTAATTGATTGGGAAGCACTTTTTACCCACACATATATATATATATATATATATATATATATATATATAAAATATATATATATATATATATATATATATATATATATATATTATATATTATTTGGCTCGAAATAGATTGATTTGAGCCAACTTACCTATTATACAAGTTGCTTCATTTAGCTGCAGGGCTTCAAAAATTGCGAAAAATATTTGATATTTTAAAATAACTCGAAAACGCGTCAATAAATTTTGACCATTTTTGGGGTGCGAGTTTCTACTTTCAATTGACATCCTTTGGTAGTATACGCAATAATTTTAAAAGCATACGAGTGTCCCAAAATTGATGTATTGTATAAATATTCTATCATTACCTTTTTCCTGTTTATGCAATGACTACCAATTTTTTTTTATGAGTAGCCGACTTAATTTGCAAAATTTTTTGTAAAATTTTGATTAGACGAGCGGTTTGACAGAAAAAAATACTTTCAAATGTCTGCATACTTTCGTCATCATTGCTGCATTAAGTATAAAACGGGGCAAATCAAAAAGCATAGTTTAGTAGTTGGCTTTGCATTTTATTTGTTATTTAATTTGACTGTCATTTAACCTCAGTTCACCTGTCAAGTCGTGAATTTCTGCTTAATTCAATAAAAAGTTTGCATCTTTAATCCTACATTATGAGTACTTACACAAACAACGAACAGGTGGATATGCTTGTGGTTTTCGGATTTTGTCAAGGCAATGGTCGTGAAAGCGTCAGAGTCTATAGGGAAAGATTTCCTAATCGCCGAATGCCAAACCACCAAACATTAGCAAATATTGAAAGACGTCTTCGTGAAAATGGTAGCTTTCAGTTAAGAAATGCGGATCGAGGACGTCAACGTACCACAAGAACTGCGGATCTGGAAGAACAAATTTTGGATAGAGTTGAAGAAGACTCAAGAATAAGCACCAGACGCTTAGGACTTGAACTACAAGTTCCTAAAAGTATTGTTCATGACGTTTTAAAGGAACAGTTATTACACCCATACCATGTTCAACAGGTACAAGACCTTTTGCCTATCGATCCTGAGAGGCGTCTAGCTTTTTGTCAATTTATTCAAGATCAGAGAATTCAAAATGCAAATTTCAGTCGCAAAATTTTATTTACTTCTTTTACAAGATCTGGTATTACTAACATACATAATGAACATGTTTACGCTGTAGAAAATCCTCATGCAACTAAAGTGACTCATTATCAACATGAATTTAAGATTAATATCTGGACTGGAGTTATTGATAATCTTATTATCGGTCCTGTTGTGATACCAAATCGATTAAATGGAGACAATTACTTCAACTTTCTACAACAAACATTGCCGAATTTATTGGTAGATCTGCCATTGTTACTTCGCCAAGACATGTGGTTCATGCACGATGGTGCTCCTCCCCACTCTACTGTAGCTGTTCGACAACATTTACACAAAAATATCCGGATCGATGGATCGGAAGGGGATATGATGCTCCTACAAATTGGCCAGCACGATCGCCGGACTTGACGCCCTGTGATTATTTTTTGTGGGATACCGTAAAATCTAAGGTTTATTCGTCTCCACTTGATAGCGAAGAAGAATTGTATAGACGAATTTTAAATACAGCCAACTCTTTAAAAAATAATGCACAAACAATGCAGAGGGTTCAGTTAAACTTCTTACGAAGAGTTAATTTGTCCATTAAAGAAAATGGCGGCCATTTTGAAAATTTATTGTAATGGTCCAACACTTGTACCGTGCTGTTAATTTTCAATGATAGTAATAAAAAATAAACAAAACAATGAAATAAAAATAAAAAAACAGACATTTGAAATAATTTTTTTCTGTCAAACCGCTCGTCTAATCAAAATTTTACAAGAGACAAAAAAGTTTCCAAATTAAGCCCAAATGATCATTTCAATATATATATATATATATATATTATGCTGTGATAAGGGGTTGTTTAAGGGTGTACTTTATAGTAAAGGTCGTTTAGAAAGGAGAAATTACCATAGGCAGTAGAAAACTGCACTTATTTAGTGAAGAATTGAGAAATGGAGATAGTTTGATAATAGTAAGCAGTCAACATTTTGTATATAAAGTATAAATAGTTTTAGGCGACGCAAATAAACATAGGAAGACGCATAGGTATCGTAGAAACCAGGAACACATTCATTAGGTAAATAGTAAATATTTAATACCCTGTAGATAAAGTTTAGTTAATTTAGGTAAAGCAAGTAATGATATTTTTCAGTGGAAGCACGCGTATATTTATAGGTAAATATAATAAAGTGTAAGCAGACACGCATTCAAAAGAGTTCCAAACAATTAGATTAATACGGATATAGAAATAGAGCTTCAGGAAGCATAATATAAATGCGTGCAAATAGCTAACCATTTTTGATAAGAAAGAAGATTAAAAATTGCGTGAATAACATGTAAATATGAAAATTAAAAGTCGAATTGCATCAGTTCTTTATGGAAAAGCAATTAGATCTATCAAAACACAGCATGTTGATAACGAAGACAGCTGCGACCAGCTTACAATTATTGGGAATCGTGGAGAATTACATCAGAAACTACTTTGAATGTAATTATTTGATTGGTTATAAATGAGCGACGAGCTCTAGACCATACCCACTGACGGAGTGGGAACTGAATAATATATTAGCAGGTACAGTGATAACGAGGTCGGTTTGCAACTCAACAAAGGCGGAAGTGCGCCACTATGAAATAAAGTGATACGTAATAATTTTAAAAGTGAAAGATAAAATAAGTGCCAAGATGAAAACTATAATTGCCGATTAAACGGCTTTGAAGTACGTGGGAAAACAAACTACAATTTTGAAGTACGGAGAAACAAACTACAATTTCTAAGTCCGGGAGAAAATAGACTACGATTTCTATATCCGGGGGAAACAAACGATGATTTCTAAGTCCGGGGCAAAATAAAGTAATACAATTTCTAAGTCTGGGGGAAGAATAATACAATTTGAGTAAGGGAAGAAAATAAACCACGATTTCAAGTCAGAAGACAATGATAATAAGAATTCTATTCTAAGTTTGAAGAAATTGATTGATAAGAAGTAATAAGTCTGAATATAAAAAAGAAATATTCGCTATGGAAGCTTTATTAAAAACCAAGCGACCTACACATATATCAGCAGTTCAGCGAACTAAAATCTCAAACTAAAGACTTCCTACAAAATGTGGAAATAAATATCGAAGGCAACCAAAACAATTCTGGTCATACATGTCATATAAAAGTAGAGTGTGCTTTTCTTCCATCTCACATGATCTTCAATGGAACTACAGTCAACACTGGTTCGAAAGTAGTGAATGCATTTGCAGACTACTTTTCTACCTGCTACAGCTATAATTTACAAAAAACATTCAGATTACCACAAATGATCCTACATAATTCGGTCACTTTTCATATGACAGTTTTTTTTCTGAACATGTCGTACTACAAGCTATTAAAAACATTAAGCCAAATATGATGATGGATCCAGATAGCTCACCTGCGTTCTTTCTACGAGATTGTAAACACATATCGTTAAGGACATTGACGTTTCTCCTTAGTCTCATAATTCAAAAGCGGACTTTTGCAGCAATGTGGAAGCTATCCAGAATAACTCCTGTTCACAAGAGCGGAAATAAGAGTGACATAATTAACTACCGGCCATCATCATTAGGTCTTCAGTCCTGAAACTGGTTAGACGCGTACCATCATTGTTTCCTATTCTGAACTAACCTACACATTTCCCCGAAATTTGCACAGTCTGCATCTATCACTATCTGATCTAGGTCTACATCTACCCCCTTTTTCCTATCTCTGCTTGTCATATATCACATACTATTCCCCAAAAATGCCTTAGAACGTATTATGCCCTTCTACTTCTCATATCTTTTCTCAAAGATATCCTTGTTCCCTTACTGTTTCTATAACCTATTTGTTATTACCTTTGTCTGTCCATGCTCAAACATCTGAAGCACGGCATTTCAAAGGCCGCTACTGTTCTTCTGTCTGCTTTTCAGACTGCTCGTATTTCGTAGGCATATTGTCTGTGCTGTGCTCCACACATACGCTTTCAACAACGTTTTGTTCTATGTTTGTTGTCTTTCATCATAGGTGCCGTTCTTTCTTGTTAGATGCAGTTCGGTCACCTTCTATTGTTTTACAATTATATACCCTATTTCTCCGACATTCAGTGGTTGCGAAGGGGGGTAAGCAGCCTGTGGCTGCCAAGTTCTCCCAGCACTTGAACATTTACCGATTTAATATTTTTTCCAATATGTCTTTTCGCACAGTCAACATTAGTTGCAGATATTTCACAACAAACAACTAGTTGTTTATAATAATCATCAGATTTGTCTGCGCTTATTTTTTCGTCATTGGGTGTCCCGTCTCAAAACTGGTTGGACATGTACTTGCACTTATTTCTTTTCTAAACTAACCTACATGGTTCCCTGAAATTCTCACACAGTAATGTAGCTCGGTTCCCCTTATATTGTTTTTTAATATTATGCCCTATTTCACAGAGATTTATTGAAGGGGGTTAAGCAACCTGTGGCTGCCAAGATCCCCCAACACTTAGACATTTGCCGAAATAATAGTTTTCCAGTAAATGCTTTCACGCAATTACCATAATTCGAGAATATTGCCCATCCAATGCTTGTAGTTGCTTATAATAAATATCATGTTTAAGTGCAGCTACTTTCTTCGTCATTAGTTTTTCCATCTTGGGACTGGTTGGATGCGTACCTCCATTGATTTCTCTTCTGAGCTAGTCTACACATTTCCCTGAAACTCCTACAGCCTACATCTTTCACTATCTGTGTGCAGTAGTCTAACCTAGGTCTACCTCTTCTTCTCTTTTTTCCTATCTCTGCTTCTAGTATATTCCGCACTATTCCTTCATGCCGTAGTATGTGGCCTATCATCCTATCTCTCCTATTTTTACCGTTTTCCACATATTTCTTTCTTCCCTACCATTTTAGTACCTCTTCGTTCTTAACTTTGTCTGTCCATGATATCTTCATCATACGTCTGTCGCACCACATTTCAAAGGCTTCTACCTTTTTCTTGTCCGCTTCTCCCACTGTCCAGGCTTCACAGCCATACAGTGCTGTGCTCCACACATATGTTTTGAGCAATCTTTTCCTTGTTTCTATGTTTGTGGTCTTTGAGCACAGTAGTTGCTTTTCTTGTTAAATGTAGCACGACCTTGTGCTAATCTTTGTTTTATATCTTTTGTGCTTTTCCCATCTTGCGTTATTTGGCTTCCTAGGTAGCAGAAATCCTTAACCTCTTGTAAGTTCGTGTTACATATTTGTATTCTTGTTTTTGATTTATTTTTCCCTCCTTTGCATACTAGTACTTTAGTTTTACTTTTGTTAATTTTCATACCGTATCTCTCTGTTAGAACGGTTTCCATTTCATTGAGAGCAGCTTCTAACTCTTCCTTGCTAAACGCTAATACCGCTATATCGTCTGCAAATCTAAGCATATCTATTTTTTGTCCCTGCATAGTAATTCCAAATGTCTTCCTGCATTTGACAGTATTCATTGCCTCCTCAATGTACAAGTTAAAAATTAGTGGGGATAGGGAACATCCCTGTCTTACCCCTTTCCTGATGTTTACTTCTCTACGTTCCTGCTCTAATTCTATTACTCCTGTTTGCTCTTTGTATAAGCTATGTACTATCCGTCTATCCCTATAACTCATTCCAATCTTTTTAAGTATTTCGAACATTTTTTTCCATTTTACATTATCAAATGCTTTTCCAGATCTACAAACCCTATATACACGCTTTCCCCTTTTTCTATTGTTTTCTCCATTATCACCCTCAGAGCTAAGATAGCCTCCGTGTTCCCCTGTTTCGCCTAAACCCAAATTGGTCTTCTCCTAGTATTTCTTCAGCCCGTTTTTCCATTCGTCTTTGTACAATTCTAGTTAATATAATTGATACGTGTGCTGTCAAACTTATTGTTCAAAAATTTTCACATCTATCTGCGCCTTTCTTTTTTGGTATGGTTACTATGATGTTATGTTTGAAATCTTTGGGTATCTCGCCTGTCTCATACATATAGCTTACAAGTTGGAAGAGACGTTCTGTTACTGCTTGACCAATGGCTTTTAGAGTTTCTGCTTGCACCTTATTTGTACCCGGCGCCTTACCATTTATCAGACCCTTTAATGCTATTTCATATTCATCTCTAAGTATGGGATATCCCAAGTCATCATTTTCAATGTCTGATTCCTTTTCTAATGCAGTTAGTTCTTCTCCTGCATATAAATTCCCTATATATTCTTGCCATCTACCCACTTTCTCTACATTTTCTATAATGACATTTCCTCCCGCGTCCCTTATATTTTTGCTATACGGTTCTATATCCCTAAAATTGATTCTAATTAGTTTGTATGCTTCATCTGTCTTTCCTATTTCCATCTTAGTTTGTACCTCTTTGCATTTTTCATCAATCCATTGTTCTTTAGCTTTCCTGCATTTTCGAATAATTTCCCATTTTATGGCTTTGTATCTCTGTTTTCCTGTTTCGTCTGATTTATTTTTGTATTTTCGTCTTTCTTCTATTAAATTCAGGATATCCTTTGTTATCCATGGTTTCTTATTTACTTTTTGTGTATACCTCAGAATATCTCTGGCCGCCATGTCGAGGCTGGATTTAATGTTATGCCATTCTGTTTCTACTTCCTTAGTATCAGATATTTTCCCGATATCTTTGAGCAATTCATTTGACCTTTTTTCGAATCTTTCTTGAATATCTTTATCTTTTAGTTTCTGTAGGTCCAAGTGCCTTTTTCCGTTTCTTTTTTCAAATTTTTAAATTTAAGTGCGTCCTTCATAATTACGATGTTGTGGTCAGTGTCTATATCTGCTTCTGGGTAGCTTCTACAGTCTTTTACTTGATTTCTAAACCGTTGTCTAACAAGAATGTAATCTATTTGATATCTTCCTATATCTCCTGGCATCTTCCACGTATATCGTCTTCTAGCATGATGTTGAAATAATGTGTTTGTAATGATGAAATTGTTCTTGTCGCAAAATTCTACCAGCCTATTTCCTCTGTCGTTTCTTGTGCCTAAACTTTTTAAACCTACTATCGCTCCTTCCCTACCCTCACCTACCACTGCATTAAAATCCCCCGTAATTATTAAATTTTCATGTCCTTTTACGTGTCTTAATATGTCTTCGATATCTTTGTAGATTGTTTCTACCTCTTCGTCACTGTACCTAGAGGTGGGCATGTATACTTGTATTATTACTGTGTTTACCGGTTTAGATTCTAATCTAACCATGAGTACTCTTTCATTCTTTTGTAAGTAATTTCCTACACAGTATCCTATCTTTTTCCGCATAACTATCCCCACACCTAAATTTCCTTCCTCGGCTCCTGTATGAATTACCCTGAAGTCTCCACTCCAAAAATCCCCCGCCTCTGGCCACCGAACTTCGCTGATCCCTACTATGTCTAGTGAAAACCTATTCATTTCGATTTTTAGGTTCTCTAGCTTACCCACTTTCTTCATAGTTCTAACATTCCACGCTCCGACTCGCAGAATGTTCCCGACTCTTATTTTTAACTTTCCGATCGCATCCTCCGAAGTAGTTCCCTCCCGGAGATCCGAATGGGGGACTATTTTAACTCCGGAATCTTTTACCCCAGAGAATGCCATTATTTTATTATAATTTAGGTACGCTGTGTACTTGGGAGGTAATGTGGTGGTTTCCCCTTTGCCTTCCACATCGCGGTAGTGTGTCTTAGACTGCCATACCGACCCCTATGGTCTCTGCCAATCTAAGTACTGAAAGAGCCGCTGCCCTCTTTCGGGGACCTGTTTTAGTCTGGTTTCTCACTAACGACCCTACTACTTTGGTTGGACCTGTAGTTTGGCTCTTTAGCTCATTAGAACACGCAAGCCATTTCACCTGTTCTAGTAATCTAGAACTTCGGCAAGGTGCAAGTCCATTCGAAATGGAACTACCGGCCAATTGCCATTATATGTAACTTCTGTAAAGTTCTCAAAATCATTCTGCATGCTTTCTTTTCAGAACAAGTAAAAAGTAGGTTAAACATTTATCAACATGGTTTTGTCAAAGGTAGATCCACCACCACCAATTTGTTTTGTATTACGCAGTTTATAGCTAATTCTCTGAATCACCATACTCAAGTTGACGTCGTCTATACTGACTTTTCAAAGGCGTTCGATCACATTTGCCACTCTACTCTTCTCGCTAAGTTACACCGCATTGGCTTCTCAGATAATTTAATATTACTTTTTGCTTCGTATTTAGAAAACTATTTACAGTACGTACAGTATCATGGCCACAAATTAAATTTCATAAATGTTACTTCAGGAGTGTTCCAAGAGTCAATTATAGGGTCACTTCTCTTCCTAATATATTATTACCAACAAGGAGATCGTATGGTGTACTCAAGTGAACTTGAGGTTATAGTCTCCTTAAGATGATGGAATCCAACTATCTTCCGACTAAGCTAGGGGTCTATTCCTCGGGTAGAGCTTATGAGGAGTGGTCGTGGGTTTTTCGAGAAAACATTGTTTACTTACTGATTTGTTTAATTAGGACCATTACAGGATTAATGGATATATTGAATACTATTACAATTTCTTTAATACATAAATTCTCCCTAACGTTTTGGTATGAATTATAACTACAGTTAACCAGCAGTCCCAGCTCCCATATACACAGCTTATTTTGGGTTAGTGACCAGCAGCTACCTCATGGGTTCTGCTTGGACTTTGCCGGTATTGCTATTCTGATGTACTTGACTATTACACAATTATAAACTATTTTGCTGGCCTTATGTTGTAACTAATTGTTTCCTTTATTGGAAACTAGCGCACAGGTTGAAGACCTGTATGAACTTATAATACATTTAACATTACATACTATCTTTATAACTGAGTTTACTATCTTCCTATCTTAACAATTCTAATTTTGTCGGTGGGTGTATGGGGGGTACTACACTGTGTACTAATGTTTGTAAATTCTCCCCATTGTATGTGATTTGTTCTAATTACTTAAAAATTCAAACACAGTTAGACATTTCTGCACCTCAATTAAAAATATTAAAGAAATTATATTAGCTAAAAGAATTGTATTCACAATACTACTCACTTCCCCCACTATAATAGTTATGTTTTATTTATCTTCTTTGTTTGTAGCTCTATCTTGTAAGTGGATTAATTTCTGTAAGATAGATGTATGTAAAATAAATAAATTTACTTGTGATTTGTGATCTGGGAAACTGTAAGGTTGCATTTCCCATGCTTAACCAGGCAGCTGTGCTCATCAATGAAGAGGAGACAATGGTTCTTTACTTCCTTGAGTGTAGACATCTTTGGTGAAGTTCGGACAGTTGGCGAGGTGGTCCATTTTTTTTACTTTTCCTTCTACCATTAGACAAAGTGCAGGCGCTTTGTCGATAAAAGCTACCACCAACCAAACAAGGGGACATCTGGACGCACTGGGATTAGGACAATCATAGTGTAACTGTAGTTTTAAAATTAAACATGCATTTGACGTCATGGGACATTTATTCCTGTGTAAATTTGAGAATATGTGATTTTATTTATTTTGAAATATTATAAAGTAAAAAATTAACATTAACATTTCAAAACATTAAAATTTCTATTAGAGAAGCACACTCTTCAATTACCCACCAGTCGTATAAAGAAAAACACGTTTTTCACTATAAATATTTTGTAACTGCCCAATTGGATATATATTATAATCACAGAAGAGTCCATGCAAACGAAATAGTGACAAAGATAAAAAGAGTGATTTCCAATTTTATTTATACAGTAACATTCAGGAAGTTTTTGACTATCTAACACATGCCTAGATAAAGAACTAGAAAGTACAACACATGAAATATACACTCCTAAATTAAGTAAATGGACTAGCAAAGTTGGTTACCTAACTGAACTATTACAAACTTGAAATAATGAAGTGTAGCAAACACATTTATTTAAATAAGTATAAATTAAAATGAATAGGTTATCACTAGACATAGTAGGGATTAGCGAAGTTCGGTGGCCATAGGCGGGGGATTTTTGGAGTGGAGACTTCAGGGTAATTCATACAGGAGCCGAGGACGGAAATTTGGGTGTGGGGATAGTTATGCGGAAAAAGATAGGATACTGTGTAGAAAATTACTTACAAAAGAACGAAAGAGTACTCATGGTTAGATTAGAATCTAAACCGGTAAACACAGTAATAATACAAGTATACATGTCCACCTCTAGCTACAGTGACGAAGAGGTAGAAGCCATCTACAAAGATATCGAAGACATATTAAGATACGTAAAAGGACATGAAAATTTAATAATTACGGGGGATTTTAATGCTGTGGTAGGTGAGGGTAGGGAAGGAGCGGTAGTAGGTTTATTTGGTTTAGGCACGAGAAACGACAGGGGAAATAGGTTGGTAGAATTTTGCGACAAGAACAATTTAATCATCACAAACACATTATTTCAACATCATGCTAGAAGACGATATACGTGGAAGATGCCAGGAGATATAGGAAGATATCAAATAGATTACATTCTTGTTAGACAACGGTTTAGGAATCAAGTAAAAGACTGTAGAAGCTAACCAGAAGCAGATATAGATACTGACCACAACATCGTAATTATGAAAGCCGCACTTAAATTTAAAAATCTGAAAAAAGAGGAACGGAAAAAGGCACTTGGACTTGGAAAAACTAAAAGATAAAGATATAATAATAATAATAATGTTTATTGCCCAACAGCCTTAGCCACATTACAGGACATTCAACAAACCATAATTATGTACAACTTATAATTATTATAACTGAGAATAATTATTAGAGTTAAAATTAAAGTTAAAAAGTAACTGTTACAAACAAAATTTTAGAGAGTAAATATCATTTAGCAGAAAGCTCCTCAAGAATTTTTTGTAGACTATCAACATTTATATCAACATTGCCACATATTTGATTAAAATTACTACACATGTAATATACGGGTGATTTTAACAGCATATTGGTTTTACAGGCTAAGAGATAAAACACTCTATTATTTCTATTAATTCTACTATTATGTTTAGGAACCAAAAAATTTAGTTTATCCATAATATACGGACAGTCTATATTGTCATGCATGATCTTATAGAGAATGGTGATACTTAAAGCAATCCTTCTGGATTCACAAGTTTTTAGATGAAAGGTGCTTAACAGTGTTTCATGGTCGAAACCTCTGATGGGATAGGTACCATACATTTTGTACCATAAATACTTAAAAAATTTCCTTTGAACTCGTTCTATTAGGATCTTGTGATTACTGTAAATGGGGTTCCAAATGACACTGCAGTATTCAAGTTTTGAACGTATAAAAGATATTCATAAATAGATATTCAAGTAAGATTCGAAAAAAAGTCAAATGAATTGCTGAATGATATCGGGAAAATATCTGAAACTAAGGAAGTAGAAACAGAATGGAATAACATTAAATCCAGCCTAGACATGGCGGCCAGAGATATTTTGGGGTATACACAAAAAGAAAATAAGAAACCATGGATAACAAAGGATATCGTGAATTTAATAGAAGAAAGACGAAAATACAAAAATAAATCAGACGAAACAGGAAAACAGAGATACAAAGCCATAAAATGGGAAATTATTCGAAAATGCAGGAAAGCTAAAGAACAATGGATTGATGAAAAGTGCAAAGAAGTACAAACTAAGATGGAAATAGGAAAGACAGACGAAGCATACAAATTAATTAGAATGAATTTTAGGGATATAAAACCGTATAGCAAAAATATAAGGGACGCACAAGGAAACGTCATTATAGAAAACGTAGAGAAAGTGAGTAGATGGCAAGAATATATAGGGAATTTATATGCAGGAGAGGAACTAACTGCAATAGAACAGGAATCAAACATTGAAAATGATGACTTGGGATATCCTATACTTCGAGACGAGTTTGAATTAGCATTAAAGAGTCTGAAAAATGGTAAGGCGCCGGGTACAGATAAGGTGCAAGCAGAAACTCTAAAAGCCGCTGGACAAGCAGTAACAGAACGTCTCTTCCAACTTGTATGCTATATGTATGAGACAGGCGAGATACCGAAAGATTTCAAACGTAGCATCATAGTTACTATACCAAAAAAGAAAGGCGCGGATAGATGTGAAAATTTTCGAACAATAAGTTTGACAGCACACGTGTCAAAAATATTAACTAGAATTGTGCAAAGACGAATGGAAAAACGGGCTGAAGAAATACTAGGAGAAGACCAATTTGGGTTTAGGCGAAACAGGGGAACACGGGAGGCTATTTTAGCTCTGAGAGTGATAATGGAGAAAACAAAAGAAAAAGGGGAAAGCATGTATATAGGGTTTGTAGATCTGGAAAAAGCATTTGACAATGTAAAATGGAAAAAAATGTTTGAAATACTCAAAAAGATTGGAATGAGTTATAGGGATAGACGGATAGTACATAGCTTATACAAAGAGCAAACAGCGGTAATAGAATTAGAGCAGGAACGTAGAGAAGTAAACATCAGGAAAGAGGTGAGACAGGGATGTGCCCTATCCCCATTGATTTTTAACTTGTACATTGAAGAGGCAATGAATAGTCTCAAATGCAGGAAGACATTTGGAATTACTATGCAGGGACAAAAAATTGATATGCTTAGATTTGCAGATGATATAGCGGTATTAGCGTCTAGCAAGGAAGAGTTAGAAGCTGCACTTAATGAAATGGAAACGGTTCTAACAGAGAGATACGGTATGAAAATTAACAAAACTAAAACTAAAGTTCTAGTTTGCAAAGGTGGGGAAAATAAATCAAAAACAAGAATACAAGTATTTAACACGAACTTACAAGAGGTTAAGGATTTCTGCTACCTAGGAAGCCAAATAACAAAAGATGGGAAAAGCACAAAAGATATAAAACAAAGATTAGCACAAGGTCGTGCTACATTTAACAAGAAAAAGCAACTACTGTGCTCAAAGACCACAAACATAGAAACAAGGAAAAGATTGCTTAAAACATATGTGTGGAGCACAGCACTGTACGGCTGTGAAGCCTGGACAGTAGGAGAAACTGACAAGAAAAAGGTAGAAGCCTTTGAAATGTGGTGTTACAGGCGTATGATGAAGATATCATGGACAGACAAAGTTAAGAACGAAGAGGTACTAAAAATGGTAGGGGAAGAAAGAAATATGTGGAAAACGGTAAAAAATAGGAGAGATAGGATGATAGGCCACATACTACGGCATGAGGGAATAGTGCGGAATATATTAGAAGCAGAGATAGGAAAAAAGAGAAGAAGAGGCAGACCTAGATTAGACTACTGCACACAGATAGTAAAAGATGTAGGCTGTAGAGGTTTCAGGGAGATGTGAGCTAGCCCAGAATAGAAATCAATGGAGGTACGCATCCAACCAATCCCAAGATGGATAAACTAATGACGAAAAGATAACTGTGCTTAAACATGAGGATTATTATAAGTAACTACAAGAATTGGTTGGGCAATATTCTCGAATAATGTTAAGTGTGTGAAAGGATTTACTGGAAAACCATTATTTCGGCAAATGTCTAAGTGTTGGGGGATTTTGGTAGCCACAGGTTGCTTAACCTCCTTCACTGAATCTCGGTAAAATTGGGTATAAAATTAGAAAACAATAGAAAGGGAACGAGCTGAATACACATACTCCCTGAAAAGAAGAAAAGAAGAAAAAGAAGAAAACCACCAAAAACGCAAAATCAAAGTAGCTGCTTATATAACCCTACATAAAAATAACTGAGTTGCAAACGAATCCGTGACTTTCAGTAAACAATGGATTCCTTACTAAAAGAAATAACAAAAGAAATAACAAATGAAAATCAAATGCCACAATATCTAGGTAGCATTGCAAGTTTTTCCTGGGTTTTCCTTGCAATATTAACATGAAATGCAGCCTACATACATGATTTCTATTTATACATAAAATAACTAATTACATAAAAATAAGCATATTAACAATCCTTGTAAAACAACATTGGTATCTGACAAGTATAAATCCACAATAAGGTTACCTCAAAACCATATACAATCTCCGTTGAACAGTATTGGTATCTGACAAGTGTAAACCCGCCATAGAGTCGCCTCAGTACCATGTTATAATCTACCAAAGAGGTAACTTAAATCATAATGGATTTCCCCCTCAAAATAAATATTAAAAAACGACTACTTAAGCCTTTCAATAATGCAATCGCACACTTGTTTAATAACCATCCTCTCAATTATATAAATAGAAACATGTTAAAAAATGTTTTCCAATTCCAAGTTAGTGAATTTATATAAAATTCACCAATAAAAATTAATCAGCTGATTTCACGTTAAGCGTATTGGCTACCTAGAGAAAGCCGATCTCAGGTCGCAACACAAATTGAAGGCAATCATTCTGTTAAACTTTAAAAATTTTTTGCTTAGTATACTCAAACCAAATATTTCAAACATCAATAAATCAAAGTCACCTTCAATTTATGTCATAAATGTCAAACTTGAAGTTTTTATTATTATTTTGACAACGATCCTAGGTCATGGATCGAAACGTAAATAAAGTTGATTTTAAAAACTATGAGTGGTTTAATTCCCAAAGAAGATTAACCTGAATACACATGCTGTGTGAGAATTTCAGGGAACTATGTAGGCTAGCTCAGAATATAAATAAGTGCAGGTACGTATCCAACCAGTTTTGAGACGGAAAACCTAATGACTGCGAAATACCTGCAACTAATGTTGACTATGCGAAAAGATAAATTAGAAAATATATTAAATCGCCAAATGGTTAAGTGTTGGGGGAACTTGGCAGCCACAGACTGCTTACCTCCCTTCACAACCATTGAAGGTCGGAAAAATGGGGCATATAACTGTAAAACAGTAGAAAGTAATCGAACTGCATCTAACAAGAAAGAACATCGCCTATGAGGAAAGACAACAAACATAGAATAAGAAGAAAATTGTTGAAAGCATATGTGTGGAGCACAGCACAGTATGCCTATGAAATACGGGAAGTCTGAAACGCACACAGAAAAACGGTAGCAGCCTTTTGAAATGATGTGCTTCAAATGTATGAGGACGATAGCATGGACAGACAAAGATAATAACAGATAAGTTACAGAAATAGTAGGGGAACAAGGATATCTGGGGAAAAAGAGAAATAGAAGGGCGGAATACGTTCTAAGACATTTTTGGGGAATAGTATGTGATATAGTACAAGCAGAGATAGGAAAAAAGAGGTAGATGTAGACCTAGATCAGACAGTTATAGATGCAAACTGTGCATATTTCAGGGAAATCTGTAGGTTAGTTCAGAATAGGGAACAATGATGGTACGCGTCTAACCAGTTCTAGGACTGAAGACCTAATGATGATGATGAAATTAAAATTGTCGTTAAATTAAGGAGGCACTACAATTTACAAGTATGAAATGGAATGCAACGGTGTTTTAAGAATTTTAATATGATTATCTAGAGATGAGCATTTTATGAATTTATTGACCCAGAAATCTATAAGTTTAACTTTGGAAGGTTTTGATAAGTAATAAGTCATAATAATTCCAAAGATAAGTGCAATAAACTTGCTTCTCTAACTTTGTCATTGCTGTATGAGACTGGTCAGTATAAAATATGTAATTATAAATTTGGAATATTATAATATGGTATAAATTTAACACACAAGGAATTTCACTTAAATTTCACAAAGATAATTTATAAACAGCTATTGATTTTTTTTTTTCAGATTGTCCATGTATTTGTTTATATTTGGTTTTAAAGTAAAGTCATTGCTTATGTTGGTGACTACCAATTCTAATGGCTTACCACCACTGCATGCATGTACGAATGTTGCTGGTGATATTCGTTTGGAAGTTGACGAACTTAAAAGTAATTTTAATAACAGAATTAAACAAATTTTATTTAATTCATTGCTAAATGCATATTATGCTGGTCTTTTGCCATGTTGCTTTATACCGGTAAGTTTAGATTAATTTTTTTATAAATATGATTGACAAATAGGAAGTTAAAATTTTACTTTTCAATATTTGAATATATTCAATCTTATGAATGTAGTATTTGTCCATTTTCGTTTCGCAATTTGTAAAATCCTTATAAGTTCTAGTGATGTTGGAATATATTGTAATTTAGCTACTAATGCAAAATACACACATGCATGCACCTACATGCGCATGTACGCACCCACATGCATGCAGACATATGCACACACAACAAGTACATGCACACTCAACATGCATGCTCATGCACATGCATCCACCTACACACACCTGTACATACACACATGCACACTGTTCCATTTGTATATTTACCAAGTGCAACACATTTAATCTAGTTTGGACTTATCATTCACAAACAACAAATTACACAAGATTAATTAGAGCAAACCTATGCAACAAACGAACCAATAAATTCAACTTTCTGACAAAGATTACAAACAGGTTTAGTCAGCTTTAATTACTCTGTAGTTTTCAATAGTGTTGTCCCGTTTGTATTCAGTTAATTTACTGTTAGTTAACATGATGAAGCTTGCAGGTAAACTCGCATCTGTCCTGTAGACATTACATGTTATTTTATTTGTTGCAATTCAGCCTTCAAGCTACTCTGTGTTATTGATATACCGCGAAAACTTAGTTTAAAGTGTGCTGGGCGTCGCTATGGTTTTTTGTTAGACAGATACGAACTTATGTCAAAAGTCAACGTAGTTTACTACTAGTTGTTCGAACACAACTAAATCTAATCACTTGTGTAAGTACTTGAAGGTTTCCGCTATTCTTATTGTTAAATATACATGTCCACTAATCTCACCATCTGTGGTTATTGAAGTTAACCACTGCATTAACACACACACACACACACACACATGAGCTTTTGTGGCAATAGGACGTATTTTTAGTGTTTGGAGTAAAAATCGTTTATTTGGTAGAGTTAAAAACATTTTTATTAGTTGTGCAAGTGTTAATTTAAATATGTGATCATGGCAATATACGAAACATAATTGGTTCATTGTTATAAATTAATTTTATTATTATTTTCACTTTAAAATTATGTTACAATTACGCAAAAACTCTATTACCTGCACGCCATCATGTAAGAAATTGCTGTAGAGATAGTAATGCCGCACCAGTTGCATGCTATATCAAACACCTATCGTAAGTTCAAACTCTAGTCTAAAACCTATAAGTTTTGTTAGCCCGTCTCTGTGCTAAAGTTGAGAGGCGCGAATCGATCGCTTTTTGGGATTTGCGTCTAAGGGTTTTGGAGTTGGGGTCGCGGACGGGTGGTACTTCTGTGGAGAATTTTTGCATGCGTTGCATAGGCCGTTTTTTATCGCGAGAAACCGATAAATTGGGGAGAAATAAGAGTTTCCTGGGAAAAGATTTATTTTGAGCGACGTATTCGCTAACGTGTTAAAAAAGCTTGGATCCCTCAAAAATTTCCGATCACAAAAGCCGAACGAGCCGTGCGACGAGGTCGGCAACTGCTCGATTATCGTTGGTACGAGAGAGAAGAAAGATCGAGTTGGTTTCTAAAATTCGTACGCGGACGTTAAAAAATATCTAATATATACCAAACAATGCTATTCGTATTCTAAAACCTGAATTATTAGCAGTTTGTGCAAGCTGGTACTATAATATTTTCTTAAAACAGTTATTAAAATTTGTATAATTACTTCGAGAAAAGTCAAACACAGGTAGCGAAAACCGACTGAAGCGAACGAATATGTACCTTCAAAATCTATGATTACACACTTCTTTTCAAATTTCTCAAATTTAAACTTGTAAATCATTTAATATCGCTTAAGAGCACCAATAATTGACTAAAATTATACGAAAATATCGCTTTTTAATATACACCAGCTATTTATTTGAAAAATAATTACTTATTACATTTGACGTTTATTTACGGAGTCGCCCGAACAAATACAATAGATCGTGATTTATTCCTCAGATGATGTATTTCTTATGTGGCATTAAGCATAGTAAGTATACAACATAGGCGATTTCAATAAACATCACCTCGATAACGCAAGCCTAACATCTCTGGCTACAGATTGTAACTGTGATGATTCAATGCCCAGTAAAATTCATTTTTTTAATTTAATTTTGTTGCTTTTTAAAACATGCAATAGCATTTATTTAACAATATGCATTAAATAAACCAACACTTTTTTTCATATGCTTCAGTGCGATCTACAATCTATAATTTGTGAATTATATTTGCTCATAAACCATTTGCAACGTTTACTTTTCAGATATTGTCCAACTTGCAGAAACGTATTCGCTTATATGTGTATAAAAACTAAAAACACCTTTATTATTTTAAAATCTAAAAACCCAAATGCACAGAGCCAACAACAGGTACATTTGCGTTGATGAACAGACGATCGAGTTGGTTTCAAAAATTGGTATACGATCCTTAACAAATTTCTAATATGTACCAAAAATATTACATCTATCATAAATTATACATCTTTAAAACTGTTACTGCAATTTGTGTAATTTATTTGGGAAATGTCAAAAGCAGGTTACGAACAAAGACGTAGTAGCACGAGTATGTACTATCTGAAACTCTGTTAACACACTTAATTTACAAATTTCTAAAATTAAAGCTTCTAAATTACATAATAATCCTTTATAGTACTGATAATTATTAATTCTGATTATAAAACAGTATCACACATTAATAGACGCGGTCTATTTTTAAACACAAAAAGTTAAAAATTTAATTTGACGTTTATTACTGAATACATCCGAAATATTTCAAGTCTACGTAAATAATTTAGAAAACGCTATGTTTTGAGGCTTCAACTACTACAAGTATACAACCAAAGGATTTACTACAAAAGACAGTTTGATATCGTAAGGCTAACACCTCCATCTACCATATGCAACCTCGGTGGTTCAATGCCCAATTAAATTAAAATTTTTTTCATTTTATGTTGATTTTTTTACCGCTATACAATAGTCTACAATAAGTTAACTATTCCTTATTTACATTAACAGTAATTAAAAACTTTAACATTTTAAGCGTTTTGGTTTTTAATTTCTTCTACATTTCCTTTATCTTAAATACAGACATAGGAAACGTCCTGCATTCCTTTGATATTTGTTTATTTAGGATCCACTTATGATTACCTTCCTTTTAACAAACATCAAAGGTGAAAAATAAAAAACAATTCAAAAAATTCGTACGCATTTTCAACTTAAGTATTCATAATCACAAATACAAATACTTTTTTATTTTATATTGAAATTTTATTAACGTCCAAAGGAAAACATATTCAAACAAAATTTATAAACGCTGTACATAAATCACTAATAGCAAAATCGATTGCATAGACTTCAGGTGAAGGTTATCTTTAACATAAGTTGCTATTTGCAAACACGTTATTACAAATGTGCTCATATGTAACAATGGCTACATTAACAATTGGTAAATATTGCTTAATTTTGATTGGTTTGTATGTATGGGTTTTATTTGCTCTATTCCATTTGTCGCACAAAACAAGACTTATAAACTGTTAGATAGAGGCAGTATGGAATTGATTCGTAAAAATAAGACTGAGAAGGCAAAAACCAGTAATTGCCTAAATTAGCTGTATATATATAGCCATTTAGTAGCTCCAAATAAAAAGAAGTTTGCTGTAGTAAATAGTGTTGTGGTGCTTAGGATAAATATAGAAGGTTTAAGCTGTGAACAGGAGTTTGTAATTGTACCTGGACTGTAGTTTCAGAGCATTTTAGGTGTTGACTGTATGATGAAGTTAGGGGTTTTGATAGATATGGAAAGGAAGGTAGTAAGGATTGAAGATAGGGTAGTGCCATGGAAGGGCAGTTATGAAGTCACAGAGGATGACACGGGGTTGAATATTAATGTAGTAGAGGTAGAAGATGATGAAGGTAAACAGATCAACACGATAAGATGTCCAGAGGATAGGAGAGTAGAGGTTCAAGCTTTATTACAAAAACATGCAGAATTAGTGGGGGGTAGAAGCAAGCACAGCGTTAGGCTATGAGCACAGATTGGAAGTGGATAATTCAGAACCGTTCAACGCAAAGGTTTATCCAATTCCAGCAGCAGATCGGGAGCAGGTGAAGGCAGAATTATTTTTGACGAAGTTAAGTGGCAAGTTTGTTTTTAATAAAGTAAATTTAAGGAATTCATTCTGGCGGATTCCATTACATAAGAATTCTAGAAGGTACATAGGATTTTCCATAGAGGGAAAAGTCGATAATTGTAAAGTAGTATCGTTTGGTTTGTCGAGAGAAAAGAAAATAATAATAAATAAGAAACAGACATGTGTAGAGACTGAAGAAGAAGCAATATTTAAGAGTCAGGATAATAGGGATGATAAGTTTATTTTATGTGAGATAATAGGGATGATAAGTATAGATATAGAAGGAGGAGAAATAGGGATGAAGAGTATTAGGATGGTGAGAAGAAAGACTTGGAGGGTCAAGAAGAGAGTTAGATTTAAATAGAATAGGGATAGCATAGGTGTACATAAAAGAGTAGAAGTAGGAGTTTATAGAAAATAAAGCTAGGTATAGGAGAAATATGGGAGATAATTAGGAATAGGTTTAGGATGAGAATAAAGAGTAAATGTAGGAAGAAAATAAGATAGGTTAAGTATAGATATTTCATATAAGATTAGTGGAGAGTTAGGAATAGAGTAAAAGTAGGATAGGCATATAGGATTAGGTAGGGGGAAGTAAAGTATAGTGAAGATTAGTTAAAAGTTAGGAATAGGATAGGTATATAGGATGTATATAGGATTAGATGGATAAGTAGGATGAAGTTAGGGATAATTTCAGTTTATAGAATTAGGTGAGAGTTAGGAATAGGATAGGGATATAGGTAGGTGTAAATATTTTTTTTTGGATTGGAGACAAAGTAGGTAAGCTAGATAGATAAGGGTAGAGAGAGATAGGCAATTTTTTTTGTAATTTTTTTGTCTAAATGCTTTATATTTGCATTCAAATAAGTGGGATTATTTGTATTCAAATAGGGGGAAAATACTCATATTTAGACCAGGGTAGAAAATTAAATAATCACATCAAATAATTTTAATCACCGTGTATAAGGAATTTTATTAGATAATACGCTTTATTAAAACACCGTGGAGAATAAAAATTCATTCGTTTCAGTAAAAATAAGAGATTTAAATCATGTACAAGACGCTTTATATCAAAAGAAACAGTATTAACAAGCTCTACGTGTAATGTATTTATTCCGAGGAAAGAAACAAATGGAAATTACGTGCAAAATTTATATTAATTAACCTTATTTTAAGTAACCGGTATTAAACAAAGTGTACACATAATAATTAATATTTAATTTGTATTCGCTAAAAATGAAAGGATAGAAGTCAATTTTAATTGGAGTTAATTAAACCATTATTAATAATAAGCATAAAAGCCTGTGAAAATCCAAGATTAAAATACCACGGAATAAGGCTCTGAGAATTAATAGTATGTTTGAACACCTGCGTAGTTTAAAAAGCTCATTCGGCGTAAATTTTGCAGATAATTAATGTTTACAAAGAATCTTGGAGAAACCGGGGCTTAATATTCACGGGAAGGTGCGATACGGGGTTATTTAACCCAGATAGTCCACATGGACTGAAATAATCGATAGTAAGGAATATCAATTTGCACCACTAAGAACAGGTTAGATAGAGACAGATAATATGCGCAAGACAAAGACACTAATAATTAAAGGCGTGATATGAGCAACGTCACGAGGGTCACGATTGGTTGAAAATAAGATGCACATATGAGAGGTAGAAACAACAATTTCTGTATAAAATTTAATTAGTTATTCTCGGACATGTTTGCGTGCCGTGTGAGAATTTCTGAGATTTAACTGGGACGAGTGCAAAATTCGTAAAAACCGACGCACAGGCTACGGACTGGGAACCTAGCATGCAAAATTCTTTAGAATTGCCCGTTTTGGGGAACAGACCGACAGACAGGCTAACCGCTATATATACCGAGGTGAATATAATCAAGCTCTCTTACATCCGCGACTTGATTCAAGATGTTAAACAGTGCATTTTAGTTTGATAGAATAATTTAAAGTTTGCTCGTATATTTTGGGGATTTAAAACAGTTTGTTATTTACGTGCTAACATGAATGTACTAGAGTGCACTTAGATACAAGGTAATAAAATTTAGTATCACTGTACCAATTAGTAAGCGTAAGACTAGAAATTTACAACGACAAATGTATACACAAAAGTAGGCAGTTTTGGCGTATATTGGTGAAAGAAGTATGAATTTCTTTGCTATTTTTCGGGGGTGTTAATGATTAAATGGTTCATAAACGTGTCTGGATCCACACAACAAGGGTCAGATATACCCAGATGAGTTCCGGAAAAGCCCTGAGACAAATTTAAATAAATGGTGATGGAGAAAATTTTAAAAGCGTTGAGAATCAGAAGCTGTAAATATGATCCAGTTGGATTGGTGTGATTAACAAAAGGGACGATGTACATTGAAGCTACGAGTGCAGTTACCTTCAGGTAATTTATACTATTTTGTTTGAACTTTGATATTTTTGTGTGTGTTGAATAACTTTATAATTGATTTACTTTAAATGGACATTAATGAAATTGTACTAACCATAAAATTTTAATTTTAAGGTGAAATTTGCTTGTTTAAGTAGAAAGGGGTATTTAGTATTGATGTTCGGGATTATGATGAAAATTTGGGTATGTCTTTGAGCTCAATTAGACGAACCTGGTTAATTAACGTAAAGGGGTGGTAGATGCTCCCTTTGTACTCAGACTCAGGTCTGCATATATTGTTATAGTAATTAGTAGGCATCCTACAAGGACTTTAATTCTGGATACACATTAAAATGATAATAAATTTAATTTTGAAATTTTCCGATATTAAAATTTATGCTGAATATTAATTTTGAAATTTTAATGTATTGTGAATATTGATGTAAATAGAGTTGACGTTGATGTTTGTGGTAGGAAGGTGTTTGTTTTTTTATGTATGAGGATGAAAGCTATCTAGAGGAGCAGCCGAGGCGATTAACAGAAGAAAGTCAATGGACCAACACAGTTAAAGTAATGAATAGCTTTTCGTAGGATTCACAGCATTCTGGACATCCAATTCGTAGGGGCTCGATTCGAAAAGCGGAGTACCCGTATTTTGGTGGTATCACAGCAAAATATGACGCCCAATCTGTGGGGCTCGAATGTTTTTTTTTAGGGGCCAGTTCCCGCATTCAAAGGAGCATTTCACAGCAGATTTGACGCCCAATTCGTGAGGCTCGACAATAATACAGGGAAACACAGCATAATTTGGCGACCCAAAAGTGAGGCTCGAGTTCCAAATAAAATTTTTGTGATTTTATTCCAGGAAACTGGCGATCTGAGAGAGAGAGTTTTTGTGTGTGTATAAATTTAAGAGTATTTTAGAGTGTGTGTGAGTGATTAGAACGTATGCAGAGAAAAGAGTGGTTAAGGAGTCAAGGAGTGGAAATTGGAAGTGACGATAGTGCATTGTGTGAGAAAAATTCTAAAATGGAAGAAGCTGGAGGCAGTAGAGATCAGTCGAGGACGGAATCAGGGGATCAAGGAAACGAGATGATATTGAGAATGTTAGAGAGGATGAGTGAAGAATCCAATAGAAAATTAGAACAGCTAAGCGATGAATCTAATAGAGCTAGGAAGAATCGAATAAGAAATTTGACCAATTAAATCAGGAATTAGGGAATAAAATAGAAAAATCGACGAGAGAATTTACAGAATTTAAAAATAGTCTTACCGTGAAAATGGGGAAGTTGAAAATAAGGTAGATAAAATGAGCGGGATATTACAGGTCTTCGACAGGAAATGGGACATTTAAGGTCCGAAGTACGCATTTTTGTGAAGAAGAGATTAATGTAAAATGACTGAAGTGACGGACTCATGTAGGGATCAGTTAGGCAGGGTAGAACGCGAAGTTAGTAGTATCAAATACAACATGTCAAATTTAACGGGGATGGTCCCAGATTTTCTACAGGTGGAGTATCATTGGACCAACACATGAAGTTTTATGGCGATAACAGGGTAAATCCACAAATTTTTATTAATAGTGTAAGAAATCTAGTGGGAAATTTATTTGACGAACAGACTAAACTAAATACGATAAAGGCTTTATTGAAAGACAATGCGGAAGCATGGTATAATTTAGTAGGACAGGACATAGACACGTATCAGGACTTTGAAAACAAATTTTTAAAGCACTACTGGAGTGACCACAAACAAGACCAGGTACGAGACGACTTAATCACAGGGAAGTTTAAGGGAGAATTTTCAGGAAGTAGGGAGCAATATGCTATACGCAAGTATAGCATAGCAAAGCAACTGAACCCACCACTGACGGACCGACAAATTATTAAGTATTTATCACGACACTTCGAGGTAGACATAAGACAACACGTAGCACTACAGAACATAGTGGACAGAGAAATGTTTCTAGAATACTTGCAGAGGTACGACGACGTAAGTAGTGGACGACCTCGGGATAATAGGGAAAGACAGATCAACACAGTTAGGTTTGACAATAGACGGGACAACTACGCTAGACGGGGGAATAGTTACGGATACCAGCGACAGAATTGGGAACAGAGACGACCATACGTTAGGAGTAATAGTTTAGGAAGGGGACCTGCACCGAGACCGGGACCTACCAGAATGAATAGTTCACCAGACATGAGCGGGACTGCTAATACAGACACAGAACGAGTGGAAACGCCTAGGACGTACGCTGAGGTGACGGCTAGACCAGGACCGAGTAGGGAAAACAGACCTGGACAGGATTTTTAGAACGCGACAGACCACTAGATTTCAGTGTAAATGTATATGAACATCCACGTGAATTTTTCAAAATTGAGGAGGAAGTAGAGCCAGAAACTAAGGAAAATTTATGTTTGCCAATTATTAATTTAGAAATTTTTGAGAATAATGTAGAAGTATTACTTGATACAGGGGCAGAGGCGAGATTAATATCGGAGGAATTCGTCAGCAAAATTAGGGATAAGGTTTGTGATAGAATTATGCCTATAAAGCGTAGCCATTTAGTAGCTCCAAATAAAAAGAAGTTTGCTGTAGTAAATAGTGTTGTGGTGCTTAGGATAAATATAGAAGGTTTAAGCTGTGAACAGGAGTTTGTAATTGTACCTGGACTGTAGTTTCAGAGCATTTTAGGTGTTGACTGTATGATGAAGTTAGGGGTTTTGATAGATATGGAAAGGAAGGTAGTAAGGATTAAAGATAGGGTAGTGCCATGGAAGGGCAGTTATGAAGTCACAGAGGATGACACGGGGTTGAATATTAATGTAGTAGAGGTAGAAGATGATGAAGGTAAACAGATCAACACGATAAGATGTCCAGAGGATAGGAGAGTAGAGGTTCAAGCTTTATTACAAAAACATGCAGAATTAGTGGGGGTAGAAGCAAGCACAGCGTTAGGCTATGAGCACAGATTGGAAGTGGATAATTCAGAACCGTTCAACGCAAAGGTTTATCCAATTCCAGCAGCAGATCGGGAGCAGGTGAAGGCAGAATTATTTTTGACGAAGTTAAGTGGCAAGTTTGTTTTTAATAAAGTAAATTTAAGGAATTCATTCTGGCGGATTCCATTACATAAGAATTCTAGAAGGTACATAGGATTTTCCATAGAGGGAAAAGTCGATAATTGTAAAGTAGTATCGTTTGGTTTGTCGAGAGAAAAGAAAATAATAATAAATAAGAAACAGACATGTGTAGAGACTGAAGAAGAAGCAATATTTAAGAGTCAGGATAATAGGGATGATAAGTTTATTTTATGTGAGATAATAGGGATGATAAGTATAGATATAGAAGGAGGAGAAATAGGGATGAAGAGTATTAGGATGGTGAGAAGAAAGACTTGGAGGGTCAAGAAGAGAGTTAGATTTAAATAGAATAGGGATAGCATAGGTGTACATAAAAGAGTAGAAGTAGGAGTTTATAGAAAATAAAGCTAGGTATAGGAGAAATATGGGAGATAATTAGGAATAGGTTTAGGATGAGAATAAAGAGTAAATGTAGGAAGAAAATAAGATAGGTTAAGTATAGATATTTCATATAAGATTAGTGGAGAGTTAGGAATAGAGTAAAAGTAGGATAGGCATATAGGATTAGGTAGGGGGAAGTAAAGTATAGTGAAGATTAGTTAAAAGTTAGGAATAGGATAGGTATATAGGATGTATATAGGATTAGATGGATAAGTAGGATGAAGTTAGGGATAATTTCAGTTTATAGAATTAGGTGAGAGTTAGGAATAGGATAGGGATATAGGTAGGTGTAAATATTTTTTTTTGGATTGGAGACAAAGTAGGTAAGCTAGATAGATAAGGGTGAGAGAGATAGGCAATTTTTTGTAATTTTTGTCTAAATGCTTTATATTTGCATTCAAATAAGTGGGATTATTTGTATTCAAATAGGGGGAAAATACTCATATTTAGACCAGGGTAGAAAATTAAATAATCACATCAAATAATTTTAATCACCGTGTATAAGGAATTTTATTAGATAATACGCTTTATTAAAACACCGTGGAGAATAAAAATTCATTCGTTTCAGTAAAAATAAGAGATTTAAATCATGTACAAGACGCTTTATATCAAAAGAAACAGTATTAACAAGCTCTACGTGTAATGTATTTATTCCGAGGAAAGAAACAAATGGAAATTACGTGCAAAATTTATATTAATTAACCTTATTTTAAGTAACCGGTATTAAACAAAGTGTACACATAATAATTAATATTTAATTTGTATTCGCTAAAAATGAAAGGATAGAAGTCAATTTTAATTGGAGTTAATTAAACCATTATTAATAATAAGCATAAAAGCCTGTGAAAATCCAAGATTAAAATACCACGGAATAAGGCTCTGAGAATTAATAGTATGTTTGAACACCTGCGTAGTTTAAAAAGCTCATTCGGCGTAAGTTTTGCAGATAATTAATGTTTACAAAGAATCTTGGAGAAACCGGGGCTTAATATTCACGGGAAGGTGCGATACGGGGTTATTTAACCCAGATAGTCCACATGGACTGAAATAATCGATAGTAAGGAATATCAATTTGCACCACTAAGAACAGGTTAAATAGAGACAGATAATATGCGCAAGACAAAGACACTAATAATTAAAGGCGTGATATGAGCAACGTCACGAGGGTCACGATTGGTTGAAAATAAGATGCACATATGAGAGGTAGAAACAACAATTTCTGTATAAAATTTAATTAGTTATTCTCGGACATGTTTGCGTGCCGTGTGAGAATTTCTGAGATTTAACTGGGACGAGTGCAAAATTCGTAAAAACCGACGCACAGGCTACGGACTGGGAACCTAGCATGCAAAATTCTTTAGAATTGCCCGTTTTGGGGAACAGACCGACAGACAGGCTAACCGCTATATATACCGAGGTGAATATAAACAAGCTCTCTTACATCCGCGACTTGATTCAAGACGTTAAACAGTGCATTTTAGTTTGATAGAATAATTTAAAGTTTGCTCGTATATTTTGGTGATTTAAAACAGTTTGTTATTTACGTGCTAACATGAATGTACTTGAGTGCACTTAGATACAAGGTAATAAAATTTAGTATCACTGTACCAATTAGTAAGCGTAAGACTAGAAATTTACAACGACAAATGTATACACAAAAGTAGGCAGTTTTGGCGTATATTGGTGAAAGAAGTATGAATTTCTTTGCTATTTTTCGGGGGTGTTAATGATTAAATGGTTCATAAACGTGTCTGGATCCACACAACAAGGGTCAGATATACCCAGATGAGTTCCGGAAAAGCCCTGAGACAAATTTAAATAAATGGTGATGGAGAAAATTTTAAAAGCGTTGAGAATCAGAAGCTGTAAATATGATCCAGTTGGAATGGTGTGATTAACAAAAGGGACGATGTACATTGAAGCTACGAGTGCAGTTACCTTCAGGTAATTTATACTATTTTGTTTGAACTTTGATATTTTTGTGTGTGTTGAATAACTTTATAATTGATTTACTTTAAATGGACATTAATGAAATTGTACTAACCATAAAATTTTAATTTTAAGGTGAAATTTGCTTGTTTAAGTAGAAAGGGTATTTAGTATTGATGTTCGGGATTATGATGAAAATTTGGGTATGTCTTTGAGCTCAATTAGACGAACCTGGTTAATTAACGTAAAGGGGTGGTAGATGCTCCCTTTGTACTCAGACTCAGGTCTGCATATATTGTTATAGTAATTAGTAGGCATCCTACAAGGACTTTAATTCTGGATGCACATTAAAATGATAATAAATTTAATTTTGAAATTTTCCGATATTAAAATTTATGCTGAATATTAATTTTGAAATTTTAATGTATTGTGAATATTGATGTAAATAGAGTTGAC
The DNA here is from genome assembly GCA_036346225.1 of Platerodrilus igneus. Lineage (NCBI taxonomy): Eukaryota > Metazoa > Arthropoda > Insecta > Coleoptera > Lycidae > Platerodrilus > Platerodrilus igneus. Next base: position 4,611,078 of record JARFIW010001588.1, read on the forward strand.
GTTGATGTTTGTGGTAGGAAGGTGTTTGTTTTTTTATGTATGAGGATGAAAGCTATCTAGAGGAGCAGCCGAGGCGATTAACAGAAGAAAGTCAATGGACCAACACAGTTAAAGTAATGAATAGCTTTTCGTAGGATTCACAGCATTCTGGACATCCAATTCGTAGGGGCTCGATTCGAAAAGCGGAGTACCCGGAGTTTGGTGGTTTCACAGCAATATATATATATATATATATATATATATATATATATATATATATAAGGACATTCGTAGCACTTGAATTAAACTAAGGCGATCAGCTGATTAAAATAACTTTGACAGACCACGGTACGTTAAGAAATATGACTTGAGTTGTTAAACAACAGTTGGTTAAGCTTTCTACAATTACTACTTATTACAATCGATAAATTTAACTACTGTATATAATGTCCGTTGCTCTTTTATATCTACGTAACTAACATTGTTCACATTGCTAAAAAATCCTTCGAATGCTATGTTTGTAAAATATTTATAAGCTACATTTACATTACTTACATTACATAGAGCTTTCAATTTTTTTTTTGAAGTTTACTAGGGCAAAGTAGTCTTGATGCGAGCGACACCTCCTCTCCCCCGAGGTGATTTTGACAGTCTACTTGGGTGAACTAATCTTGATCAGATTGACTACCCGAAGTGATTTCGACAAAGTCTACTAGGGCAAAGTGATCTTGACCTTGATCGACTCCCTGAAATGATTTCGACAAAGTCTACTTGGGCGAACTAATCTTGATCCGATCGACTTCCTGACGTGATTTCGACAAATTTTACTAGGGCGAACTGGTCTTGATACGATCGACTTCCCGAAGTGATTTCCTCAGTCTACTAGGGCGAAATGGTCTTGATACGATGGACTTAGCGAAGTGATTTCGACAAAATCTACTAGGGCGAAATGGTCTTGATATGATGGACTTACCGAAATGATTTCGACAAAGTCGAGGCGGAGTGGTCTTAATCCGATCGACTCCTTGAAGTGATTTCGACAGTATATTATGGCGAAGCGATCTTGATCCGATCGACTCCCTCTAAGTGATTTTGACAAAGTCTTCTATGACGAAGTGGTCTTGATCCGATCGACTCCCCGAAGTGATCTTGATCTTGATCTTGATCTGATTGACTCCCCCGTAGTGATTTCGACAAAGTCTACTAGGGCAAACTGATCTCGATCCGATCGATTACCCGAAGTGATTTTGACAATGTCTACTTGGACAAAGTGATCTTGATCCAATCGACTCCCTGGAGTGATTTTGACAAAGTGTACTAGGGCGAAATGATCCTTTTCCAAGTGGTTCCAAGTGTTTTCAAGTGTTTCCAAGTGGCTCCAAGTGGGTCCCCGGTAGGTCCTGGTGTGTCCCGGTTGGTCCTGACGGTTTCCGATGGCTCCCGATTATTCCCGATGGTTCCCGGTGGTTTCCCGCAAAAAGGGCGGGGCGCTAAGGGGACGGAGCGCTAAGAAGTCGGGGCGCAAAGAGGATGGAGCGCAAAGAGGGCGGGCGCTCAAAGTAGTCCCGTAGGGACTACAAACCGCTTCTAGTCTTATTCTATATTAAACGTCCATTATCATATACTTTTTATTTTCCATTTGAATGGCGTAGAATCCTCTCTTTTTCGCGACGCCCTTGCTTGCAGGAGCTCTGACTATGTTAATAATAGTATGTCGAACACGGAATATGGCAACACAAACAATGTATTAGTTTGTTGAAACTTCATATCAAACTGATCTTAAATTCTTTTCTAAGGCAATGGAAACCAATATTTTTCCAAAGAAGGATCAGGCTATTTCGGACACTAGGTAGAATTAAAGTTAGAGATTATGTAATCTCCATTAGAAACCTAATTAATGCTAAAACATATTGTTCACTTCAAGAATGCTGAACAACAGCATCTGCATTTTTTACCCACTAAAGAATTTGCCTCAACTCTCATAATCACACATGGTGGTATCGATATAAGTAATAATTATATTCTTCTCAGAAAATTAATAACTCCTTCGGAATGAATAGTATGCATACATACTCCCAGTCATACCACATATCGTAATTAAAGATGCTTTAAAGCAACAAAAAGTGAAACTATTGTCACCTATTTCTTTCATTGGAGCAGGAATAAGATTGAACGAATTTAAACACGTTATGGCGAGATCGAAAATATATCTCAATTTACTAATGTTGTAAAGGAAGCGAAAAGAAATGATAAACCCTTATCTATCACTAGATGTTGTACAGGTGATATACAGTAATTATTATTTTTATGCAAACAAGTTGCATTATATTCAAAAGAAAGAGAGTTGAAAAAACGTTGAAAATAGTTAATGGTAACTAAAAAGCGCCTTAGGACAGTAGGCAACATCAATATTTTAAAGCAAATAAGTACAAACTTCCAAACCTATGCAAATACACAAGCTTCATCCACGAAGTCCAGAAAGGAAATTTCGGCCTTGAACTGTGCCATCAACAACATGATTTGTTGAATTTGTTGGTCCACCAAACAGCCACAGTGGTTGGGAGTAGCCAATAATCAATACGTTTTCAGAATTAACGTTTGATGTGGGATACTTAATTCTTAATGCTAATAGGATTGTATAGCTATGCTGAATCATTGAATGATAATTGATGTTTACATTTTCTTGTGTAGATATTGAAAGAGCTAATAGAAAATATACCTCTTTATTCAAGAATAAATATGTTTTCTTTATCAAGATGGTGCTTCTCTACAACAATGCTACCATAAGAAATTACCTATATGATTATTTTCGTTTTCGATAGTTGGAGAACACATGCTCAATATTATGGGCAGCAGACTCTCTCGACTTTACTCCCTTAGATTAATTTCTTTGGGGATATCGCGTTTATAAGACCCTGTTCTTAATTTAAATGAATTAAGAGATAAAATATTAACAGAATATATAAATATTTCAGAAAGGTTTTATTAGAAGTGACAACAAGAATTTCCCGTATAGTTTTGAAGTATGTTCAAATATTAATTGAGAAAATTTTGAGCAAAATCGAAAAAAAAAACCACTTGTTTCCATCATGTATTAGATACTAATATAATAAACCTATATTTCAATTATTTTTGGAAATTTTGTTATGTGAGACATATTTGAAAATCGAACAAAATGTTGTATTATAAAAGCTTGAAAAATATATAGGGTTTTGTTATCTTTGTTTTCAAAATAAGCAAGTTATCGACTTATAAAGTCAAGTCTGGGACAAGGCAAGTCGATTATAATACCATAATCCTATATATTTAAAATATTGAGCCGTTTCTTGTAACGTTTAGTTTAAGCAAAATACTGAACTGATTTTTATCATTCGAGTACCACAACAAAGCTTATTATGCGTAGATGTACCCGCAGTAAGTATTTTTTTTTACAAAAGCATAATATTATTGCTGTAAACGCCGTTTGAAGTTGTCATAAAATTAAATGTAATCATTCATACGCAACACACAGAGCGAATGCTACCTATTGGAAATGAAGTTTGACGAAGTATACTCTGAGAAGGCAAATATCGTCGACTTAAACTACAAAACGGCTAACTCCATTTTTCCGCAAATTCAGCTTAATATGTCAATATATTTGTTAAATTGTCTACTATTTGAGTAAAAACAGCTAATATCAAAGTAATGAGCACATTGTATGCAATTCCATGCACAAAATACAGCTAATTCCACCCGGCCATTCACTATCACTTGAAAAGTATCTAACTCTTTTATCTCAGCCATTTTGATGTAAGATTTGACAGAGTAAACAAGGTGCTTAGTGAACTGTTAAAACTAAATGAAATTTATTATCAACTAATCCAGTGTTGATCATTTGCGTGTCAAGGTAAGTGTTGTTTAATTGATTTATGTAGGTAGTTCCTTTAAATATCGCTTTTATATGAAACAATAAAGCAAAAATAGTTTTTTTGGAGATAGCTGTTATGTATATACAAGCCTTCACAGCATCGCCTAAAACTTTATTGGAGTTAGCTGTTCTTTTTATTGTAGATTCATTAATGGGACTAGTTCACTATTGCTATAAATAATAATTTCAATTCAATATTTGTAATCAACAGTCTACCTCTAAGTTTTTTTATTTGTAAGTGATGACAGATAAGATTAATTAAATTTTAAGGTTAGAGTTTGTTTTGATACGCTGTTTAATTTGCAGATGATGTCATGCGGTAGACGCCTTGTGGAATTAGGTAAAAATATTAATATTAACAAGAATGATAATTTTTTAAGATTACAAAATGAACCTGAATTCATTAACGATATACGTTATAATTACCGATGCTAGTGTTAATATGCCATTGCAGTATTCATTAGAGAATTCGACAGAGATCATATTAAGGGATCTACAGAACGTTGATATACCATTACTACCCACAATTAATACTAGTGCCATTCCACCACAATGTGATGATTCTAACAGTTATTTGGATCTCAATAATTGTTTGACTAGCTTAATTGATACTGACGTATCGACTAACATTGAAAGTAATTATTGTGAAGTAAGCACCGATGGAAAGATTTATTCCAATCACATTAATTGCTTTGCAGATATAACCAATACTCATTTACTGTCAGATAATCAAGTTTCTTGACTGAAAATTATTTAGATTTTCTAAGAAATAGTGGTAACAATTGTGAAATTAGTGATAATAGCAATATAGGAGTGAGTTTAGTGCCTTATTCAGATCATTCAGATTAAGATATTTCTGAGGAAGAGCCTAAGGTTAAGAGAAGAAAAAGATGTGAAGTCGATAAGTCAACTTGGTTATATGAAAGAAATAGAAAGCGCCGAGAGTTAGGATTACCCTATTTTGGACGTAAGAAAACACCCAAGTTACAAAGTTTGCAAAACAACTAAATCCCAGATGTACATGCAAAGTTAAAAATGAAAATACTCAATTCTACTAGGACGAAGTGATCTTAATCCGATCGACTCTACGAAGTGGTTTCGCCAAAGTGTACTAGGGCAAAGTGATCTTGATCTGATCGACTCCCTCTAGGTGATTTTGACAAAGTCTGCTAGGTCGAAGTGATCTTGATCCGATCAACTCCCTCTAAGTGATATCAACAAAGTCTACTAGGGCAAAGTGATCTTGATCTTATCGACTCTCCAAAGTGATTTTGACAAAGTCTACTAGGGCGAAATGATCTTGATCCGATCGACTCCCTCTAAGTGATTTCGACAAAGTCTACTAAGGCGAAGTGATCTTAATTCGATCGACTCTCTAAGTGATATTAACAAAATCTACTAGAGCGAAGTGATCTTGATCTTATCGACTCTCCAAAGTGATTCCAACAAAGTCTACCAGGGCGAAGTAATCTTGATCCGATCGACTCTCCGAAGTGGTTTCGACAAAGTCTACTAGGGCGAAGTGATCTTGGATCCGATTGACTTCCCCTAAGTGATTTTGACAAAGTCTACTAGGGCGAAGTGATTTTTGCAAGTTACTAGGGTGAAGTGATCTTGATTCGATCGACTCCCTCTAAGTGATTTCGACAAAGTCTACTAGGACGAAGTGATCCTAATCCGATTGACTATACGAAGTGGTTTCGACAAAGTGTACTAGGACGAAGTGATCTTGATCCGATCGACTCCCTCTAAGTGATATTAACAAAATCTACTAGGGCGAAGTGATCTTGATTTTATCGACTCTCCGAAGTGATTCCAACAAAGTCTACTAGGGCGAAGTAATCTTGATCCGATCGACTCTCCGAAGTGGTTTCGACAAAGTCTACTAGGGCGAAGTGATCTTGATCCGATTGACTCCCCCTAAGTGGTTTTGACAAAGTCTACTAGGGCGAAGTGATTTCTGTAAGTCTACTAGGGCAAAGTGATCTAGATCCGATCGACTTTCCGAAGTGGTTTCGACAAAGTCTACTAGGGCGAAGTGATCTTGATCCGATGGACTCTCCGAATTGGTTTTGACGAAGTCCACTGAGGCGAGGTGATCTTGATCCGATCGACTCCCCCAAAGTGATTTCGACAGTCTATTAAGGCGAAGTGATCTTGATTCGCTCAAAGTTGTTTAATGAATTCTGCTATGGCGAAGTGAGGACGGGGCGTAGAGAGCGCGGGGCGTAGAGAGGGCGAGACGAAGCGCGGGCGGGGCGAAGAGAGGGTGGAGCGGTGAGAGGTCGGGTCGGAGAGAGGGCGGGGCGTAGAGAGGGAGGGGTGAAGAGATGGCGCGGTGAAGAGAGGGCGGGGCTGAGAGATGGCGGGAGGAAGAAAGGGCGGGTTGGAGAAAGGGCGGGTCGAAGAAAGGGCGGAGCGCAAAGCGAGTAGAGGCGCTCAAAGTAGTCCTGTAGGGACTACAAATCGCTTCTAGTACATTATAAATTAAGATTTACAGATGAGTGGACCCTCCTACCCCAAACAAGAAATAATAAAGTGATTCCTCAGGTTTTTGTTGATTTGCCTCAATTACACAATCAACGTAGAAAAATAACCAAACGTAAATTTATAGATTTGCAAGAATTAATGAAGACACTTCCACCTGACTATCATGATTTTTATGGCAACCTTCCCCACGAGGATTAAACTAAAACATATAAGCACATGTTACGTGCCAATCAAATTGGCCCTTAAACATTGTTATTAGGTTAATTTTGATGTGCGGGGGTTGCGCGCTACAATTTCAAAAGACTCGGGGCGCGTACTTCCGTTACGTCGTCACAGTGCGTTTGCGCCAGATCGCGCGACGCGAGAAGGTTGGACGAATAACTTCGCGCCGACGTGAAAAAAGACAAAAGTGGGGAGAAATTTCCGTTAGACGCTATAACGTGGCTTTTTTGCCTGAACTATCGAGTGGAGTGGACGCTTTGAGGTATCGTATCGTGCTTATCTTATCTATGTAGATTTCCTTTGCCTAATTGTCTTTGTTTGTTGCCTTATACCTGGTATTCCTGCCCATTCCCTGCATAGGTAGGTGATAATTTGAGCCGTATGCGAACCGTACTGCACGACCCTGGATGACGAGCTCATGATTGCCGGAGCTGGTCCGAACGCTTTGGAAGAGCGTCGGGCGTATCATCTTTAATCCCTCCGGGTTGGAGCCCTGTTGGACTTGGAATAGAAGCCAACTTTAACCCAGAGACATATTCATGTGAGTAATTGCATTAGAATATATTGCCTTAATTTTATATATTTTTCCGATAATTGCGTCGTAATTTGTGCATTGGTGACGTCATTGGCAGATGGCCGCGCTAAAGCCTGTGTAAGCTGGAGCTACCACCCGCCCGTGACGTCGCTTATTTTGCGCTTGCGCGATGTAGTTATGAACTTTTTAACTGTATTTATCGACGTTCTTTAACGGAAATTATCGACTTTTTAATTGTAAGAATTATCGCTTTTTTAAATTGTAAGACACAATGTGTATTCCCTTTCAAGCTCAACTTTATTTTATTTTTAAACACTGGTTAATTATTATTAATTACTACAAATTAATTAATTTTATTACGTTTTTCGTTTCTTTTGATTACTAGCTAACTCCCACAGATTATTAGAATGAAGTATTTTGCAAAATGGCTAAATTCTAATTCGTACTCTTAAATAAAAGTAGTTGATTTTGGTATTCAGATTTATTTATTTATTTATTGAAAATGTTGTTTCATTCCCATAAAGTTATTAAGTTTTTTCTTTCTACTGTAAAAAGTGACACTTTGGAGTTAGCTACTTTGTAGTCTAAGCCGGCGATATGTGATGCACGTGTATGAACACAAAACACGTTATGTGTATGATTAAACGAGATTGAGGTACTTATGGAATCGAAGTTTATTTCTATCAAGCGTGCATTGATTCTTATAGTTGTTCTATAGATTTCTATATAATGCTTCTATAACTGTACTGTGTTTTCTTTGAGGTTATTACATTCAGGATTGTTTAGTAAATCCGTTAGTTTTAATAAACTTCGACTATAATGGGAGTCACGTTGTTCCAATTTTAGGTGATCGTAATTGTTTGTTCAGAGCAGTTGCTTATTCTATATTTAACAGCGACGAAAACCATCTTGGTACCCGCTTGCAAGTAATCGAAAAAATAAAAGACGTTTATTATTAGTGACTCGTCCTATAGACTACTTACCAGTTACTAATGTAGTGGAATATGACAATTTAATGTCTTTAGATGGAGAATATGCTGGTGATGTAGAATTGCATAGGTCAGTTGTTTCTGGAATACTTATTTAAAATACATAATGATGACCACAATCACATTTTTGAGTATATAGCTGGCAAAACTCTTTACAATCTTTACAGGTGATATTTGTAGTGGACATTACGATGTCTCTGCGTCGAATTTCAATGGGATTTATGAACGCTACCGATTTCAAACAAAGTATGGCGCCCAACGTGGAACAGAAATTATGCTACGTACAGTACGTAGCTTGAAGAAAACGTACATATACCAGGTTAGCTACCAATGTGTAGAGGAGAGGTGTTCCTAGCAACACAAAAATAATACATGGCCAACAATTTTCTATTTACAATAAAAGACAAATATAGAAATTTCTATTGAAACAACAAAACAAAATTTTACTAAGGTTACTATTTAATAAAACAATTTTTCTCTATGGACAAATTCACCAATTGTTCCACGAAGTGCACAATTCGTAGCTAACATGCAATAAATCTGATCAGTACCAAAAGAATAATGCTGATACTTTCGTATAAGCGGGGTGAAGTACAAAAAAAAACATTAATTTTAGAAACCCTTCTAGTAAGGATTTTACCATTCAAAGCATTTGTTATAACTATAATCAATAAAAAAAAATTACTGCTGATACTTTCGTATAAGCAGATAGGTTAAGTACAAAAAGCAAAAGCATTAAAGTTTGAAACTTTTCTAGTAAGGATTTTACCAGAACAAACATTAGCGTATCTAATTTCAAATTGAGTTTATCCCTGGGTATGTTAGAAAAGGAAAACAAGTCACATATATGTGTCGGGATACTTATCCGGTCAGCCCTTGGAAGCGAATTGACACAGCATTGCCGCGGTAGTAACAGAACGAGTAGTTTTTACACGTGCATCAACACACCAGCTGCAGAATCAAAGTTCTAAAAGGAGTTCAAAATAACATGAACTCAAAAAGCAAACGTCCGCGTTATCAAAACGCGATTGAAAATGAAAAACACGGTTTTACCGGAAAATAGTAGAATATATTATTTCGACGAATCTTTAGATGAGAAACCCACTAGAACGCAATTATACGTTATTGGAAGGTATAATGCGCTCACGAATGCCTAACAGGATCTTGATTAATTAATTGTAGCCTAAGCTTGTCGTTTGAAAACAACTAGATTTATGTTGCGAAATTCTTAGAAAGGGTATTTATTATTAATTGTGCGGAGGAATTTAACAATAGACATGGAATTTATACGAACGGATAATGAATTAACAAGGGATTTGAGTTGGAAATTATGGTAAAGCGAGCTTATCTGAAGATGAAATAATAACTTAGACTTTTATGAAAAGCTTAAATGATAATTTTAAATTGAGCTAGTAATTGAGAGATTGAAAATATAGGGTTTCAGAGAGGCTCCGAACATGTGGCCTTCCGTTTTTTGACCGTTGATGCGCTAACCAATTGCTCCAACTAAATGGGTCAAAAAACAGAAGGCTACATGTTGAATTCTGTCTAATTTATTCTTTGTAATTCTTACTTTTGTAATTCTTTGTAATCGTATTTCTCATTATAGAATATTATCTATGTCGATAAAGCTTGGCTGGTACAGCATGTAATGGGACTTTGGATAGGTTGTTTTACTGCATATTCAGTGCATGCATTTCCAGTACGATTTTGTGACACATTACACAGATCGGCGTTGCACTTGGGATATTGGGATAAAGTGGTACTAGAGTCCCATTCGACAGTAGTGTATCCTTGGCACGACAAAATTTTATGGCCATTTGGAATTACTATTGAACACGGACAAGAATTCTATCGAGGTTTTGGTGAAGTTAATGCTGCAGAACCTGGACATTCAGGTTATGCAAGATTTTATGTACTTTAAAATTTATTTCCAAATAACAGTTCAATTAAAATCTTGTTTTTAGTCATTATTTTGGAATCCAGCATCAACCATTTCGGCATTGTTAGTAATTCAAGCATCTTTGGTGTTATATCAGTTAGTACTACTAATAAGAAGTTATAGTTGCTGGTATCAGATTGTGTCAACATCACTAGTTTTGGTGTTTAACTATTACACGTTATATGTCATAGGACGTAACTTTTTTGTTAGCCAAAGGTTGTATAATCTTGAACATTCTATGCATGAAAAGTCATCGAATTAAAATTGTTACTACACTAATGTGTCATTATTTAATTACTTTAAATATACTGCATTTTTTCAGGCTTATATTATGTTTTAATTCTCTTCCTCATTCCACCATAAGACTACAGAATTAATGCTGTTTGTGTGTATACATATACGAAGGCTATTTTTTTTTTCAAGGTCCGATCGGTCGCAAAATACAAACCACAGTACAAATCAAACATTATTTATTTGTAACAAGTACTTACATAATTACTCTATTTTTCTACATAGTCGCCACTCAGATTTAGACATTTGTCGTAGCGTGGTACCAACTTCCCAATACCCTCGTTGTAGAACGTAGCCGCTTGTGTGTTCCGCCATATTTGTACGCTGATTTGCAACTCAATGTCTGTGCCAAAATGTTGTCTTCCTAACCAGCGTTTCATGTGAGTAAACAGGTGAAAATCAGATGGAGCCAAGTCCGGGCTGTATGGTGGATGACCAAACACTTCCCATTGAAAAGACTAGGAGTGTCTTTGTTGAAGCTGCAGTGTGCGGCCGAGCATTGTCGTGGAGAAGGACAATGCCTGATGACAACATTCCTCTCCGCTTATTCTGAATTGCCCTTCGTAGACGTTGAAGAGTCATGCTGTATGAGGCTGCTGTAATGGTTGTGCCATGTTCCATGAATTCCACTAAGAGAACGCCATTTCCTGACTTCCTTCCCTGACCGCCTGCATCATGAACATCTGTACGTCCTGCTTTAAAGTTTCTGCACCATTGTCGCACTTTGCTGTCACTCAAGTTTCACTTTACACAGTACTTATTCGTCGATGAATTTCGGCTGCATTACACCCCTCAGCCTGAAGGAATTGAATTACCGCACAAACTTTACACTTGGCGGGAGATGCTATTGTTGTAGACATGTCTACGTGCTACCTACATGAACACAACTAAACGGAAGTGATGCGACGCGATTGACAGCTATACTAGTGACGCTGCGCAACACATCTGCGCACTGGTTCATCCGATTTTTAGGGGAGTTTTTATTTCGCGACCGATCGGACCTTGAAATAAAAATAGCCTTCGTACATTCTGAATTTACCTGCACCTTGAAGAAGTTCTAGATTACTAGAATGGGTAGAACGGCTTGAACATTCCAGTAATCTAAAGAGCCAAACTATAGGTTTAACCAAACTAGTAGGGTCTTTAGTGAGGAACCAGACTAAGACAGGGGATAGCAATTCTCTCAGTGCTTAGAGTGGCAGAGACTATATGGGTCGGTATGGCATGCTATGACACACTACTGCAATGTGGAAGGTAAATCACCACATTACCTCCCAAGTACATAGCATACTTAAATTGTTATTTAATATGATGGCATCCTCTGGGGTAAAAATTCCGGAGTTAAAATAGTCTCCCATTCGGATCTCCAGAGGGGGACTATTTCGGAGATGTGATAGGAAAGTATAGAAAAAGATTGTGAACATTCTGCAAGTCGGAGCGTGGAATGTCAGAAGTCTGAAGCAAGTAGATAAGCTGGAGAACTTAAATATTGAAATGGATAGGTAAGCATTAGACATAGTAGGGATCAGAGAAGTTCGGTGGCCAGAGGTGAGGGATTTTTGGAGCGAAGACTTTAGGGTAATTCACACAGGATCAGAGGAAGGGAAAATAGATAGGACACTGTGTAGAAAACTACCTACAAAAGAACAAAAGAGTACTCATGGTTAGATTCGAATCTAAACCGATAAATACAGTAATAATACAAGCATACACGTCCACTTCTAGTTATAGTAAGAAAGTGGTAGAAGCGATCTACAAAGATATCGGAGACATACTAAGATACGTAAAAGGACATGAAAATCTAATAATTATGGGGGATTTTAATGCAGTGGTAGGTGAGGGTAGGGAAGGAGCGGTAGTAGGTTTATTTGGCTTAGGCACAGGAAATGACAAGGGAAATAGGCTGGTAGAATTTTGCGACAAAAACAATTTAACCATCACAAACACAGTATTTCAACATCATGCTAGAAGACGATACACGTGGAAAATTCCATGGTATATAGGAAGATATCAAATAGATTACATTTTTGTTAGACAACGGTTTAGGAATCAAGTAAAAGACTGTAGAAGCTACTCAAAAGCAGATATATACACTGACCCCAACATCATAATTATGAAGGCCGCTCTTAAATTTAAAAAATTAAGAAAAAGGAACAGAAAAAGACACTTTGACTTTGAGAAACTAAAAGATTAAGATATCCACGAAATATTTGAAAAAAGGTCAAATGAATTGCTGAAAGATATCAAGAAAATTTCTGATACTATAGAAGTAGAAACAGAATGGAGTAACATTAAATCTAGCTTAGACATGGTGGCCAGAGACATTTTGGAGTATACATAAAAAGAATATAAAAAAACCATGGATAACAAAGGATATCCTGAATTTAATAGAAAAAACAGACCAAACGAAGCTGGAAAACAGATACAAAGTCATAAAATGATATATTATTTGCAAACGCAGGAAAGCTAGAGAGCAATGGATTGATGAAAAGTGCAAAGGGGTACAATCTAATATGGAAATAGGAAATGCAGACAAAGCATACAAACTAATTAAAATGAATTTTAGGGATATAGCAAAAACATAGGGGGCGTGGAAGCAGACATAATTATAGAAAATATAGAAAAGGTGGTTAGATGGGAAGAATATATAGAGTATTTATATGCAGGAGAGGAACTAGCAGCACTAGAACAAGAATAAGACATTGAAAAGGATGACTTGGGATATACTTTACTTAGAGATGAGTTTGAATTAGCATTATAAGGTCTGAAAATAGGTAAGGCACTGGGTACAGATAAGGTGCAAGCAAAAACTCTAAAAACCGCTGAACAAGCACTAACAGAATGTCTCTTCCTACTTGTCAGCTATATGTCTGAGACATGCGAGATACCCAAAGATTTCAAACGTAACATCATAGTAACAATACCAAAAAAGAGGCATGAATAGATGTGAAAATTTTTGAACAATAAGTTTAACAACATTCAAATTGTATAAAGACGGATGGTAAAATGGGATAAAGAAATACTAAGAGATCAATTTGGGTTTAAGCAAAACAGGGGAACACTGGAGGATATTTTAGCTCTGAGGGTGATAATGGAGACGATAATAGAAAAAGGAGAAAGCGTGTATATAGGGTTTGTAGATCTGGAAAGAGCATTTGACAAGGTAAAATGGAAAAAAATGTTCGAAATACTCAAAAAGATTGAAATGAGTTTTAGGGATAGACGGATAGTACATAGTCTATACAAAGAGCAATCAGCTGTAATAGGATTAGAGCAGAAACGTTGAGAAGTAAACATTAGGAAAGGGGTAAGACAGGGATGTTCCCTATTCTTATTAATTTTTAACTTGTACATCAAAGACTCGTAAGTATTCAGGGAGCAGTATTTATTAAAGCTCAAAATAACACTAAGTATATTATCCTCTTAATTTTTAACAGTTTCAGAACTTACTAACCGTACTACCAATCCCTGTGTATTTATTGGATCAATAATTTGTTATACTAATCAATAATATTAATTCACGCAAGGTAAAATCTTGGAGAACTTGTATAAAAATTTACCTTTACCTTTGTTGTTGTAGGTAATAGTCTTTACAAAAAAATATGCTATTCGTGACCTGCTTTTTGTGTACACAGAAACCAGTAAATTATATTAGAAGCAAACCCAATCTTGGAACAACTCTCCAATATAAACTTTTTACAAAAGGGAAAGCTTTGACCCTTTAAATAAATGTTATAGTGCAAAATCTTAGCTATATAAGTTTTGATAGTCCGTCTTTGTGTTAAAGTTGAGAGGCGCGAATCGATCGCTTATTGGGATTTTCGTCCGAGGGTTTCGGAGTTGGGGGCGCGGACGGGTGGTGGTTAGGTGGAGAATTTTTGTGCTTAGGATAGGCCGGTTTTTATGGCGGAAAACCGATAACTTGCGGAGAAATAAGGATTTTCCGGGAAAAGATTAATTTGAAGCGACGTATTCGTTAACGTGTTAAAAAAGCTTGGATCCCTCAAAAAATTCCGATCTAAAAACCGAACGGGCCGTGCGACGAGGTCGGCAACTGTTTCGTTAGCGTTGGTAAGAGAGAGAAGAACGATCGGTTTGGTTTCTAAAATTCGTATTCGGGCGTTAAAAAATTTCTAATATATACCAAACAACGCTATTCGTATTCTAAAACCTAAATTATTAACGGTTTGCAAGCTGGCGGTATAGTATTTTCTTAAAACAAGTATTACAATTCGTATAATTACCTCGAGAAACGTCAAAATCAGGTACCGAACACCGCCGTAAATGTACGAGCGTGTACCTTCAAAATCTAAAATGACAAACACTTTTACAAATTTGTTAAATTCAACATTATAAATCGTGTAATATAACTTATTACTTTGGATAATTGATTATTATTATATAAAAGCATCCCTTTTTAATACACACGGGCTATTTATTTCAGTAATAAGTAATTATTTCATTTGCCGTTTCTTTACGATGATATCCGAGCAATTACAACACAGCGTGATTTTGCCAGAAATCGGTGTTTTTCGTATGTGTCCGTTGAAATGAAGGTATACCACCAACACATTTCTGATACATGTCACCTCGGTAGCGTGATGCTATGTTACCTAGCTACCATTCGTCGGTTGGGTGGTTCAATGCCAAGTCAAACTGTGCTTTTTTTTGGTGTGGACTTCTTAAACAAGCATAATCATTTATTTAACAGCAATATGCATAAAAAAGAACCAAATCATTTTTTCATATGCTTTACTCAAGTCTATAATTTCTAGATTTTAAGCTTCATGCGAAGGTTATGTTTAAGATAAGTTACTATAAGCGAACACGTTATTAAAAATATGCTCATATGTGACATTGGCTACATTAACAATTAATAAATATTACTTAATTTTGATTGGTTAGCATGTACAGTTTATATTTGTTCTATTCCATTTCTCAAACACAACAAGACATATACACCTTTAGATAGAGGCAGCACGGACTTGATTCGTAAAAATAAGACTGACAAGGTAAAACCAGTAATTGCCTAAATTAGCTGTAAAAATATATACAAGGACATTCGTAGCACATCATTTAAGCTAAGCGAACAGCTGATTTAAATAAGTGTGACAGACCACGATTCGTTCAGAAACACGACTTGAGTTGTTAAACAACAGTTGGTTAAGCTTTCTACAATTACTGCGTATTACATTCGATTATTTAACCCGATGTATATATTATCCGTTGCTCTTTTTTATCTAAGTACCTAATATTGTTTGCATTGCTAAAAAAACCCTTCCAATGCTAAGTTTGTAAAATATTTACATTGTATACAGCTTTTAATTCTTTTTATGAAGTTTACTAAGCCAAACTGATCTAGATACGCTAGGCTACTCAAAGTCGTTTTAACGAAATGTACTACACCAAAGTGGCTTTGATCGGATTAACTACCATTTGATGCTTCGGCAAAGTATACTGGGGGTTAAGTAGTCTTGATTCGAGAAACTTCCAGAAATCATTTAAACGCACCCTACTTGGGCGAATTGGTCGGTATACGGTCGACTTCCGAAAGTAATTTCGACAAAGTCTACTTGGGCAAAGTGATTTTTGATCCGATCGACTCTCTAAAGTTATTTCAACAAACTCTATTGGGGCGAAGTGGCCTTGATCCAATGAACTCTCCCAAGTAATTTCAACAAATTCTACTAGGGCGAAGTGACCTTCATCCGATCGATCCTCCGAAGTGATTTCGACAAAGACTACTGGGGCGACGTGGTTTTGATCCGATCGACTCTCCGGGCGAAGTCGTCTTGATCCTATCGACTACCCGAAGTGATTTCGACATAAACTTCTAGGGCGACGTGGTTTTGATTCGACCGCCTCTCCGAAGTTATATCGACAAAGTCACTACAGCGAAGTGGTCTTGATCATATCGACTCTTCGAAGTGACTTCGACAAAGACTACTAGGGCGACATCGTTTTGATCCGATCGACTCTCCGAAGTGATATCGACAAGGTCACTACGGCGAAGTGGTTTTGATCCTATCGACTCTCTGAAGTGATTTCGACATAGACTACTAGGGCGTAGTGGTCTTGATCTAATCAACTCCCCAAAGTAATTTCGACTAAGTCTACTTGGGCGAAGTAGCCTTGATCCGATCGACTACCCGAAGTGATTTCCTCAAAGTCTACTGAGGCGAAGTGGCCTTCATCCGATCGACTAACCGAAGTGATTTCGTCCAAGTCTACTGAGGCGAAGTGGCCTTCATCCGATCGACTAACCTAAGTGATTTCGTCCAAGTCTACTAAGACGAAGTGGCCTTGGTCCGATCGACTACCTGAAGTGATTTCGACAAAGTCTACTAAGACAAAGTGCTTTTGACCCGATCGGCTCCCTCTGAGTAATTTCGACTAAGTCTACTAGGGCAATGCGATCTTGACCCCGATCGACTGGCTGTAAGTGTTTTCGGCAAAATCTACTAGGGCGAAGTGATCTATATCGGATCAACTCCCCCGACTGATTTTGACAAAGTGTACCAGGGCAAACTAATCTTGATTTTTTCCAAGTGCTTTCATGTAGTTCCAGGTGGGTCCCGGTGGGTACCCGTGGAGTCCTGTGGGGCCCCGTAGGGCCCCGTGGGGCCCGGTGGATCATGGTGGGTCACGGTGGGTTCCGACGTCTTTCGAACGTTTCCGATGGTTCTCGGTGGTTTATGATGTTTCCCGGTGGTTTCCAACAAAAAACGGCGGGGTGTTATGAGAGCGAGGCGCTAAGAGCGCTGCCCTCTAAGAGGGCGGGGCACAAAGCGGACGTGGTGCAAAAGAGTGGCACGCAAAGAGGGCGGGGCGTAAAGAGGGTGGGATGCAAAAGGGCGGGCGCAAAGAGGGCGGGGCGCAAAGAGGGCGGGGCGCAAAGAAGGCGGGGCGCAAAGAGGGCGGGGCGCAAAGAGGGCGGGGCGTAAAAAGTGCGGGGCGCAAAGAGGGCGGGGTGTAAAGAGAGCGAGGCGTACAGAGGGCGGGGCGTAAAGAGGGCGGGGCGTAAAGGGGACTGAGCGCAACAGGGCGGGGCGCAACAGGGTGGGGTGCAAAGAGGGCGGGGCGCTCAAAGTAGTCCCGTAGGTACTACAAACCGCTTCTAGTCTTAGCTATAAATTTGATGTTATTTTCAATTTTATAAAAAAAATTAATGTACTTTACAAAACTGCAAAATTAAGTATTTGCATAACTTACTACCTCCAGATTACTATTTATAAAGGATATAAAAATACGAAATCCTTCTAAATTAAAATGCCTGCACGGGTAACGCCAAATAACTATCAAATTCCGTAATGTTCATAACTGAATATGATTCATCCATCTAAATTAAAAGTTGAATTCTCCAGGTTTTATTGCTCATATAATAACCAACGTGTGATACTGCACTCTTCAAACACAACAGTCGGAAATCCTAAACATCTGTCCAGCATGAACTAAATTTACCCATAACAGATACGGCAAAACTAATAACGAGATTAAAAGCGAAGATGAGAACGAAAATAAGAAGCCCTAAAGGAATAAAAATTAGTTAAATGTATTTAATATGTTAACTTACGATTCGTGTTTACTCAACAACACATCTATCAGTTTCCTTAAAAATTACAGCAAAATCAATTTGCTAAACAACCATGTGCCTATTTTTGTCAATCCAGACCAGATATCTGTTTAACAGTGAAAACATATGCACCAGCCAAAATTCGATATAAATATTTTTACTGTAAATAAAGGCTACGGAGATCCACCAAAAGTGTAGGATTATAAATTATACGGCCGCTATGCCAAATCTATTATTCCGTAACAACTAGCAAAAATGGCGTATGTACTTTCAACTTACATTGTTCACGATTCAAGACAAAGTTCTGTCGTGTCGCCGATAATGCAAAGAGTAGGGACTACAACCGGTACAACTCTTTAATTAGTAACCAATCAATTTAAATCACTTAATAAATAATAGACAAATGCTTGACAACTTAAACTAATATAGATTTGTACAAGAGGAAAATTTATATACAGAGCGTTTATTAAAGATGCGCTCGACAATATAAAAATAGTAAGTGTTAAAAGGAAAGAAAATCAACACGTTACATCTCCCCCTCCAAAAAAAAAAAAATTCTTTTCGGTTAAAACCCAAAAAAAATTTAAATAAAAATAAAACTCGTGGAAAACTAAACAAATCTAATCCTCTTCATCAATATGAATCTTTAATTGATCAACGCGCCAAGAACAAATATTTTTACCAGTTACAGCGTCCTGTAAAACATATACATTAGGTGAAACTTTTTTCAATACCTTGCACTTTACAAATTTTGGACTCAGTTTCGCCGCAAAATAATCACCAGCACGAGACAAAACATAATTCCTTTTCCAAACTATTTGACCTATATTTAAGCTTATCGGACGGCGTCGTAAATTATATCTTTTTGCATTATTTTCATATGACTTATCTAATTCTTTTTTAACGTCGGCGAACGTTTTTTTAAGACCTTTTAGATGATTCGACCATTTCTCAGTTGTATCTTCACCATCCTTAACATCGCCATAAACATTTCCCGATAAATAAACTTCTCTACCAAAATTAAGAAACACGCGACTATAGCCTGTAACCTCACTAACTGAAGTCCGTATATCAAAACCTAATTTGAGCAAATCCTTATCCCATAACCTCTGATTTTCGGTAACATAAGATCTAATCATTGTTTTAAGTACCCTATTCATCCTCTCACAGGGATTCGCCTGTGGGTGATATTTTGCGATGAACATAATTTTAGTCTGATAAATCTTTTCCAATTTTTTAAAATTCTTACCAATATATTGGGAACCATTATTGCAAATAATTCTACTTAGAACGCCATAATATAAAAATACATCTTCCTCCAAGCGTTTCGTAACAGCTGAACAAGTAGCTTTACGTAAAGGGAATAATAATACATATTTTGTAAACAGATCTGTTACCGCCAAAACAAAACAATTACCTTGCGTAGAAAGCGGTAATGGACCAATGAGATCCGTCGAAATTACTTCCCAAGGACGAGAAATATTTCTTTTATACATAACGCCGTAAGGCAGACGTTGTTCAGGCTTCTGAGCTTGACACACTTGACAGCCCCTAACATATTTAGCAATATCGCTGCTCATACCAGGTCAAAAATATGATTGCGCTATACGTTTCCATGTTTTATAGAACTCCAGATGTCCTGCTGTAGGCGCATCGTGATTCTCAAGGAACACTGCCCTCCTTAAACTTTTAGGTACCTACAATTTCCAATTCGAAACATTATCATATACTGGTTTTCCATCATCTACCAATTTATAAATTTCATTATTTATAATATCCCATCTCGGATATTTTTCAGGGTTCAGTAATATTTTTTGTTTTAAATTTTTATACCAATAATCTTCATCTCTTTGAGTTACGTCAATTAAACAAATAGCCCTAGATAATGCATCTGGGACTTTGTGATCGTTCCCTTTCCTATGTATAATGTTAAAGTTATAACCTTGCAAACGTAACGACCAGCGCGACAAGCGACCAGAGGCACCCTGTAATTTATGCAACCACAATAACGAAAAGTGATCTGTAATTACAGTAAATTTAACACCTTCAATATAGAGACGAAACTTTTCGATTCTCCAAATAACTGCCAAACATTCAAGCTCAGTAGCAGAAAATTTTTGTTCTTGCTTAGTAAGGCTACGACTAGCATAAGCAATAACTTTCTCTCCTTCATCAAACTCTTGAGTGAGGACACATCCTAACCCAACTTGTGAAGCGTCCGTCTGCAACGTAAACTTCCTCGAAAAATCAGGACAACTTAAGATAGGCGACGAAATGAGACATTGTTTAATATCCTGAAACGCTGCTTCAGTCTCAGAATCCCAGTGAAATTTGACATTTTTCCTTGTTAACCTAGTAAGAGGTGCAGTCCTACTGCTAAATCCTTCTACAAACCTCCTGTACCACGAGATCATACCGATAAACCTGCGAACCTCCTTCACTGATTTAGGAGCTGGATAATTAACCATACACTCAACTTTATCTGGATCAGCCCTTAACCCATTCTTGTCAACAACATACCCCAAATACTTTAATTGCGATTTAACAAATTCACACTTTTCTTTATTAACGGTTAAACCAGCTGCCAACAGCCGTTCAAAAACTTCACCAAAAACTTTCAAATGGGTGTCAAAATCAGGAGTGGCTACCAGAACATCATCCAAATAAACAGACACGTACGGGGATAATTCAGGTCCCAAAATAGTGTCAACTAAGCGTTGCCACGTAGCCGGAGCATTCTGTACACCATAGAGTAACCAAGTAAATTGGTATAATCCTTTACCTGGAACAGCAAATGCTGTTTTCTCCTTGCTGCTTTCCTCTAGACTTATTTGCCAATACGCTGATTTAAGATCGATAGTGGATAAAAACTTTGCATCGCGCAACCGATCAAGTATATTAGAAATGTACGGCAACGGATATGCGTTAGGTTTCGTCACACTGTTCACCTTACGGAAATCAATACAAAAACAATATTCCCTACTTGGCTTTTTAACTAGAATCACCGGTGAACTCCATTGTGATGTAGATCTTTCTATGACCCCATCTCCAACATCTTATCAACCTCTTCATTAATCACACTCTGAATATAAGGGGATACCGGATAATATTACTGCTTTATTGGTGCACTATTACCTGTATTAATAATATGGCTAACACCTTTAGCACAACCTAAACCCTTATGCATACGAGAGAAAAAACGATCCTATTAATGTATCAAGTGAATTTTTTTTTTGAACATTATTCAGTTCATCTTTAGCACAGATTGAGTTAACCTTAACATTTTCTTGAAAACTCCAAGTATTAAACGAAAAAGAAGGCAAAATATCCATCGACCTCCAAAAATCAACACCTAAAATGATATCTTTTACAACATCAGGCATAACAAGAGCTTTTATTAATTTCACTTTACCTGATAATTTAATTGGTAACTGAACTACACCTACAATATTACAAGATCGACCATCTGCAATCTGAGCTGACTGGACCGAACGTTGCAAATTTAACCCACATTCTTTAAATAGTTGCCATCCTGGACCACCGATTATAGTTTGTGATGCACCAGAATCTAGTAAAGCCGTAAATTTTAAATCATACATTTCAATATTTAAATAAGGTCTAGGATCACCTTACTTTAAATTTAAACAACTCATAATTTTAGTTTTCTGAAATTCCTTCCTAACCAGACTCAACCAACTCTTCCACGAGGGATCTACCGGCTTTGAGTAAAGAGACGGTAACCGGTAACTATTCGACCTTTTTTTTTCATTTCTCGAACAATTACTACATGAAAATGTAGTAACATCTGGTTTGCCACAGCAAAAACAAAATTTACCCTGTCGCGGTTTAGTACAAACTTTAAACCTGTGACCTATTTCTTTACAGCTCCAACAATAAATAGTATCACTTTGTTTTAAAATAGGAGAGACTTTAGTTTCAACTTTTACCTCAGCCAACGCTAAGTCAGGTTCTAAAAGTTTAGACGTAGTTGCACCACCTGTTTTACGATTAGACGCCACTTGTTTGTTTAATTCTAACTTCTTACACAAATGTAAAAGTTCAATAACGTTAGAATATTCTTGTAGACCAAGCGAGTGAATATAGTAAGGGTGGATATTTCGAGATAATATAGATAATTTTTCTTCTTCAGAAATTGGCTTTGTTCGACGTTGAAATAAATTTATCATACAAGCACAATAATTTCCAACGCGTTCCTGTGGTCCCTGAACTTTAGCTCTAATTTCTTTTAACAATTCAAAATCATAATCAAAAGGCAAATATTCTTCCATAAGCTGGTCTAGAAAAATTTTCCAACTTTTAATGCTATTACGTACCGACCTATACCAAATAAGTGCGCTTCCTTCAAGTATGTCAATTATAGAATTAAGCATAATTGTTTCTGAAATATTTCTGGCTAGGCGATACTCTTCAAGACGTTCAATAAATGCATTTACACTAAGTCCCTGATTATCTCCACTAAACGTTATACCCCAACACCCAACAGGTTCCGTTTCCATTGTTATATTTGTAACAGTATTAGGTAATAAAGTTGATGGATTTTCAGTGGCTGAGGATGTCTCGGTGGAATTAATTAAAAATAGAGTCAGAAATAACATGACCAGATAAACCCTTTTCTTATAAACATTTTTCCACCTTACATAATCGTTCAACCAATAAATTAATTTTACCTTTATCCTCCCGAGTAGAAGATTGCTCTAAGCGACATACTCTACTAAAAAGATGCTTTAGTTTAGCTTGAATACCTTTAAATCCTGAGCTAGCTGTAGTTCCCGCGAAGCGTCGCCGTGGATCAATGTAGTAAGTGTAAGACTACGGATCCCAAGGTCCCGGGTTCAAATCCCGACACGGCCAACTGCTTGAAAAATGGCAGGTGAGCATTTTCACAAAAATTACGCCCTCGTTTGGATGAGAGGTTAAATGGAGGTCGCGTGTGTGAGTGTTGTCACGCACGTTGAAAATCCCTACCTTGCCTGGAACGGCAAGGGTTCGGCAAAATTCTAAATTTCCAGGCAACAAAAAACTCACCTCCTGGCCAATGTAGTACCTACAGGTAGAGCATTGGAAATGTAAATGAACTGTAGTTCCCGCGAATGACAATATAAAGGATTCTAAAACATTAATTTTATTTGTACATATTTCTATTTCATTATCGATATCAATTATAAATGAAGGATGAGTTACTAGACTACCAAAATCTTTATTATCTGTTAATTCCCTTAATTTCTTTCGCATGCTACTGACTGTTTTACCTGAAACTTTTGTTTCACCTCTCACGTGTAGCTCGTATATAAGTTCATCCCGCTGCAATCTGTAGGGATCCATTTTATATACCAAAAATAATTTATAACTAGTGGGTGTCTGTCAACATACAAACCCGCCCCTTCCAAAAAAAATAGTTGCAACCTGCAATCTATAGGCTAAAAGTACCTTAAATCTACGCTACGAGCGTTAATATATGTTGAGCACAAAAAATAAAAGTCCGGTGCCAGTTGAGTTAAATCTGTTGGCCATCAGTTTCCTTTATGCCACCCCTTTTCCGATCTCCCAGAGAAAAGGCAGTCACCATACACAGTGGAATAGGATAAGGTTTGTTACGTTTCGAAAATCGGCATTAGACATTTTTAGTTTAGTTTTGATACGCGGGAGTTTCACGCCATTAATTTGAAAGACTTGGCGCGTGTATTTCCGTCACGTCAGAAGTGCGTTGCGCGGAGATTCGCGTCAACGCGTGTGGGGAAAAAGTGGGGAGTTTTCCGGAAAGACGCTGGGACGGGGACTTTTCCTTTGAACATCGACAAGAGTGGTATTGGGTCTGGTATCGTATCGTATCTTATCTTTGATTATGTAGATTTCCTTTGCCTTATTTGATTGTCGTTCCTATAAACCTGTTCCTGTCGTTCCCTACATATAGGTAGAAGAAGATACTAATTTGAAAGCAACCTGGCCTGACATTATAATTTGAATAAGGGCCGCTATACTTGCGGCCACGTCCCCAATGCTCCACCCGGAGGTACTACATTGGGTTTAAACGCGAAAATAACCGTGCTTCTTATTAATCCTAACTTCATAATTAATCCACCCTAAATAAAAATCTAAATAAAAATCTAACAAACCTAAAATCTAACAAACCTAACAAACTCTAACAATCTAACAAACCTAAAAATCTGACAAACTGAAACAAAAACTAAAAACAAAAACTAAAACATTTAAATAATGGTATCCCTAGCGCTGACCTTGGAGTGTACCCGATCAACAAGACACAAGCAAAAATGAGAGGGGGAGGGATCCGTAATACCGGATAGCAGACGCCGGCTCTGCTTACCAGTGCGACCTGAAGGGTCGACTTAAAACTATCCAAATCTTCCTTCCTCTCTGGTTATTTATGTTTCCCCCCCAGTATGTACTCTTGGCATTGAAATCCCTGACCACGATAACCTCTTTTTTGGTTTTTACTATAACCTGATTGATGTCCTCCAAATGCCTCTTATATTCGTCGATTCCACAGTTAGGGCTGATGTACACCGAAAGTAGCACTAAGGTCTCGGTATACACTGCCACGAAACAGGTACCACTTTTATATTTAATTTTGCCGTCTTTTGAATGGCGTTCCTTATTTACTCGCGTAATCGCAGCTGTCTTGGTTTCATTAATATAGTAGTTTGTTTTCTTGCGTATTTTGATATTCGGCTCGCTAATTACAATATAGTCACACTTATTTTGAGTAGCTACCACTTCCGCCAAGTTTTGAGCTGTACGATTCCTGTTTACGTTTATTTGTATGAATTTGGTCATAAAATTAGATTTTGGTGTTACAACATTAATAGACTATCACAATTAAAATTTCATATGTATCACAGTTTACTTTATATCACAGATTCCTATCACAGATTACTATCACAAATTACTATCACCATTTTCTATCACAATGTTATGCTCTTTTCGCCATCCTGTTTTGTTTTCGCCAATGCTCTTCTGAAAACGTCACATCTTCCTCCTTATGGCATATGGCCGGATAATTTGCACAGTAAGCAAAATTCCTCTTTGCCACATTTCTTAGCCATATACCCGTTTTGTCCACATCTACGGCACATATCATGCCTGTCGGGTCCTCTGCAGGTTTTAGATGTGTGACCATGAGCCCAACATCTATAGCAAGTTTCCACCAGCACCCTCTTTTCTGAGCGACACGAGGTAAGCCCTATACGTAGATACGATTTGGTTAAACCGAACCTCTGTAAATACGCCTTTAGGGCGCCGTGGCCTGTTATCAACTGCACCATTTTGTGATCGAGCTTAACCTCGATCCTACCTCTAGCTTCTATGCTCGGTATGAATTTGTGGGTCAACCTGCCCGTGGCAGCGTTATTCCACCTCTCTTCCCATTGTTGAATTGACTTTTCGCGCAGTTTCCTTTTAATATGGGACCTGGCCTGACAGCAGCCCACGCCCCGGAGTCGCTAGCCGAAGCAATCCTGATAGAGGTCGCAGCCGCCATCTATAAATTATCTTGAAGGGAGCCACGAGCAACCCTGAAGGAAGTGATTCTGTAGGAAGCTGTACCTATTCATGTGAGTGCCCCGTTTTTTATAATCCATTTTATGAATTTTGAATGTTTCGTCATTACGTGTAATAATTTGCATATTGTGTGACTTCATTGACAGATGGGCGCGCTAATTTCCATATTATAGATTAGCGTTACCAACTGCTGTTGTGTCGCATATACCGCGTCGACGGTAATGTAAGAATGACACATAAATGTAAGAATTGGTGCCTTCAACGTGTTTTTAGGTTGTAATATTTCTTTTATGGCTTTACAATGTATTAATTAACGTCATCTATAGCTTTTTTACTTAAAAAAAATAAAAAAAAATAAATTATCTAATTTTCTAATATCTATTGACCTTAAAAGTTTAGGTTGGTACTTTGGAACTCACTAGAGATTTTCCTAAAATGACATGTCAGCTGTTGTGATGATTTGGTATAAACCGCCATTTTGGGCTATTAAAATTTATAGCTTATCTTAAAATGTTTTGTTAGTTTAATTAATTTCTTCCAACTTTAAATGTTGTGTACCTTTTTAACTTGAATTGAGTTAAATAATTGTATAGTTTGTTTTTTGAAATGGAATTGAAGTGTTTTCCTTCAGCAGTGTATATACAGTATAATAATAACCTCACTTACATACATGGTTGCATCATATAATTTTGAATGTAAGTATTTTTAATTATAAGTAAACAGCTTATTTTTCTAACTATTATGAAGGAAAAGTGAAAGTTTTTTTAAAAAAATGCTATAAAATGCAGTTAAAATAATCACTTTATTTATGAAATTTTTTTAACTTATCTCAATTTGTTTTTGGAAAGATTTTGCCTTTAAATAAATTTAACGTAACGAATTGAAGTTTTGTATACCGTTTATTATCTTCTGAATTACTATAGTATCGCATATTTTGTATTCTTTTGTCTCAAATATTATTTCAAAATGAATATCACACATCTTAAGTCTTTGGAGCTGATTTACGAAATTGAATGTAGAAACATTACCCCTACGTCTCATCAAAATGATAGACGATTGCAACTTAAAGCCATTCTAGACCAAGAAACAAAAGGCCTACCTATTTCTAAAAAAATTGTTTTCGATTTAACGCAAAATGTGTCTGAAATTAAGCAATCCCTTAAAGATATAACTAATATAATAAACAAGATTGACCCCGGCTCAGGCGAGATCGAATTAAAACGTCTGGCTTCCCGTATAATTCACCTTAAGCAGGGTATAGACTTGTGTTTATTTGACAATGAACAAGCGAACCAAGCTAAACAAACTTTCTTATCGGATATCTTGTTACTTGAAGGAATAGTTCTTGAGAGACTCAATCCAAATGCAGACACAGATATATCTCTACTTTTATCAAATCTCGTAATTTCTTCAGTTCTACCATTAGGAAAATCCATACCTGTATATAAATGAGGTTTAACTTTTCAAGGTTTCGACTCTCAAATTTCTTTAATGTCTTTCCTTGACAGGATTAACGATTTCAGAATCTCACGCAAATGTACCGACCAGGATTTATTTGTTTCAACGGGTGAATTGTTCTCCGATTCTGCGTTGATCTGGTACCGTAACGTTAGAGATCAAATTTTTACCTGGGAGGAGTTAGTTGCGTGTTTAAAACGGGACTTCCTACCCCATGGTTATATTACCGACCTTTGGAATGAGATACGGAATCGAACCCAAGGACCTGACAAAAATGTTATTTCCTTTATTACCTCAATAGAAGCCTTATATAGTAGACTTGACAATAAACCTTCAGAATTTGAAATTATCGATCAGTTACGTAGAAATTTAAATCCTTATTTTTCCGAATGTCCAGCGTTACAACACATTTCTTCCTTAGCTCACTTCAAAGATTTATGTCGTTCGCTTAAAGAAGTAAAGTTAAGAGTTGATAAATACCGCCCCCCTCCCCCAGAAAAACAATCTGGCCTTTTAGAACCCGATTTAGCGTGTCAAGTTCAAACTTCTTATAAAGTATCTACCCTTAATGTTCCTTCTACTTCAACAAATAACTTACTTACCTGTTGGAACTGAGAGAAAGTGGACATAATTACAACGTTTGTACATACCCCAAAAATATTTTTGTTATGGCTGTGGTCGCGCTAATATCTACAAATCTAACTGCACGAATTGTAATCCTAACGTATCGGGAAACTATCGTCGAGATATTCCTACCCAGGGCGTGAATATCTCAAGGAATCAAAATCGTCCTCAACACCAATCATTCAACGGACCCAGACGTCAATAAATTTAAACCATAAAACTACCTCTAACGCTGTACCTTTATTAAATTTCTCTAACAATAATATCGCTACTGTTAATGTACAAAATGCCTTGCCTTCTTTAAAAGAATTATGTTATACTACTCCGTCAGAGTGGTCTAATTGGCTACAAACCGTTAATTCTTTTTACCATAAAAAGTCTGCTGCGTTACAACTTGTTTAAAAACCCTTTGATAACCGTCCACATTTACCCATCTCGATTGGTTCCTTTAATGTAATAGCTTTACTGGACACAGGTTTCTCATGCTCCCTTATAAATAACGAAGGTCTACAACAATTATTTAAACAAAATATTAAAATTCAAATTGTTCCCGAAAAAACTTCTATAAATTTAGCTGACGATAATCAAATATATGTAACCGGTTCTCTTAAATTAAAAATTCGAGTAGAATCACTTGAACGTGAGGTTCCATTTTTGATTGTACCTACATTAGCTTATCCTTTCATACTAGGTGTAGACTTTTGCAAACTTTTTAATTTGTCGCTTTACTTCCAGGATTTTTCTTGGCAAACTTCCCTTAAAACAAATTCCTGTGCATCTGCAGGAATATCTAACAAAATTTCTCTTACCGATTTCCAAAATGTAATTCTTAACTGTACAATCGACAAATTTCGTAAACTTAATACCTCTGAACTTGGTTGCGTTACTACTGCAACACATGTTATCTCTACAGGTAATGCCCTCCCTTTTAAGCAACGTCAATATCCGTTATCGCCTGCATTACAAAAGCATTTGCATTCCAAAATAGATAAAATGTTAGAATCTGGTGTTATCTCTTCCCCCAGTGCTACAGGTGCTACGAGTACGGCCATAGATCGATGGAGTGCAGGGAGAAGGTACAGTGGTGCGGTAACTGTGCCGAAGTCGGACACGAGTTCAAGAATTGCCGGAGGGTAATCCCCTGCTGTGTGATTTGCGCTAGGGCAAACGACAGAACTGGCGGTGGTGCGAAGGTCGATACGCGCCACGACGCCAAGTCGAGTAGATGCCCCACGATGCTGAGATTGAAGAACGCAATCACACGGAACATCGATTATGGACCGTGAAGAAAAAGATAGATTTAAAAGAAGCAAGAAGATAAAATTCGCGCAATTAAATCTCGGGAAAGGAAAAGGGGCTACAAATAACTTCGTAAAGTTATTCAGCGAAAATAATATCGACATCGGGTTTATACAGGAACCGCACCTGTATAGCCACAAAATAACAGGTTTTGGGAAGGGGTTACCGTTTTAAACGCAAACAGCGAAAGACCGCGTAGCGGATAATAATAAATAACGGGACGTGCGCCGGAATAATCCTAAACAATCTGTCGAATGAGTTCATAACCACCGCAGAAATAAAAACGGGATTGCATACGTTTTACGTGATAAGCACTTACCTTCCGCCGATCGATTCCGGCGGAGAATCCTCAAACAGAGGATTTAATAAATCAACTTGAAGGAATTCTTCGTAAAATCGGTAGAAATAGAAATTTAATTATCGCGGGAGACTTTAATGCTAAGTCGCCATTGTGGGGCAGCCCTATCGAAGACGATAGAGGCTCGTAGGTTGCTGATCTTTTACGGATGGGACCTTAGTGTGATAAACACTAATGATTCACCTACGTTTGAGACGCATAGAGGCAGCAGTTTTATAGATATTACTACAGTCTCGCACGAAATGTTAGAAACGATTTGTAATTGGAAACTAAGGTCGGACGAGGAAACGCTCTCTGACCATAAATTAATAACATGGGACGTTGAGACCAAAACAAGCACAAACGAGCAGCTAACTATATTTCCGCGGTTCTGTAATAAAAAGCAAATTGGAAGCGGTTTAAAGAAAATTTGGCGAAAGTATCCCTGCGCTCGAAAATGAGCTATTTAACTGCCGAGAGGCAGACGAAGTAGAAACACTCGCGAAAAAATTGAACGACGCGGTGGTAGACGCGTCGTCGTATTCCATGCCGCAAAAGAAAACATTTAAAGACAGCGTACCCTGGTGGACCCGGGAACTAACCACCAAGCGGGCAGAAACGCGTAACCTAAGGCGCCGCTATCAACGCGCCTCGGGAGAAATAAGAGAACAACGGAGAATAGAATATAATCAAAGTTACCGCGAATATAAAATATTAATAGAAGAAACGCGAACGAATAAATTTAAAGAATTCTGCACGCAAAACTCACAGAAAGAACCCTGGGGAACCGCATACCGCGTAATTAGAGGAAAACAACAAAAAATCGCGCTCAGTAATATAAAGAAAACAAATGGCGAATACACGGAAGGTTTTAAAACCACAGCGGAATATTTACTAGAGAAATTTTTCCCATCGGATAATCCCGAGGGGGATGAAGGGTCGCACGATTTAGTACGTCGGGAAGCTGCAGAGGCGCAAGGAACAGGTGCCGATAAGGCAATCCTAGTTCACGAGGTGGTCAGGGCTCTTAGGAGGATGAACCCTAAGAAGGCACCGGGGCATGATGGAATCACCTCAGACGCAGCTCTGCAGGCGTGCCTGTTAGCCCCGTGTATCTTTGTTGGGTTGTTTAATCTTTGTTTAGAAAGGGCGTTTTCCGCGTTGCTGGAAAATCCAGAATGTGAAATTTATACCCAAACCAAAAAAGACGGATACGTCAGATCCGGGCAGCTATCGCCCAATTAGCTTGCTACCGGTGCTGGGGAAAGTTTTAGATCGCGTTATGACTACGCGTGTTGAGCACCTAGTGCGAGACAGCGGCGGTTTTAATAACCGACAGTTTGGTTTCGTGGAGGGCAAGTCGACTATCGACGCGTTAGAGTTCGTTGTCGGGGAAATTAAGCAGGCAAGAGATGCTAAAGAGTACTGTGTCGTTGTTGCTTTGGACATTTCAGGAGCATTTGATACTGCCTGGTGGCCATTAATCGTTTGCGAGTTAGATCGTAGGGATTGTCCGCGAAACTTGATGTCTTTGGTCAAGAGCTATTTCTCGAGGCGATTGGCACAGGTCGAAATTCCGGGTGAAGTTCTGTCGCGTGAGGTTGAAAGGGGATGCCCGTAAGGGTCATTCTGGTCCCACATTTTGGAAGTTGTTGTATGAGAGCATCTTTAGGGTCAAGTTGCCCGCAGGATGCTCAATCGTTGGGTTTGCAGATGACACGCTTTTAATTGTAAGATCGAGATTGCTAATGGATATGCGCACAAAACCGAACGAGGCGCTTAATAAATTACACGAATGGTCGCAGGCGGTAAAATTAAAATTTAACACGGCGAAGTCAGAGGCGCTTTATTTCGGCACGAAACCAGGACAGAGACCTCCTAGGTTAGAGCTAGGAGGGGAGAAAATCCCGTTTAAAGATTGTATTACCTACCTCGGCGTCAAGATCGACAATAAATTAAATTGGAAAGCACACGTACAATACGTAAAAAGTAAGGGCGGCGAAATATCAAATAAAATGATGGCGGCGGCTAAAATAAAGTGGGGTTTCAGGGGCGAATCGCTGAGGACGGTTTATACCGGAACAATTGAGCCGGCAATACTGTACGCAGCTTCTGTATGGGCAGAAGGTTGTAAAGTCCGGGAGATGCGTCAATTAACGAGCGTACAACGCATAACCGCGGTAAAAGCGGCGAGGGCGTACAGGACCACCTCCACGGAGGCTGTCCTGGTGATCAGTAGGACTCTCCCTATCGAATATGTCGTTAGGGAGATTAGAGATAGGCGATTAATAAATATAGGAAAAGGGCGCGAAATTATCGAAGATCTTAATCTTGGTAATAGGGAAATTGCAAGAAAGATCGTTGTATCTGAGTTGGGGCACCCGGCTGATATTAGAGGAATCGAGTTTGTCGAAGGTGATGAGGACGCGATGGGTATCAGAATTTATACGGACGGTTCACGTATGGACGATGGGCAAGCAGGCGCGGCGTTTGTCGTGTATAAGCAGGAAAGGGAGTTGTTTCGGTTTCAAACCAAACTCGCGAACTGGTGCACTATCTTCCAGTGCGAATTGGTAGCCATACGAGAGGCTATCGTTTACGTAATAAACCATACGGGCAGAGACGAGTATTATATAATCAGTGACAGTAAATCGGCGCTGACAGCTTTAACAAACATGAACACCTCGACAGACCTCCAAGCGGACGTCTGGAGGATAGCGCGTACGGCGCTCGAGTTTCGACGTTTAAAGTTCTGTTGGGTTAGGTCGCACAATGGTAACGTAGGAAACGATAGGGTTGATAAATTAGCTAAAGAAGCCGCGACGGGAGACTTTCGAATATCACATTCGTCAATACCGAAGTCTTTGATTAAAAGAAAGCTGCGCGGAAAATCAATTCGACAATGGGAAGAGAGGTGGAACAACGCTGTCACGGGCAGGTTGACCCACAAATTCATACCGAGCATAGAAGCTAGAGGTAGGATCGAGGTTAAGCTCTATCACAAAATGGTGCAGTTGATAACAGGGCACGGCGCCCTGAAGGCGTATTTACAAAGGTTCGGGCTAACCAACAGCAACCGCTGCGAATGCGGTGAGGGCGCGGAAAGCGCAGAGCACGTGCTCTTCGACTGCCCGCTTGAGGCGGGAAATCGAGGGTTGGCTGATAGCAAACTAGCTATCTTAGGTCTGGCATGGCGAAAGAGCCTAGAGGAAGTCGGGGAAGTGGTTAACCAGAAGGCGTTCTGGACAGCCTTAAAAGAATTCGCGGGAAGGGTCGCGAGATTAGACAATGATAACCGCGTGTAAAATTCGGTGGGGTCGGTGGGAGGATTGGAAAATTTTAGATTGACTTGGCGTGAGTAAGGATACGAGCATAGATATAACCAAAACCTGATATTAAAATAATAATAATAAAAAAAAAAATTAATAATAATAATAATAATAAAATAACATGATAATTATACCCAAATGTCCAATATGCACGAGAAACCCCCACACCATTAATACAATCACTGCCTATCTTCATAATTATGTGCGGAAAATCGGGAAATCGGGAATAAATAATAACAAATAAACAATAACAAATAAATCAGAAACCCTCATTAAATTAAATCAATAAAATAAACAAAGATAATAAAATAGAGTGAAAACGCGCATCCCCCCCAAGACTTAAAAGTGAAGTGATAGTGATAGTGATTGTGATCCCCCCAAGAACATTTAGTGCATACCCACCAGGACTTTAGCAGTGCACCCTATCCCCCCCTTAGAAGTAAGTTACAGTTAGATGTAGGCAGACGACCAGATCTTCGGATGCTGGAGAATTTTATTATCGAGGTAAGATTTAAATTGTGGCGGCTGTACTCGCACAAGCATTGATTTACATTAATTAGTAGTTTTGGAAATAATTTAACAAGCACGTTTGGTGTGTAAAGGCGCTAGCCGACATAATGCTTGTGCGAGTGCACCTGATAAATGGGGTGATGCTTTTGCTATTTTGTGCACTGCTATATGCTTAAGGCTTAACGCTTATTAAACATTTATTTATATATTTACATAATCGTATTTATTTATATTTTATATTTACCACTATATTTATTTATTTATTAGCATGTATTGTAGTATTATGTGGATTATTTGTTTTGTTTGACGTTCTGTCGCCATTTTGATTGCAGTATATAATTGGGAAGGAAGAGTAGAGTTGTGAAGATTGTAGTCATAATATAAATCAGTTAGGGAATGATAGGGAAAGTTAGGGATGGATTTAAATTAGTTAGCTAGATTTGGATAGTTTTAAGACGACCCTTCAGGTCGCACTGGTAAGCAGAACCGGCGTCTGCTATCCGGTATTACGGATCCCTCCCCCTCTCATTTTTGCTTGTGTCTTGTTGATCGGGTACACTCGAAAGTCAGCGCTAGGGATACCATTATTTACAACCCTGTTTTTAGTTTTTGTTTTGTTTTTGTTTCAGTTTTGTCAGATTTTTAGGTTTGTTAGATTGTTAGAGTTTGTTAGGTTGGTTAGATTTTTAGGTTTGTTAGATTCTTATTTAGTTTTTATTTAGGGTGGATCAACAATGAAGTTAGTATAAATTAGAAGCACGTTATTTTTCGCGTTTAAACCCAATGTAGTACCTCCGGGTGGAGCATTGGGGACGTGGCCGCAAGTATAGCGGCCCTTATTCAAATTATAATGTTATCTCTCCCTCAAATTCACCATGGGTGTCTCCCGTATTATTAGTCCGGAAGGAAAATGACAAATGGCGTGTTTGTTTTGATGGCAGAAAGCTGAATTCTGTAACTGTCTGTGATGCTTATCCTCTACCTAGAACTGACTCAATTTTAAGCCGGCTTGGAAACGCAAAATTTATCTCATCTATCGATCTTAGACAAGCTTTTTATCAGATACCCCTCGATTTACCTTCCCGTCCTAAAACTGATTTTTGCGTTCCAGGCTGAGGTCTTTTCGAATATAATTTTTTGCCATTTGGTCTCTGTAACGCACCACAAACCCTACAACGTATTATGGATCAAACGTTAGGTCCTATCTTACATCAGGAACGTGCCTTTGTATTTTTAGATGATATTTTAGTTATCTCAAGTTCCTTTGATGAACATATCGCCACATTAAATGAAGTTGAAGAACGCCTAAATGCAGCAGGTTTTAAGATTAGGTTAGGTTAGGTTAGGCTAGACTAGGTTAGGTTAGGTTAGGTTAGGTTAGGTTAGGTTAGGTTAACTCTGCCTGTGGCGGGGTGGGTGATGCACGTATGTGGCACACGCATCCAGTAGGGCTGCAGCCGGTCCCAAGCCCGGATAAAAGAGGAGGGGTTTAATTTCTAAGATCTACCTGGATTCATAGGTACGCTCTTGTACTTATCTTTGGGTAAAGCTTTTATCTTTCTTATCAGGGGTCAACTTTCTATTCTTTTACTATCGGCCCCGACTCTATTTTCTTCGGCCCTGATTGGCTATTAGGTTTACCGAGGGCGGACGGGCCATTTTCCTTTCCTTTCTTTCTTTTCTAAAGACGCTTATTCAAACCTGGACAAGATTTTGGACACGGCGGGACACAAAGTTCCAAAGGAACTGACGAGAGTGCTGGTGCCACGGCGTGTAAGATCGGAGGGGAGAAAAGAAAAAGTGCCCCGATGAAGACTCCAAGCGTCCGTTGGGCCCCCTGCGATGGCAAGCGCCTAGAGGGGTGCCCACGCTGTCGGAGGCGTGGGAGCCTTGAAAGCCAAGGTGAGTAGGGCCCTGAGTCCCAGGGAGATGTTTCTTCCTCCCATACGGGACATAACCGGGTTAGGCGGGGGAACTCGCCGCGGTTTTACCGTGGGTATACCCAATCCGGAGAGCCCTTCTAGGAAAGGGAGTGGAACATCATGGATGATGTTTTTAAAGAGGACCCATCCTCTGAAATGGGAACAGACAAGAAAAAGAAGAGTAATGTAGAGACTATCAAGACTACTAGTAGGTAGATAGGGCCGGTCCTAATTCAAAACGCGACAGACGTATTTTCCATGTGTAAAATACGTATGTCACGTTTTGAATTAGGACCGGCCCTATATAATTTCAATGTAAAATAGTTGTGAAAACATTTCAATGTAAAATAGTTGTGAAAACTGTTACGTGCCAATTGCCACTTAAACATTGTTTCTAGGTTAAGTTTTGATGTACGGGAGTTTCGCGCCAAAATTTCAAAAGGCGCGGTGCGCGGGAATTTTAAATAGACTAGGCGTGTACTTCCGTACGTCATAGTAGTGCATTTGCGCAAATCGTGCAATGCTAGAGGGGTAGACGAATAACTTCGTGCGGATGTAAAAAAGACAAAGAGTGGGGACAAAGTGGGGAGAATTTTCCTTTTTTCTCTAGAACGTGGCCTTTTGCCTTGGTTCTTGGAGTGGAGTGGTCGTTTTGTGGTGACGTATCGTAGCTTTACCTATGTAGAGTTCCCTTGCTTGCTTATCTTTTGTTTGTCGTACCTTATACCTTTTTTCCGTCATTCCCTGCATAGGTAGGTGATGAATCTGCAACCTTAAGCGAAACTGGACTCCACGACCTTGATGTCCATGCCCCGCTAGCAGCTCCGGAGGAATCACCATCTTTAATCCCTCCGGGATGTAGCCGGATGGACTTCAATAGAGGCCTACCCTAGCGCAACTTTGTGCGAATGCCGGATTTTTGATGTAAGTAGATTATTAGCTAATTTGTTTGCTTTTATCGTGTTTAATTATGTAAATTTCCGATTATTGCGCAATATACCTTTTGTATCGGTGACGTCATGGTAGTTGGCCACGCGGAACCTGTCATAAGGTTCGCGCTTCCGGCCGCCAGGGCGAGTTATGTATCCCCCAATTACCTATATATATATATATATATATATATATATATATATATATATATTGATATATTGAATCTAATAAGAATTATTAGAAATTATTAAGTAAAAGTATAAGTTCAATGCAACATTGTAACACAAGGATAACCCAGAGAGGTTATCGACAGTTCATGAGAACGGAATGCAATTTTGCATCCGTGAGGGCAGTGATACTGCAGGTGGCAGGTCACAGGCGGTCAACAGACCGCAATTACTTAGAATTAAGTTGTTACATTGTAATAAAGTGTACAATTAAGAGAAACGCAGACATGAGATCTGCAAGTTCCCACAGCCGTGTGGAGGGCAGGTTATTATAAAAGGCCCGGGAGCTCAATGCCCGGCAGTCAGTCTTCGAACTCCATACTTCGTTGTTCAAGCTACTCACTAGTACAATAATTAATTTTAGTATTATGTACAAGTTAATCTAAATTTCATCAAATAAATGTGTTAAGAGTTTGAAATTGTTTTTTAAAAACAAAGCTCCAAAGGCCCGAACCTTAACTGGCGCAGTCGGTAGGATGTCAAAAGGGCACTGAAAATCCAAAAATCGGAAGATTGGTGACCAAGAATTTTAATTCGAAATTTTGGCAGAACCCAAACCAAGTTGGACAAGGAACAAAAATCGTCTAAGGCCAACAAACAAATCAAGGTGGACAAGATACAGAATCGATCGAACCTACCAAAGAAACAGATAAAATTAATGTAAGTTCATTTCCATAACTTTTTTTTAACCAAAAACTATAATTGATATATGCTAGTATTATTATTTTATTTATCATTGTTTTATGTATTTTATATTATGAATATTTTTTGAAAATAGTTCAAAGTGAATTATTTTCAAAACGAGAAAGTATTAACCTATGAGACGAATGTTAAAGAGATATTTTTTTCTTCTTTCTTTAAAAAGCAAATGAGACTTGAATTTTAAAAAGAGATTTTCTTTTAAAAAGTAAATGAGAATTAATATTAAGAGATTCTTACCATAATTAATAGAACGAACTCAAAATAATCCAAAAATAAACAGGCGCACATTCAATAACACCAAAATAAGAAACATTAATTACCGCGATTCAAACCACGCTATAAACCGGTAAGCTAACGCAATTCAATTTCAAAGCTAATTCGAACAAGCAGTACCGAACGATAATTAAAACCATTGACCTCTATAATACTGAATAAATCATAAGAACTCTGCATTAACTAAAAATACGGTAACTTAAAACCACCTAAGAAAACAAAGATCGCATCTTTTATACACTTAGAACCTCAGAGAAGTGCAATAACTTTCAACTTTCAGTCCTAAAGTATAGCTTCAACAACGCAATATCATTATTACCTTAAAGAAATAGCTTTCAGAATCCTTCACACAACGCAATTTGCATCATAAGTACTAAATCTATCACGACATAATAAAGCAACGCAGTTTTTGCATTTAATACCCACAAGTAATCAATCCATAAAAGCAACATTATAAGTAATTAAATACATCACGGAATTATAGAAGCGCATGAAAATTACACCACAACACTCTATAAATAATTTGCAGTACAAACACGGTATAAAATCTAAACGTCTTTCAATTAATTAATCAGCATTTATAAAGTGCATTATTCCAATACGAATACAGAATAACGCTAAAACGTTATCATACAAGGAAATAAAACGCTCATAATTACACCTGAAGACGCGCATAACAGAGAGTTCAATTACAAGTCGTGAACACCGAGATATTTAAGACGTAACACTTTTCGCAAAGCATTAGCAAGTAAATTAGTAATTCCTATAAATTGAAATAACACCTGTAAGTGCAATTACCTCAACGTACGTGACAAAGTAACAAAGATTACATCCTTTAGTATTCAATTTCAACAATAAAGTGCAAAAGCAATTAACCTCAAGTTATATTTAGAATATAAGACAAAGTAAAAGCTGCATAAAAACAGGCAAATCCAAGACTACGGTAAATAAATTCAACATTATTGAATACAGATCTCACAAGTACATCACCGCATTGTGTAATTAAATATAAATAACAACGACTACGATTTTAAAAATAACCAAACGCAGTCTAAACTCAAAATTAATAAATCAAAACCAAAATTAATACTACAAGTACGAAATTAATCTCAAATTTTTACCAAATTTTTATTTACCCAATCTAATTGAAAAATTAACAAACCAAAACCGAAGTTAACGTTTCAAATAGCTAAATCAACATTAATTTTTACAAAATTCGAAATTATTCAATCCAAAAGAGAAATTAATACATCCCAAGCATAATTAACGCTTCAAATAGCAAACCAACCCCAATTTTTACAAAATTTGAAATTTTACAACTCAAACGGAAAATTAATAAATCCGAAGCAAAAGTAACAATACAAATAGCGAAATAAACCTTAATTCAAAAAAAAAAATAATAAAAACAAAAAAAAATAATTTTTTTTTAAATTTCCCAAAAACCGAAAACAACCCTTAACCAACATGAGTAACACAGACTTGCGTCTCTATTTAGAGACAATACAGACATTCGATGGCACACAGGCCCATCTCTCAAATTTTATTGGAGCATGCGAAATGTTCCTAAAAACCTTCTACAAACCCGGAGATGACGCAAGAAATTCATTGCTTATACGCTTGGTAATAAGTAAACTAGCCGGAAGGGCACTAACCTTAATCGCCAGTAGGGACGACTTACAGGAATGGCAGGAGTTTAAACAACTACTAATTGCATATTTTGGGGACCAACGTAATATAAAATGCCTGGTACGAGACCTAATAAACCTTAGAATGGAACACAATCAATTACCCTACCAATTCGGAATGAAATGCCAAGACGTGAGAAGTTTAATACTAACCAAATTAAAAATCGAAGAACCCGATCAAAACGTTAGACATTTAAAAACAAAAATGTATGACGAAATGGCATTGGACACGTACATAAACGCTTTACCAGAACGACTATCGGATAAAATCAGATTCCAACGACCCAAAAATCTAGAAGAAGCTATGAGCCTAGTCATAGAAGAAGAAAATGTAATGTATTACCGCAACAGACTATACAATCCCAACGCGAATAAAAGTTATTCACCAATAAAAACTATACAAGCTACAAGACAAACAATCCCTCAACAAAAATTCACACCCTTTAACGCACAAACAAATCAACCGCGAAGTAATAACCCAAGTTTTAACAATACAAATTTTAATAATCAATATAAACATTTTTCAAAACGAACGTTTAACCCAACTTTTACGAAACCAGCATTCCAACCAAGATTTAATCAAAACTTAAACCAACAAAGACCAGTATTCAACGCAAACCTCAATAGAAATACACCAATGACTAATAATAATAACAACCCTAATAATTATTACAAACCAACACCAATGGATACCTCATCTGGTAACACTAGACAAAACACAAAAATAACACATATCCGACCAAACCCTCATCAGAAACGTAATTTTACATCGGAAGAATTATTTCATCAAGAAATAGAAAAATTTGACACTGACCAGAATAATGACATTGAGACACATACGAACAATGAAACAAACCATGCAGAAACTTACGAACGTGACGAACAATACGAAACTTACGAGGAGTATGATGAAGAAAACTCGAACTCAAATTTTCAAATGGACCCATTCATAGACAACCAAACTTAATAAACTTAAATAACATAAATCATTTAGTATTACCATATATAGAAATACCCCACGCCAAATTCAAACTATTAATTGACACCGGATCATCAAAAACATTAATTAGCCCCAGAACCGTACAAAAACATTATTTAGATTATGTAGAAAGAGAACCATTTAAAATTAAAACAGCCCATCAAACAACACTACACCAATTCGTAGCCAATATACCCTTACCGAGAACATTTAATGTTAAAATGAAACATAAATTTTGTGTATTCGAATTTAACGACAAATATGACGGATTAATCGGAATGGACCTTCTAAGAAAATTAGAGTCAACATTGACATTAAAAATCGCTTATTAAGGACAAAATACGGAAAAATTCCAATTAAATTTCAAAACACACAAGTTGAACAAAAATACACTATAGAACCCCGAACGGAAAGATAAATAAAAATCCCAGTAAAATCTAACAAAAATTTAGGAATAATAAATCATATGACATTTCAGCAAGGAGTAGAAACCCCAACCGCCTTAGTGCAAATAAAAGATAATTATGCAACCACAACAATATTAAATTCAAACGACTACCCGTAGAATTATCATTGACAGACCCAATTAACGTAGAAGAACTAAATTTTAACGAAATGGAAATAGACGAAAATTTAGAAAATAATTACAACCCAATAGAACATGACGAAATGTTAAGAGAAAATTTAACTAACATCCGCTTTAACACCGATATCAATCAAGAAGAAAAAAGAGCAATTAAGAACTTATGTTTTGAATACCGCGACATATTCCATTGCGAAGGAATACCATTAACATTCACCAACACAGTAAAACATAATATCGAGTTAACAGACAATAAACCAATCTTTACAAAAGCATATAGACTACCTCATGCAAGCCAAGAAGAAGCTGACAGACAAGTAGCAGACTTATTAGACCAAGACATAATCCAGCAATCCAATTCACCATGGAGCAGCCCCGTGTTAATAGTACCTAAGAAATTAGACGCAACCGGAAAAAGAAAGTACCGAATGGTAATAGACTATAGAAAGTTAAATGAAAAAACTGTAGATGACAAATACCCACTACCAAATATAACCGAAATTTTAGACAAATTAGGCAAATGCCAATATTTTACAACATTAGACCTAGCATCAGGATACCATCAGGTAGAGATGGAAGAAAAAGACATATCAAAAACAGCCTTCAGCACACCTAGAGGACATTATGAGTACAAACGAATGCCATTTGGATTAAAGAACGCACCCGCTACTTTCCAGAGAGTCATGGACAATATACTACAAGGAATACACAATGAAAAATGCCTTGTATACCTTGACGACATCATAGTTTATTCCACATCACTGGTAGAACACATAGAAAGATTGAAAGAAGTATTCGAAAGACTTAGACAAGCACATTTTAAAGTACAATTAGACAAAAGTGAATTTTTACAAAAACAAGTATCATTTTTAGGACATGTAATAACACCCCAAGGAGTAATGCCAAATCCAGACAAAACAAATGCAGTTCTAAATTATCCATTACCAAAAACAAACAAAGAAATTAAAGGATTTCTAGGACTTAGTGGTTACTACCGCAAATTCATTAAAGGTTACGCTCAGATAACCAAACCCCTGACAAATTGTTTAAAAAGGAAACAAAATTGAACACACCCCGGAATTTATTAAAGCCGTAGACAAAATTAAAACATATTAACAAATCACCCTGTATTAGAATACCCAGACTTTACAAAACCATTTATACTGACGACAGACGAATCGAATGTAGCATTAGGCGCAGTATTGAGCCAAGGAAAAGTAGGTAGCGATAAACCTATCAGCTACGCATCCAGAACCCTAAACGAAACCGAACAAAAATATAGTACCATAGAAAAAGAATTATTAGCCATAATTTGGGCAACAAAATATTTTAGACCTTATTTATACGGAAGAAAATTTTACATATACACCGATCATAGACCACTAGTATGGCTATGCAAACTGAAAGAACCAAATTCAAAATTACAAAGATGGAGAATCAGACTCGAAGAGTATGATTACGAAATTATATATAAAAAAGGAATTTATAACAATAACGCAGACGCTTTAAGCCGAATCCAACTCAATGCATTAGAAACGGAATCCATTATAGGAAACGTAGACGAAGAAGAAATAAGGGAAGATCCAGACGAGAGCGACACAATACATTCGACACAAAACGAAGAACCAAAAAACGCGATTAAAATTTTAAATGAAGCAATCGATATGAAACCCAACCAATTTATAATAACCGAAGTTTTAAATAACCCCAATCCAGTAAAATATACAAAAGTAGATAACAAAAAGATATACCAAATTCAAATAACTAAAGATGATAATGAGGAACAAATAATTAAAATTCTAAAAGAAAGCACCCCCGAGAAAAAACGATTTTATTTTTATTTCAATACCGAACATTTATACCAAAGATTTTCAGAATTATACATTAAACTATTCAATAACTCTGGACCTGAACTCATCAGATGTACTAGAAAACTAATAACACTAGACGACCCTGACGGAATAAACGATGTAATTAGAAATCAACACGAAGGAAAAACCAACCATCGTGGAATTAACGAAACAATAAAACAACTCATAAGACGTTATTATTTTAAAGACATGAAGGACTTGACCACAGATTTCATTAACCAATGCGAATTATGCGACAAAGCGAAATACGATAGGAAACCCCCAAAGATACCCTTAATGTTAACCAAAACACCCGACAAACCATTTCAAAAACTACATGCCGATACTCTAGTAGTAGAAGCTCAAAACTATCTGACAATTGTAGACGCATTCACAAAAATAGGCCAAGCAATACCAATCACATCCAAAAATAGCATTGACGTGACCCAAGGATTTTTACAATACTTCACAATTTACGGAACACCCGAATCAATTACTTTAGACAATGGTAGCGAATTCAAAAATGAGACAATTCAAAACACTTTAGAACTACACAAAATAAACATTCATTTCATAACGGAAAACCACCCTGAGTCAAACGGACTAATTGAACGATTACATTTAACCCTGTTAGAACAAATTCGATTATTAAGAATAAATTATAAAAAGGAACATATAACCAATTTAATGTCATACGCACTAATCGCCTATAATAACACAATTCACTCATCAACAAATTTTACACCCTTAGAATTAACCTTAGGACATTCAGATTCACGAAATCCCTATGACATACACTACAATAAAGAAGTATATCAACAATATGCGAAAGATCACAAACAAAAACTAAAAATAACTTACGACAAGGTAAAAGATAAACTAGAAAACGATAAGGAACGTATCACCACAATCCGAAATAAAAATACCGACTCAAATAAATTTTCAATAGGACAAACCGTATATGAGAAAAACTTTCAAAGCAAGCGACATAAAACAGCACCCAGAAATTTAGGACCATTTAAAATTAAGAAAATATCAGATAAAAACATAGCAGTAGTAGACAACGGTAAAATAACAAAATACATTCATTTGAAAAACCTAAGACACCCTGTAATTTCAGATGGACAGTCATCACCCTTACCGTCAACCTCCACCCAGGTAGAACGGACAACCAAGTAATAATAAAAGATACAATAAAAACAACCCCGGTATACTACCAATTAAACTAGGCAGTATACAAAATTACAATATTTACTCAAATAATATCAACCCTTACTTTAATGTAACAAATTTTAGCAACATTAAGATATTTTTAATAGAAATCCCAATAGTAGAAAGTAACAATTATAATT
Source organism: Platerodrilus igneus (assembly GCA_036346225.1). Classification (NCBI taxonomy): domain Eukaryota; kingdom Metazoa; phylum Arthropoda; class Insecta; order Coleoptera; family Lycidae; genus Platerodrilus; species Platerodrilus igneus. The sequence goes on from JARFIW010001588.1 coordinate 4,654,602, forward strand.
ATTATCATTTATTTGCTTTTCCAACAAAGGTTACTAGCACATACCAAGTAATCATACCCAAAACCAAATTCCTATCCCTAAATGAACTGAGATATGGTTATACAAACGAAAAATGTACTGAAGTAACACCAAACCAATATTTATGTCAATCGATGACGACAACAACCATTCAAGATGACAGCCCTTGTGAAGTACAACTATTAAAATTCTCAAATCATTACGAAAACTGTGAAACCAAACAAGTGCAAATAACTAACATGAAAATTCAAAAAGTTACAGATAACAAATGGATAGCCATTTTCCCAACAGAAGTAATAGCAACCATCCACTGCAACCAAGATGAAAATAACCAAGCATTAATCGGAAGCAAACTAATTACCCTCAAAGAAGATTGTTATGTGAAATTGAAAGATGAAGTAATCAGAGTTTATCAAGATCCCATAGCAACAAAGACACTTGCAAACCTACCGGAACTACAATTCAAGATACAACATGAAGACGAAGAAATAATCAAGAAACCTATGAAGCTAGAGCATCTAGACTTAGACGACCTCAACCACGCCGTGAAATTAGTGGAAAGTTATAAAGAACAATTAAGTGAACTCAAAACGCCAAAGTTACATTATAATAATATAAGTGTTTGGACAATTGTATTAATCATTTTAATAATTTTTGTAATCATGTATGTATTATACAAAATGTACCTTAGATATAAGAATGAAGGAAACAGTTCTAGATTTAAGGAAACAAAGAAAAATAAAGAAACGACAAGTATACCTTTAGAAATAATGAATTTTAAATGAAATTGAATTATGTATTTTATGTATTTAAAATTAAGAAAACCTTAATTTTTCATTTACGGTGGGAGGAGTTATGTATCCCCCAATTACCTATATATATATATATATATATATATATTGATATATTGAATCTAATAAGAATTATTAGAAATTATTAAGTAAAAGTATAAGTTCAATGCAACATTGTAACACAAGGATAACCCAGAGAGGTTATCAACAGTTCATGAGAACGGAATGCAACTTTGCATCCGTGAGGGCAGTGATACTGCAGGTGGCAGGTCACAGGCGGTCAACAGACCGCAATTACTTAGAATTAAGTTGTTACATTGTAATAAAGTGTACAATTAAGAGAAACGCAGACATGAGATCTGCAAGTTCCCACAGCCGTGTGGAGGGCAGGTTATTATAAAAGGCCCGGGAGCTCAATGCCCGGCAGTCAGTCTTCGAACTCCATACTTCGTTGTTCAAGCTACTCACTAGTACAATAATTAATTTTAGAATTATGTACAAGTTAATCTAAATTTCATCAAATAAATGTGTTAAGAGTTTGAAATTGTTTTTTAAAAACAAAGCTCCAAAGGCCCGAACCTTAACTGGCGTTGCATTGCTTTTTATCCATTGCGCTTGCGCGATGTATCTTATGAACTTTGGTAACTGTATTACCGACTTTTAGGAACTATCACCATATAAATGTATCACCATCTAAAGTGTAATACTTTGTAAACTGTTCTATCGACCATATAAATGTATCACTTATAAAAGTGTAATATGAATGGCGCCTTTAATGTGTGAGGTTAAGGTACATTGTATTAACAGATGTTATTTAAACAGCTTTCTCACTTAAAGAACCCTACTTTTATTCATGTATGTATAAGTATACAAATAAGTATTTACCTTAATTAGATACCTTTAAACACAATTTATTACAAAATTATCTATTAAAATATAACTTTTGTTTGTTTTCTTAACTTTAAAAGACCGTTTTTTAAAACTTGAATGCACTGTCTTTTATGTTACATTCTAAAAACTGCATTATTGATTTACCTATTGAACTAATATCTTAATTAACTTTACAAGAAAACCTTGTGGTTAAACTTTCTGATTTCCGTCAGTATAGCATATCTTATATATATCGTGTCTCAAATAGAATTCAAAATGAATATTTCTCATTTAAAATCCCTCGAACTAATTTACGAGATTGAATGTAGGAATATTATTCCTGCGTCTAATCAAAACGATAGAAGATCTCAGCTCAGGGCAATTTTAGCCCAGGAAATGAAGGGCGTTGCCATCTTAAAGAAAATCTTTGGCGATTGGCCTCATAACGTATCTGAAATTAAACTTTTTTTGGACGACATATCTGGTATAATAAATAGAACAAATCCCCGTCCCAGTGATGTAGAGCTAGGACGATTGGCTTCGAGAATAACGCATGTTAAACAACGTATCAAATTATTATCCTTATATGACGACGAGCAAGCAAACCAAGCTAAACAAAGTTTATTGTCTGATGTATTATTACTTGAAGGGATTGTTCTTGACAAACTTAATCCAAATGCAGACGTAGATATATCGTTACCCTTTTCAAATCTCGTACTTGCTTCACCCAAACCTGTAGGAAAATCTATACCTGTATACAAATGGGGTCTTACATTTCAAGGGTTTGATGCGCAGGCCCTCTATCGTCCTTTCTTGACCGTATTAATGACTTCAAAATCTCTCGCGGGTGTACAGACCAGGACTTATTTGTCTCAGCAGGTGACTTGTTCTCAGACTCTGCGTTGATATGGTACAGAAACATACGAGACCAAATTTCTACCTGGGAGGAGTTAGTTGCGTGTTTGAAACGAGACTTCCTACCTCATGGTTATATTACCGACCTTTGGAACGAAATACGTAATCGAACCCAAGGTCCTGACAAAAATGTTGTTTCTTTTATTACCTCATTAGAAGCTTTATATAGCAGACTCGACAAAAAACCTTCAGAATCCGAAATTATCGATCAGTTACTTAGAAATTTAAACCCCTATTTCTCTGAACGTTTGGCATTACAGAAAATCTCTTCGTTAGCCCACTTTAAAGATCTATGTCGTTCTCTTCAGGAAGTGAAGTTAAGGATTGACAAATATCGCCCGCCCTCAGAGAAACAGTCTGGTCTTTTAGAACCCGATTTAGCTTGCCAAGTTCGAGCTTCCCATAAAGTATCTACCCTTAATGTTCCTTCTACCGTAACTAATAACTCACTTACCTGTTGGAACTGTAAGAGAAGTGGACATAACTATAAGCCTGCACATACCCTAGAAATATTTTTTGTTATGGTTGTGACCGCTCAAATATCTACAAATCTAACTGCACCAACTGTAATTCTAATGTATCGGGAAACTCCCGTCGAGATATTTCAAATCAGGGCGTGAATATCTCAAGGATTTAAAATCGTCCTCAACACCAATCATTCAACGGACCCAGACGTCAATAAATTTAAATCATAAAACTACTTTCAACGCCGTACCGTCATTAAATTTATCTAACAATAATATCGCTACTGTTAATGTTCAAAATGCCTTACCTTCATTAGAAGAATTATGCTATACTACTTCATCCGAGTGGTCTAAGTGGTTACAAACCGTCAATTCCTTTTACCATAAAAAGACTGCTGCCGTTTCACAACTTGTTAAAAAACCCTTCGATAACCGTCCACACTTGTCTATCTCAATAGGTTCCTTAAATGTAATTGCTTTATTGGATACAGGTTCCTCATGTCCTTATAAATAACGAAGGTTTACATCAATTATCTAAACAAAATATTAATATTCAAATTATTCCCGAAAAAACTTCCATAAATTTAGCTGACGATAATCAAATACATGTAACCGGTTCCCTTAAGTTAAAAATTCAAGTAGAATCTCTTGAACGTGACGTTTTATTTTTGATTGTGCCTGCATTAGCTTATCCTTTCCTATTAGGTGTAGATTTTTGTAAACTTTTTAATCTGTCACTTTACTTCCAGGATTTTTCATGGCAAACCTCTCTTAAAACGAATTCTTGTGCATCTACAGGAATATCTAACAAAATTTCTCTTACTGATTCCCAAAATGTAACTCTTAACGCTACAATTGACAAATTTCGCAAACTCAATACCTCTGAACTTGGTTGTGTTACGACTGCAACACACGTTATCTCTACAGGTGATGCCCTCCCTTCTAAGCAACGTCAATATCCGTTACCGCCTGCTTTACAAAAGCATTTACATGCTGAAATAGACAAAATGTTAGAATCTGGTGTTATCTCTCCTTCAAATTCACTTTGGACGTCTCCCGTATTATTAGTTCGGAAAAAGAATGACGAATGGCGTGTCTGTTTTGATGGCAGGAAGTTGAATTCTGTGACTGTTTCGGATGCTTACCCTCTACCTAGAACTGACTCAATTTTAAGCCGGCTTCGAAACGCAAAATTTATCTCATCTATCGACCTTAGACAAGCTTTTTATCAGATACCTCTCGACCTATCTTCTCGTCAAAAAACTGCTTTTTGTGTTCCAGGCCGAGGTCTTTTCGAATATAATTTTTTGCCATTTGGTCTCTGTAACGCTCCACAAACCTTACAATGTACTATAGATCAAACGTTAGGTCCTATCTTACATCAGGAACGTGCCTTTGTATTTTTAGATGATATCTTAGTTATCTCAAGTTCCTTTGATGAACATATCGCCACATTAAATGAAGTTGCAGAACGTTTAAGCGCAGCAGGTTTTAAGATAAACTGGGAAAAGTCGCAATTTTGTTGTTCGTCCCTCACATTTCTTGGTTTTATTATCGATGGAACTGGCTTACGAGCAGATCCTGCTAAAGTTGATGCTATTACTAAATTCAAAACACCTAAAACCGTTACCGAAATCAAACGTTTAATTGGAATGATTAGCTATTATCGCATCTTTCTACCCAATCTTTCAACTATATCTGCACCCATTACCTCTTTAATTAAAAATAAAAAGAAATCCCAAACTATCGAATGGAATTTAGAATCTCAACAAGCTTTCGAACAAATTAAAACATTAATCACTTCAGCACCTATCTTAATTTCACCTAATTTCGATGAAAAGTTTTATATACAAACCGATGCCTCACTTACTGGTTTAGGTGCAATGTTATTCCAGGTAAACAATGGTTTAGAACATCCAATCGCTTATGCGAGTCGTGCCTTAACTTCTGCCGAACAAAAATACTCTGCTACCGAACGAGAACTATTGGGCGTTATCTTTGGCATCGAGAAATTTAGAGGATATGTCGAAGGTTCACACTACCGTAATCACTGATTGTGCAGCCCTCACTTGGCTTAATAACTTGAAACAAACCGCAGGTCGTTTGGCAAGATGGAACTTGCGTATATCTCAATTCACTTTTGACGTTAGGCATAGGTCTGGCAAATTAAATATCGTACCTGATGCCTTATCTCGTGATGTTGTTTCTCTTAACCTTCCAAATTTAATTCTGGATACCTGGTACCTCAATATGATTAAAAAAGTTTCCGATAACCCCGACAAATTCCCTACCTTTCGTGTAACTAATAATAGACTATATAAATTTGTATCTTCGTCCCCGCATAAAATATCGAATATCCCTGAATGGAAACTGGTCGTGCCTACTGCTAACCGCAGTGAGGTGCTCTAATTATGTCACGATGATCCCATAGCTGCACACCTTGGTGTTACAAAAACTCTCGCTAAAATATCTGAATTATATTACTGGCCCACACTTAAGCAATCTGTTTGTCGCTACATTAAGAGCTGTAAAATTTGTGGCTCCCATAAGAGTTCACAAGATGCTCGCCCTGGGTTAATGGGTAACGTGTATCTTATCCCTTTCAATTAATATCGCTTGACCTATTAGGACTTCTCCCCCGATCGAAAAGAGGTAATCAATATCTTTTAGTTGTTACCGTGTAGCAATTTTATTTTCTACCTAAATATTTTCATATAATTAATCCCTTAATTTAATAATAAATAATATAATGCATAATAATGCTATTCAGTTCATTAATTAAACATTACCTATTGCCCAATAAAGTATTAGCATTCAATTAAAATTTAATTTTCACGGTGACAGAATAAAAGTTTCCATTTAGTATCCTTCCTATAGCTCCATCTACTTAAGAAATTGAGAAGTGATTGTGTTGCCGGGCAGCAACTCGCTTGACCCCGACACTTCTAACACAGCTGTGATGAAAGCAGGTCGATTTGTTCTTAGAAACAATGTTTTTTTGCTGTTTTTCGTGTTGGAAGCACATTCGTTTCAAGTTGTCCTGAGAGGAAAATGTCATCTACGAAGGGCATTTTAGATTTGTCCACTTGTTAAAACAACTCGCAGATGACGAGAAATTATTGTGAAGGGCCTTGGTAACAGTAAGTAAAAATCTAATTCTATATAACGATATAAAGTAAAAATTTTCAGTGCAACTTAAATTATAATGCAATTTTTATATATGGTATTCAGTTTAAAATAAAAGCAACTTTACTTATAAATTAACATGGAAATTTATATATAAAGTATTCAGTTTAAATACAAGCATCTTTAAATTAACATGCAGATTGGTTTTTACGCTTTGTTCATGGTGTGGAAAATAGGACGCAGTACTATTATTCATTCTAAATTGGAGGATTCCGTATTTCAATGCTGACGTAAGCTCCCAAGCAGGTATTTTTGAGACAAATCGGAGTTCTGGTATGTACAAAAAATTGTTTTCGTATGTTATTTGAACTATGGACGTAGTAACGAGATAAATTTTGGTTTAATCAAGTTGTGTAAACTTCTAAATAGGTCAAGGACAGACCACAATTATATTTTCAATATTAAGCAATAGGAATCTGTAACTTTTACTTACCTCATTCTTTTATTAATTCAATGAAACATCAGAAGATGTCATTACGTGTTAGAGAAAGTGAATTCTTATAATTATGAGCACTTAAAGATTAAATTTCTATATTTGATATTTCATGAATACTTATTTGAAATTATCTATTGTAAAATTAAGATAGATCTACCCTAATTAACTTTTTGTTATAAATAAGCAACAATTTAGAAAGCAACTTTATGCTTTGTCAATTTGTTAAATGAAACCACATATAATGGTATTGGTACTGATTTTATCCAGTGCCTTTGTAATTAATTTTTCACAATTTAAATTAATCAAGATATAAAGAAAGAAAGATATTTTGTATAAAAGCACATTATTGAATACTAGAGGAATAGATTTTTATTTTCGAACAAAAGACTATTCTTTTATTTAGGATGAATGAAAGATGATTCCAATTGAATTTAAATATTTTTGAGTATGAAGGCACAAACAGTGCTATTCTTTGTTTAATCTGTTCACAGGTGCTGCAGAGGATTACTAAGGTCAAGGTCGAGCCATAAGGTAAGAAACTTCAGAGATTATGTGGTCTTTAAAAAATTGTATAGCGGCTATAGGAGAAAGGTTTCCGCATTAGCCTTGTACAAGGGACTTGAGTCAGGTCTTCTCTGTATACAAAAATACGGTGGCGCCTTATTCTTTATATTAGTGGTAGCAATTCCACCCCGACCCACAGCTCATGTTCCACCCAGAGCATATAGTTCGACTAGCCGCTTTGCCTTTGAGATTTCCTCAACTTTGAGCCATCTTCCATCAGAACTTGCCGTGGGCTTTTTTCAATTATTGGAAATTCTCGTTAAACAAAATCAAAAAATAACGAAAGGCTATAACCGATTGGTTTTCTAAATTTGTTATGGTGAAACCCTTACGTAAAGCTACTTCCGCAGCTATAATCAAATTCCTAGAACAAAATGTCTTTCTTATCTTTGGTGTCCCACAGATTATTCTTTGTGACAATGGTGCACAATTTATCTCTAAAGATTTTCAGAATTTCGTTAAAAGTTACAAAGTACAAAAAATTTGGTTTAACGCAAAATATCACCCCCAAGTAAACCTTACCGAAAGAGTAAATCGAGTCTTAATTACCGCTATCTCTTCCTATATTGATTCAGACCATACTACGTGGGATGAACATATCTTTAAAATTGCTCAAGCTTTGCGTACATTGTTACGTGCCAAGGGTCACTTTAACATTTTATGTTAAGTTTTTTGATATACGGAAGTTTCCCGCCATAATTTTCAAATACGCGAGACGCGGGAATTTTTAAATAGACTAGGCGGGACTTCCGTACGTCATGGTAGTGAGTTTGCGCAGTGTGCTTATCCCTAGAGGGATAGGGCAATACTAGACAATGGGGTAGGGGAGTTCTCAGTTTTCTCGCGATAACGTGGCTTTTACCGGGGTATCGTCGTGAAGTTAAGTGCTCTTTTCTATCTCTGGTAACGTATCGTTAGGGTTTACCTATGTAGTTTCTTTCCTAATTATCGTTTGTTTGTCTACCTCATACCTTTTCCTGTTCAATCCCTGCATAGGTAAGAATCTGCCGCCACCTAAGGACTACCGAACTCCACATCTGTAGATGGAGAGACCTCATGTCTACCATAGCTAGCCGAAGCTGCTCCGTACGCATTTGGTAGTGTCAGCGTATCATCTCTAATTCCTCCGGAAGGAGTCCCGACTGGAGTGGTTAGAGGTCTACCGAGCGCAATTTCAGGCAGAGGCAGGATATTTGATGTAAGTAAATCGTTACTTAATTTGCATGCCTTATCCTTTGTGTTTTGAATTATTTAAATTTGCGTAGTATGGCGTAATATTGATGACATCATTGATAGTTGACGCGCCCCAATCTGTATAAGAATAAGTGCTGTCAACTGCCGATAGTGTCTATTACACCACGCCACCGGTGTTGTAATTATCGAACTTTTAATTTTAACTACCGTTTTAAATGTAAGAATTTGACGCTCCAACGTGTGTTTTCAGGTGGTATGCCTATGGAATGTATTAATAAATGATTAAACAAGCTTTTTCATTTAAGTAATATCCATAAATTTCATTATCTATGTCCACTAAGATATCTGTGAAGTTTTAATTTCATGTTGGTACCTTGCGGAAATTCCCCAGAAATTTCCGGAATTGACAGATTAGCGCTTGTAATGAAAAACGATCACTTTGTTATTGTAATATACGCCATTTATCTAAAAACGTCAATCTATTTATCTTACTGTAATTTTAAAATGAAGTCCATAACTACAGTTGCCTAAAATATGTGTCAGTTATCTCAAAAAATAAGTGTTAGTGTCTAAATAAACTCCAAGGATTTATGGATAACCTTACTTTTTCAAGTAAGTACAATAAATATTTTAATTGCATTTCTTAAATATCGTTTACTGTAATAATTATTTACCTTATATCAGTTAAAATATAACCCCTGCTGTAATAATGAAAAGGACTGTACCTAAGATTCTCTAGTTTGTTTATAAAAAAAAGTGTTTTAATCACTTGTTAACTATTATTTAAACTCGCTTTTAAAGAAACCTTATGTTTAAAAAAAAACGTTTAACGTGACGATTTGACCTCTGGAATATATTTTGAAAATGCTGCATTAAATAGCCTCGTTTTATATGTAAAAAATTTACCTTACCGATGCGTTTTTCTATTTTGGAGAGCTTTTTTTGTAACAAATGAAGGATATATTTCCTTATTAAGCATTTATCTTGTTTAGATACCTTTAAATACAGTTATTACAAGATTATCTATTAAAATATAACTTTTGTTGTTTTCTTAACTTTAGAAGACAGGTTTTTTGAAACTTTTATGTTACATTCTAAAAACTGCATTATGGTTTATACCTTTACAAGAAAATCTTGTGTTTAAAAACACTGAGTGAAATAAATCGGTTATTATATCTTTTTAAGAAGTGTTTGACTATAGGTTGTTGTTTTTATAGGTTAAATAACATATCACCTGCGTCCATTCTCTATTTTGGAGGGCCTTCCTGTAATTATCAACAAAATATGTATTTAATTGAACATTGATTTTGCTTTCATACACCCTAAATGTGTTTCTTTAGTGTGTTAATTAATTAACGCTTTAACATTTGCATATTATTCTTTATCGGTGACGTTTATAACAAGTTCTTACCCCTAAATACCGTACCATACTAACTTAAAGTAGCTGTAACGTTTATTACCTCCCGAATTGCCTAACTATTTTATATTTTATATATCGTGTCTTGAATATTCTATTCACCATGAACGTTTCACATTTAAAATCCCTCGAATTAATCTACGAGCTTGAATGTAGGAATATTATCGCAGCTAGTAACCAAAATGACAGGAGATCCCAGTTCAGGGCTATTTTGGCACAGGAAACGAAAGGCATTGCTATCTTAAAGAAACCCGTTGGCGACTGGCCCCTTAACGTATCGGAAATTAAATTATCTTTAGATGACATATCGGGTATAATAAATAGAACAGATCCTGGTGCTAGTAATATCGAGTTAGGGAGATTGGCTTCGAGAATAACGCACGTCAAACAGCGTGTCGAATTACTATCTTTATATAACGATGAGCAAGCGACTCAATCTAAACAAAGTTTGTTGTCCGAGGTGTTATTGCTTGAAGGGATCGTTCTGGAAAGACTTAATCCAAATGCAGACGTAGATATATCGTCACCCTTTTTAAATCTCGCTCTCGTTTCACCCAAACCTGTAGGAAAATCTATACCTGTATACAAATGGGGTCTCACTTTTGAAGGGTTTGATTCGCAGGTATCTTTATCATCCTTTCTTGATCGTATTAATGATTTCAAAATCTCTCGCGAGTGTACAGACCAGGACCTATTTGTCTCAGCTGGTGACTTGTTCTCAAACTCTGCGTTAATATGGTACAGAAACATACGAGACCAAATTTCTACCTGGGAGGAGTTAGTTGCGTGTTTAAAACGAGATTTCCTACCTTATGGCTATATTAAAGACCTTTGGAACGAAATACGTAACCGAACCCAAGGTCCTGACGAAAATGTTGTTTCTTTTATTACCTCATTAGAAGCTTTATATAGCAGACTCGACAAAAAACCTTCAGAATCTGAAATTATCGATCAATTACTTAGAAATTTAAACCCCTATTTCTCAGAACGTTTGGCATTGCAGCAAGTCTCTTCGTTGGCCCACTTTAAAGACCTATGTCGTTCTCTTCAGGAAGTGAAGTCAAGAATTAACAAATATCGGCCACCCCCCGAGAAACTATCTGGTCTTTTAGAACCTGATTTAGCTTGCCAAGTTTGAGCTTCCCGTAAAGTATATACACTTAACGTTCCTTCTACCGTTACTATTAACGCACTTACCTGTTGGAACTGCAAGCGAAGTGGACATAACTATACTGTCTGCACATACCCTAGAAATATTTTTTGTTATGGTTGTGGTCGCTCAAATATTTACAAATCTAACTGCACCAACTGTAATCCTAACGTATCGGGAAACTCCCGTCGAGATATTTCAAATCAGGGTGTGAATATCTCAAGAAACCAAAATCGCCCTCAACACCAATCATTCAACGGACCCAGACGTCAATAAATTCAAATCATAAAACCACTTCTAACGTTGTACCGTCATTAAATTTATCTAATAATAATACCGCTACTATTAATGTACAAAATGCCTTACCTTTATTAGAGGAATTATGCTATACTACTCCAGCCGAGTGGTCAAACGAACCTTTCATCATAGATCAAACTAACGTCCACACTTATCTATTTCAATAGGTTCCTTAAATGTAATTGCTTTATTGGATACAGGTTCTTCATGTTCTCTTATAAATAACGAAGGTTTACATCAATTATCTCAACAAAATATCTAAAATTCAAATTATTCCGAGAAAACTTCCATAAATTTAGCTGACGATAATCAAATACATGTAACCGGTTCCTTAAGTTAAAAATTCGAGTAGAATCTCTTGAACGTGAGGTTTTATTTTTGATTGTGCCTGCATTAGCTTATCCTTTCTACTAGGCGTTGATTTCTGTAAACTTTTAATCTGTCACTTTACTTCCAGGATTTTCTGGCAAACCTTTATTAAAACGAACTCCTGTGCATCTACAGGAATATCTAACAAAATCTCTTACTGATTCCCAAAATGTAACCCTTAACGCTACAATCGACAAATTTCGCAAACTTAATACCTCTGAACTTGGTTGTGTTACAACGGCAACACACATTATCTCTACAGGTGATGCCCTTCCCTTTAAGCAACGTCAATATCCCTTATCGCCGGCCTTACAAAAGCATTTACATGCTGAAATAGACAAAATGCTACAATCTGGTGTTATCTCTCCTTCAAATTCACCATGGACCTCTCCTGTATTACTAGTTCGGAAAAAGAATGACGAATGGCGTGTCTGTTTTGATGGCAAAAAGTTGAATTCTGTGACTGTTCCAGACGCTTACCCTCTACCTAGAACTGACTCGATTTTAAGCCGCCTTCGAAACGCAAAATTTATCTCATCTATCGACCTTAGACAAGCTTTTTATCAGATACCTCTCGACTTATCTTCTCGTCAAAAAACTGCTTTTTGTGTCCCAGGCCGAGGTCTTTTCGAATATAATTTTTTGCCATTTGGTCTCTGTAACGCTCCACAAACTTTACAACGTACTATGGATCAAACGTTAGGTCCTATCTTACATCAAGAACGTGCCTTTGTATTTTTAGATGATATCTTAGTTATCTCAAGTTCTTTCGATGAACATATCGCCACATTAGATGAAGTTGCAGAACGTTTAAACGCAGCAGGTTTTAAGATAAACTGGGAAAAGTCTCAATTTTATCGTTCATCCCTCACATTTCTCGGTTTTATTATCGATGGGACAGGCTTACGAGCAGATCCTGCTAAAGTCGATGCTATTACTAAATTTAAAACACCAAAAACTGTTACCGAAATCAAACGTTTAATTGGAATGATTAGCTATTATCGCATCTTTCTACCCAATCTTTCAACTATATCCGCACCCATTACCGCTTTAATTAAAAATAAAAATAAATCCCAAACTATCGAGTGGAATTTAGAATCCCAACAGGCTTTCGAACAAATTAAAACATTAAATACTTCAGCACCTATCTTAATCTCACCAAATTTCGATGAAAAGTTTTATATACAAACCGATGCCTCACTTACTGGGTTAGGTGCAATGTTGTTTCAGGTAAACAATGGTTTAGAACATCCAATCGCCTATGCAAGTCGTGCCTTAACTTCTGCTGAACAAAAATACTCTGCTACCGAACGAGAATTATTGGGCGTTATCTTTGGCATCGAGAAATTTAGAGGATATGTCGAAGGTACACACTTTACCGTAATCACTGATTGTGCAGCTCTCACGTGGCTTAATAACTTGAAACAACCCGCAGGTCGTTTGGCAAGATGGAACTTGCGTATATCTCAATTTACTTTCGATGTTAGGCATAGGCCTGGTAAATTAAATATCGTACCTGATGCCTTATCTCGTGATGTCGTTTCTCTTAACCTTCCAAATTTAATTCTGGATACCTGGTACCTCAATATGATTAAAAAAGTTTCCGATACCCCCGACAAATTTCCTACCTTTCGTGTAACTAATAATAGACTATATAAATTTGTATCTTCGTACCCACATAAAATATCGAATATACCTGAATGGAAACTTGTCGTGCCCACTGCAAATCGCAGTGAGGTGCTCAAATTATGTCACGATGATCCCTTAGCTGCACACCTTGGTGTTACAAACTCTCGCTAAAATATCTGAATTGTATTACTGGCCCACACTTAAGCAATCTGTTTGTCGCTACATTAAAAGCTGTAAAATTTGTGGCTCTCATAAGAGTTCACAAGATGCTCGTCCTGGTTTAATGGGTAACTTCAAGCGTGTATCTTATCCCTTTCAATTATTATTGCTTGACTTATTAGGACCTCTCCCCCGATCGAAAAGAGGTAATCAATATCTTTTAGTGGTTACCGTGTAACGTATTTTTTTTCTAGTTACATCTAGCCCAATAAAATAATAATAAAACAGCTATATTTTAAAGCATTTAATTTGTGAATTATCAACCAATAAAGATTAAAGTATAATGTTCGTAATAACACATAGATTCTAGAAAATATATATTCTGAAGTTTGTTACCAAGCGCTGTCAAGTTGATAATCGGCACTTTATTCCCAACGTCCAAGAGTGCAAGTCGCTTTTTGTAGACGATATAAAGTCAAGATGGCCCGGCTAAAACACGTGGCGTCTAATAAAGTCAAGAAGAAAACGTAAAGAACAATAGATTCTTACGGTCTAGAGGTTGAGCCTAACAGCGGTCGCGTGGGCACGAGTTTTGATAAGCCTCGCTTCACATAAGTTAGTTGATCCCTACAGGCCTGAGAATATGGAACGATTATAGGACATCATTTAAGACAGTTGGTATATATTAATACAATAAATTATACTAATATTTTTCACCTTAGTGCAATATCTTACGGACATATCTACAACAACAATTTTCGATGTTAAATTATAATAAATCTTCGTCGCAGTAAATTTAAAGCAAGCAGTTATGGTTTCGTTCTATTTAATTAACTATGCAGTATAGCAATTGTTTATTCTACAAAGAATCCTGAACTCCAAACTTACCGATGACTAATATCAACTAGATATTACGCTGGAAAAATACAACAGCTGACGTCAAGGTTTTGCACCTGCAATTCATTTGGATGCACGTGAGTGTTTGGAACTTTCCATAACTTTGAAACTATAGTAAATTATTATGAAATATCCTACGTTGATTATTAGAGTAACGAAAATATAAAGTAGTTTTTTGAAGTTAGTAACAACAACGAATAAGTATCTAGTTTGTCAGTTGTTTGTACACGCATTCAATCATTGTGTTTTAAGATATCTAGAATGACAACTTATGTCAGATAAAAAAATAGTATAGGTTCTGTTTTCTAATCTAGACGCCAGATGCAGTCTTGGTTTAATTTTACATTTTGCTTAAAGACATTCAGGTCATGTAAAAGCTCTTTCATTGGTGTAGAAATTCGCGTGTTTTTTTTGTAGATTACAGTTAAATTTGAGTATTTGCATTTTACAATCGCTGCTTTTTGACGATCAATATTTGTTGTAATAGTCAATGAAGTACTTCAATGATTAAAGAAAAATAAAATTATGTGTTATGAACAAATAATATATTACATGTTTATTTAACTAATTCTTATAAAAATGATCCATTTATATATATTTATTTTGAACGTTAAATTTCACTAAAATTTTTTATAAAAAATATGACAAGAACATAATCCTATATATTGCAGTCACCTGTATATAATCAAACTTTTATATAAATAGAATTCCTTTTGTTTCTTTTGAAAGACGTTTTATTATTCAACATTTAAATTAGAAAAAGGAAACTAGAGCAAGTCCTCCTTAAGTAAAAGGGTGTGTAATGAAACTAAATTCATTTAGTATATTACAGATGTTTAAATTCACGTATTCTATTTTTGGCATATGCTTTTGAGGACACAAATGGTGTCCATGTTGTGTTTTTGTTTGTTCACAGGTAAAGCTGAGACATCTGTTTGACATCTGGTGGTTGAGGTTTTGGTAAGTGTGTCCGAAAGAGTGAAATTCAAGTTTTATGGCTATGTTAGTGGTGTTAAGATAAGGTTTCCGCATTCCCCTTATACAAACACAGTTAAATTTTGTTGGCAATTGTATTAAAAAATACGGTGGCGCTTATTAAAGGTATTTTTGGTCTATTATTCACCCATGACCCATGCTCATGATCTACCCAGAGCTAACACTCTACTAGCCGTTTAACCCTTAAGAGTTTTCTTTGACTAAAGCCGTTTTCCATCCGACATTACCTTGGGCTTAAAAATAAAAAGAAGAAATTCTCGACCTAGTGATATCAGATTAAAGTATAGAAAATAGAGAGGTTTGGTATATAGCTGATAGTCACGAGGATAAAGAGTAATAAACTTACATAAAGTTTAATTACCCATTTTATCTTACACTTGCGCTCGCAACGTGAGGCTCGAATAATTTCATCTAGAGGCTCGTATAATTTCACTTAGAGGCTGGAAAATTTGGTAGTTATTTCCATCACACTTATATTCGCCGACTGAGGTTTGCTTTGATACTAGTAATATCTTTTTTTTTTAGTTTCATTTTTGTTAAAGTTGGTTACAGTTTATAGTGGGTTCTTCTTTATATAGTTAGGATATTCGTTTGTTTGTGATTTCATCTTCAAAGATTATATAATTGAGTTACGTTAGAGATATTCAGATATTTAATTATGGCAGAAACTTATAGCATCGTACATTTACTTAAAAATGAGTTAGAATATGAATTGAACATTAGAGGCATTGAAAATTCAAGACCAGTTTCAGATAAAAGGAAAATTTTAGCAAGGTTGTTGGCCAAAGAAACAGATAAACCCGGTTGTTTGATAGATCCTTCTTACTATAAAGTGGATTTCAAAGTAGAGAAAGAAGAGATTGAGTCTAGTATAGAGTCAGTTAAAAATGTTTTGTTAGAATTTATGGATGATCCCGCAGAGTCTCCCAGTAGGCTCAAAGTATGATTTATTAGTGGTTTTGGAGTTCTTTGGTGATGAATCACTGAAGTTAGAGAATTTTTGAGATAGTTGAGTCTGTAGAATAGTGATCTTACAGAAAATGTTGTGAGGTGCTCACTCAAAGATTAAAGTTATCTTGTTGATGGATAAGTATTGTTAATACTTTGTCTGTTTCTCGAGTATTAGAGATTTGTTTCGTGAATGGACTTTGTAACTAACAGTTTTTGGTACCTATTAAATTCATCAATTAGTTTAAATGTAATTAGCATTTGGATAGTTATGTACATAAATCCTTAACCCAGATATAGTAAAGTAGAGAAGAGTATTCGTTGTACAGATTTTTGTTTAGTAGTAATTTTGTTATACAATCGATTTTGATTATTACAGTTCTGATTTATAGTAAAATATTTTTCGTTTTAGGTCAAATTTTTGACTTTGGTATGGTTGTTGCGTTTGTGACTATAGATGACATGCATCCACTGAGTGTTAGATCCCCTAAATATTCTTAACTGATTGACGTAAATACCGATTATGACTTCCCGAATTTGTCCCTTTATAGGCGTGTAGTACGCGTAGTTACTAATCACTCAATCCCATGCATTAATATTCCCCCATATCAATTAGTGAATGATTCTGATTTTTTTTGGTTAAACTCATCGTTAGTTATAGTTAAAGTTTGTGCTGTTTTGTTGTGAGTTGTAAGATGTTTATACGGTCAATAAGAATAATTTTGAAGTTTCAGTCGTACAATTTTTTTTGAAAAATTCTTCCATACCTCGAATTTTTCTCTTGGGAATAGGCTGTGTAACGTATTTTTTTTCTAGTTACATCTAGCCCAATAAAATAATAATAAAACAGCTATATTTTAAAGCATTTAATTTGTGAATTATCAACCAATAAAGATTAAAGTATAATGTTCGTAATAACACATAGATTCTAGAAAATATATATTCTGAAGTTTGTTACCAAGCGCTGTCAAGTTGATAATCGGCACTTTATTCCCAACGTCCAAGAGTGCAAGTCGCTTTTTGTAGACGATATAAAGTCAAGATGGCCCGGCTAAAACACGTGGCGTCTAATAAAGTCAAGAAGAAAACGTAAAGAACAATAGATTCTTACGGTCTAGAGGTTGAGCCTAACAGCGGTCGCGTGGGCACGAGTTTTGATAAGTCTCGCTTCACATAAGTTAGTTGATCCCTACAGGCCTGAGAATATGGAACGATTATAGGACATCATTTAAGACAGTTGGTATATATTAATACAATAAATTATACTAATATTTTTCACCTTAGTGCAATATCTTACGGACATATCTACAACAACAATTTTCGATGTTAAATTATAATAAATCTTCGTCGCAGTAAATTTAAAGCAAGCAGTTATGGTTTCGTTCTATTTAATTAACTATGCAGTATAGCAATTGTTTATTCTACAAAGAATCCTGAACTCCAAACTTACCGATGACTAATATCAACTAGATATTACGCTGGAAAAATACAACAGCTGACGTTAAGGTTTTACACCTGCAATTCATTTGGATGCACGTGAGTGTTTGAAACTTTCCATAACTTTGAAACTATAGTAAATTATTATGAAATATCCTACGTTGATTATTAGAGTAACGAAAATATAAAGTAGTTTTTTGAAGTTAGTAACAACAACGAATAAGTATCTAGTTTGTCAGTTGTTTGTACACGCATTCAATCATTGTGTTTTAAGATATCTAGAATGACAACTTATGTCAGATAAAAAAATAGTATAGATTCTGTTTTCTAATCTAGACGCCAGATGCAGTCTTGGTTTAATTTTACATTTTGCTTAAAGACATTTAGGTCATGTAAAAGCTCTTTCATTGGTGTAGAAATTCGCGTGTTTTTTTTGTAGATTACAGTTAAATTTGAGTATTTGCATTTTACAATCGCTGCTTTTTGACGATCAATATTTGTTGTAATAGTCAATGAAGTACTTCAATGATTAAAGAAAAATAAAATTATGTGTTATGAACAAATAATATATTACATGTTTATTTAACTAATTCTTATAATGTAACAAAATTTTTTGTTACGTTAAATATCTGTAAAGAAAAATATTACTAACTGTTGTTATTTTACGAAATTGTCATTTAGCGTGAAATCGTTGAATAATTTAATGTACTATAAGGAAGAACACCCCTTTCCGTTTACATTATTTTTTACCTATAAAGAGTATTTAAAGGGGGACTCCTATACTTTCGATATCGTGGATACCTTGAACGTAACTTGAGTTACATAAACTACAGGCGTTCTGACGTACACTAGAGCAATTGTTAAACATAACGCCTGCGCGAAAAGTGACGCGATAGCTAAGGTTGTTGGCAAAGCAGGAGGACATCCATCTTGCAAGCAACTACGTGTACGTAGACTTCATTTTTGAAGATGAGAAATTTTGTTTGTAAGTGGGAGCTAAGAATAGCTCAAGGAGAATGATGGTAGGGCTTTTGGTTGTCGCGTGGAGGCTTCACGAAGGAGCTCTCGTGAAAGCTGCCCAGTCAACCTAAAGCAACAGTTACGACACGTGGTGAGGAAATCCATTAGTGGTAAGCATCGTGTAATTAATCAGCCTTGTTTAAAACTAATACTTGGTTCAATTTCTCTAGCACATTTAAGTAACACGCTTGGCTATGGAATTAAAATCTGGTCGTGTATGGTGAAATTGTTTGATTTGGGGCTGTCCGAAGGATTGTAACTAATACAGGCATGTTTTGTATCTTTCTGTATTTCAAGAGGATGGAATGCTATGTGTCTTAGTTCATCTATTACGTTCGCCAGCATCGCCGTTGTACAATTAAAACAAAAGCAACCAGGTACTTATGAAACTATTTATTGAAAATTAATGTTGTGTACGAGTCACGGTTAAAGTTTTGATTTAACATTTACTAAATCACAAGAAACTTTTGTTAAAGAACGTAAATTTCAAGTTTATTTGCAAGATGTAATTATGCACAAATCTCACGTAAAAATCAGTTTGAAAATTATTCCCTAGATATTTGATAAGTCAAATACCTTTCGTTTAGAACTAAATTTTTTTATAAGAGAAATTTTTGAACCTTTAGATAATTTAAAAGTTGTTATTCAGAGCACGAATATGATGCACATGTTAATTGTTAAAAATATGTATGAAATTCACCTTTGATTGAAAGATGTTTCTTGCAATATGTTGTGATTAGTAGAATACCTAAGCTGCTTGTAACATATGTTGAACTGACTTTTATTAATTTCATGCTTAAGCCATATGAACTGTTTATGTAACAAGTTCTTTAGATAAAAATCTTGTAAGCCAGAACAGATCTGTTTTATGGATGTTTAAGAACCCAGACTGTATTAAATAATTTATAAATGCTAAGACCTCTCTAAGTAGAGAAGCAAATTTAGAGATTTTTTTTGAAACTTACTTTATGTTGATTATTTTGATTATAGAGAGACACATTAAGAAACTTTTGAAACTTATTATATATTGATTATTAAATTTTTTTTATAAATAATTTTTGCAACAAAAGAGAATACCATTTAAATTAAATTTTGAATTAATACCTCCGTCTTTTTATTTCACTAATTGAAATTAACATTGTCCAAATTAGATCAGCAAAACTTTGTATGTAGAAAAAGTTGATACAGTACCAGGTAATAGAAACGGAATAAGTAATGTCCAGTAGAGTATTTTTTTATAGGTAAGGTGTTATTGAAATTTTGAATTCAGACCAATCGATCTATAAAGATCGAAATATTTTGTTATTGTAAGGCACAAACAGTGTCTTATATATTATTTTTTTTGTGTGACATTTTCTTGCAGGTCCGACATCGCAGAAGCTGGAGCAGAGGTCCAAGAGGTTTCCAGAGGTATTGTTTATTGTAATCTGTATG
The DNA here is from genome assembly GCA_036346225.1 of Platerodrilus igneus. Lineage (NCBI taxonomy): Eukaryota > Metazoa > Arthropoda > Insecta > Coleoptera > Lycidae > Platerodrilus > Platerodrilus igneus. Next base: position 4,674,793 of record JARFIW010001588.1, read on the forward strand.
TTTTTTTGGTAATCATTATATCCTATAGGTTTCTGCGTCTTCCTGTAGGATACTTTAGTTTTGTTTATTGTCTATATAGATGCAGTGGCGTCCATTTACGTTTTTTTGTTCCCGTTTGTAGTCGAGCCCACCCTATATCCACGCCCAAACTCATTGCTCACCCTTGGGGTAATTCCCAGACTAGACCGCGAATATAGTAAAGCTCGTGGGTCCACCGAGGTTTTGTTCACTAATTGACTCACTCCATAATTAAAAAAAATAAAGAAAAAAATATATATTTCACTGACGCCACCAACGTAGAGCGTACTCAAAGAAGAGCTTTACTAACTATATATATTTCAATAAAAATGATCCATTTATATTTATATTTATTTTGAATGTTAAATTTCACTAAAATTTTTTTATAAAAAATATGACAAGAACATAATCCTATATATTGCAGTCACCTGTATATAATCAAACTTTTATATAAATAGAATTCCTTTTGTTTCTTTTGAAAGACGTTTTATTATTCAACATTTAAATTAGAAAAAAGGAAACTAGAGCAAGTCCTCCTTAAGTAAAAAGGGTGTGTAATGAAACTAAATTCATTTAGTATATTACAGATGTTTAAATTCACGTATTCTATTTTTGGCATATGCTTTTGAGGACACAAATGGTGTCCATGTTGTGTTTTTGTTTGTTCACAGGTAAAGCTGAGACATCTGTTTGACATCTGGTGGTTGAGGTTTTGGTAAGTGTGTCCGAAAGAGTGAAATTCAAGTTTTATGGCTATGTTAGTGGTGTTAAGATAAGGTTTCCGCATTCCCTTATACAAACACAGTTAAATTTTGTTGGCAATTGTATTAAAAATACGGTGGCGCTTATTAAAGGTATTTTGGTCTATTATTCACCCATGACCCATGCTCATGATCTACCCAGAGCTAACACTCTACTAGCCGTTTAACCCTTAAGAGTTTTCTTTGACTAAAGCCGTTTTCCATCCGACATTACCTTGGGCTTAAAAATAAAAAGAAGAAATTCTCGACCTAGTGATATCAGATTAAAGTATAGAAAATAGAGAGGTTTGGTATATAGCTGATAGTCACGAGGATAAAGAGTAATAAACTTACATAAAGTTTAATTACCCATTTTACATTACAACCGATTGGTTTTCTAAATTTGTTATGGTGCAACCCTTACGTAAAGCTACATCCGCTGCTATAATTAAATTTCTAGAACAAAATGCCTTTCTTATCTTTGGTGTCCCACAGATTATTCTTTGTGATAATGGTGCACAATTTATCTCTAAAGATTTTCAGAATTTCGTTAAAAGTTACAAAGTACAAAAAATTTGGTTTAACGCAAAATACCATCCCCAAGTAAACCCTACCGAAAGAGTAAATCGAGTTTTAATTACCGCTATTTCGTCTTATATTGATTCAGACCATACTACATGGGATAAACATATCTTTAAAATTGCTCAAGCTTTGCGTACATCTAAACACGAAGCAACCCAATTCACTCCGTCATTTCTTGTTTTTGGAAGATATACCCCAATCGATGGGAGTTACTATGGTTTAGTGCCTGACGATACTAACGTAATTGAATTTGACGATAAAGTACGTTGGGACAAGGACCAACAGTCATTACCTTCTATCTTTAACGACGTTAGAAAAAATTTGTTAAAAGCTTACGAAAAGAGTAAGGACCACTATAACTTACGTAAACGAAATATTTCCTTCGCCTTGGGCGAACAAGTTAGGAAAAAGAATTATGTCTTATCGGATGCATCTAAGAAATTCTCTTCAAAATTAGCCCCTAAATTCATTCTTTGTAAGGTCACTCGTGTTATTAGTCCCCTTATCTACGAACTTCAGAATGCTGAAGGAAAACACCAAGGCAGGTGGCATATTAAAGACCTTAAGCCATTCTCTGCTGACCCAAATGCTACTTAAGTTTTTCATGTTCCATGCTCCTCACTATTTACCTAATATTTTTTGTTCTCACTCACTAATTAGTTAACTTTAATTACTTATTCCTTTTCTGCATACAGTATTGTTGCGAGCTACTACTAGGCAACCCATCAAACACACAAGCGCTGTAGACTCTGCATAGTTTTCAGGATATGAGAATTCTTCTAGCAATCAATTACACACAAAACGCCGCAAGCACTGTTTACTCTCTACGGCTCCAGAATGGTTCTGGAACATACTAGATAATAAGTCATATATTTAAGTCTGAGTATATATAAGACCGCTAAGAAATGCAAGGGTCAGTCTATACTAGAATGTCGTATATAAATTATAACGCTGTAAAGTAATAGTAGTTTTGAGCTTTTAGAAGTGTACATAAATGTGATATGCTGTGTCTAATGTACATGCAGCTTGTAGTATACATAAATAAATAGAAGTGTATAAACAAATAGTTGTGTTAGTGTTGTTAATGAACCTATGGTAAAGGAGTTAGTTTAAGAAGATACCAGTGCTTGTAAATTCATTAGTGTAATAGTGCTTCATTGTTAAGTGGACTGAAAACATCTGTAAACAAGGCATATACTGTTAATTAGACTTGTGAACAGTGAGTAATAAAGACATTTATTATTACTTGTTTTGAATTAAAGAAACGCGGTAGCAGTAGCCCGCTTCACTGGTGTCAGATGTGGGGTATATAGTGATTAATTTAAAACACAAGTCTAAAGACATTTAAGTAGTTTGCATATGCCAGTTACAAGAAGTCAAAATAAGATGGAGGCAGAAACTTTAATGAATTTCCTCAAGGATTTTAAATCCGGTATGGAGGAAAGGTCGGCTAAACTAGAATTGACACTTAGTGAAAATACTGAGAAAATGGAGAAGAGGTCGGCTAAACTGGAAGTGACACTAAATGAAAACTTAGTGAGGTCAGTTGAACTGGAATCAAACCTTACCGAAAGGTTAAGTGAAAATGCTAAGAAAATAGAAGAACGGTTTAGTGAAAACGCGATGAAAATGGAAGAGTTGAATGAAAAGACGGCCACGTTAGAACAAAGATTAATGCAAGCTCCATTGCATTGAAAGAAGATGTCACTGAACAGGTAAAAACAGTTGAGCAAAAGTTGGACAGTAAATTGGTAAAAATGGAAGAAGATGTGATGAGGCTTCAAGAACAAATGATTTCACTAACAACGCGGCCACTTGAATTGCCAAGCCAAGTTGTTAATCAGAACATTCCAGAAATAAGAACCACGGAAAGAAGCGAGTCAATTCCGTCTAAATTTAAAGTAAAACCACCTACATTCGATGGTAAAACACCTTGGCCCACATATTTGAAACAATTTGAAGCTGCTGCAATAGCCAACGGTTGGTGCAACAAAGAGAAGGCTATCTCCTTAATAGTGGCCCTACGGGGGGAAGCTCTTAACATCTTACAAACGATTCCCGATCACCAGCAGAATGATTACGGTCTCTTAATATCGAAGCTTGAGATGAGATATGGAGACGCTCACCTTCAACAGGTTTACCACGCACAAGTTAAGAACCGCTCGCAAAAGACAAGTGAAAGCCTGCAAGAATTCGAAGCTGACATCGCAAGATTAATTAGATTGGCGTACCCAACGGCACCAGATAGTTTCCTCGAACAACTGGCTGTTCAAACATTTGTGGATGGCATCAAAGACAGTGAAATAGCAAGCGCTAAGATTAGCACGGCCAAAAATTTTGGATGACGCACTGGCCCATGCGCTTGAATTTGAAGCAGCTAAGCAGACATCACACAGGATGGGTCACAAAGTTCGGTCTGCCTTAGAGGAACCTGGTCAAGCTCAGAACAGCATAGATGAAATAGTCAACCGTGTGACAGAAAGGCTGAAACTACAACGACCGCGTAGATGGCGTCTGCGAGTCTGGAGCTGCGGTGAAGTTGGTCATAAGCAGAGACGCTGTACTCAACCAAAGAAACAACCGGTTGAGTTAAAGCAGGTCAATGTAAGGGGACGAACGTCGACAGCACAGCGTATTGCTCCGGAGATTATCATCCGTGCTGCATCGTCAATGGGAAGTCTGGACAGCATTTATATCGATGGTAGAATTAATGGTAGAATTGTCCGATTACTTGTGGATACAGGAGCGACAAGAACTATTGTGAGACCAGATTTGGTTGGTCGTGGAAAATTGCTACCTGTATCGGCGTGTCTCCGAACGACAAGTGGTGAGAAGATTGGTACTCACGGAGAGACTGCCGTTATGTTGACAATTGGGGACAAATTAATTAATCATCGAGTGTTGGTAGCTGAAATTACAGAGGAAGTGATCTTGGGAATGGATCTCATGAGAGAATATGGGTTTCATGTAAACATGAAAGAAAATGTGCTTCGGATAGATGATGATGAGATTCCATTTCAAGGTACGAGTAACCAGACGATGCAAGTTCGAATGATTTGCGATATGAAAATACCCGAGAAAGCGGAATGATAGTAATGGGACGCCCGGATGGTACGCTTCGGGAAGGACAAGTATGCATGATGGAAGCAACTGAATCGGGAATGGGTCAGGAGGGATTACTGATTGAAAGAACGCTAGTAAAGTTTCGAAATATGGTACCAGTAAGGGTGCTGAACATTAATCCGCATACGGTGACCCTGAAGAAAGACACGATTGTGGGAAGTTGCATTCCAGTATGCCATATTAAACGTTGTGTGGACGACACGAAAGATAAACCAGCCAACGGTTGCTCACAGAAATTGCTGGATATGTTAATACCTTCGTGTCAAGGATTAAACGGCGACCAACTGGGCAAGGTAAAAGAGCTGGTGGGACGATTTCGAGGTGTGTTTGCACTGGATGATAGTGAGAAAGGAAGGACGAATGTTGTGCAACACAAGATCAATACTGGAGATGCGCAACCGATAAGACAACACCCCAGGCGGCTTCCTTCGGCTAAACGTAAGGAAGCCGAACAAATTATCACCGATATGGAAAAACAGGGAGTGATTGAACCCTCGAATAGTCCATGGGCATCCCCGGTAGTGCTTGTCAAGAAAAAGGACGGGTCGACAAGGTTTTGTGTAGACTACCGACGGCTTAACAATGTGACAAAGAAAGACAGCTATCTTTTGCCCAGAATTGATGACACCTTGCATACACTATCCGGATCTAAATGGTTTTCGACCTTGGACTTGAAAAGTGGATACTGGCAGGTAGGCTTGGAGCCAAACGATAAAGAAAAGACTGCGTTTACAATTGGAACTGGATTATGGCAGCTCAAGGTCATGCCATTTGGATTATGCAATGCCCCTGCTACTTTTGAACGATTAATGGAGTCGATACTGCGTGGACTGTCCTGGAAGACATGTCTGGTGTACCTAGACGACGTGATAGTGTTAGGCCGGTGTTTTGAAGAACACCTTAAGAACCTAGACGAGATATTCCAAAGATTACGCGGGGCAAACCTTACATTGAGCCCCAAGAAGTGTCACCTATTTGGAAAAGAGGTGAAATACCTAGGACATGTCGTTTCGGAGACCGGAATAAAAGCTGACCCTGACAAAATAAAAACGGTACAAGAGTGGCCTACACCAGCAGATATACATCAACAACGGAGTTTTCTAGGATTGTGCACATATTACCGACGTTTTATACTGGGGTTTGCGAACATTGCCAAACCGTTAACGAAATTAACCGAAGATGGACAAGAATATGATTGGAATGACGACTGCCACAGTGCATTTGAACATCTGAAACGGCTACTAGTTACAGCACCAATTTTGAGTTATCCACGGATGGAGGGGAAGTTTGTGTTGGATACCGATGCCAGTAACACAGCTATAGGAGGCGTTCTTTCTCAAGTGCAGGACGGACAAGAAAAAGTTATTGGGTATTTTAGCAAAGTCTTGTTGCGGCCGGAAAGAAACTATTGTGTGACAAGAAGGGAGCTGTTGGCCGTCGTCAAATCCGTAGAGCACTTTTATAAGTACTTATACGGCCGTAAATTCCTGTTGAGAACAGACCATGCTGTACTGAAATGGTTACTGCAGTTTCGAAATCCTGAAGGGCAAGTTGCAAGGTGGATAGAGCGGCTGCAGGAATATGAGTTTGACACAGAACATCGGGTAGCAACTAGCCATCGGAATGCAGACGCTTTGTCAAGGAGACCTTGTCCAGTAAACTGCAATCATTGCTCCAAGATGGAAGAGAAAATAAGTGTCATCCATAGAATGACGGTAACCGATGATACTTGGCAACTCGAAAGAATACGAGAAGACCAGGAAAATGACGCCGAATTGGGACGTATTATTGAGTGGAAAAATAGAGGACAACGACCAGCTTGGAAAGAAATTAGTATTTTAAGTAGGAGCCTGAAGGCATACTGGGCACAGTGGGACTCCTTGATGATGGAAAATAGAATCTTGAAACGACGCCTGGAATTTGAAGATGGCACTGAGAGACTTCAAGTGATAGTGCCGAGAAGCAGAGTGCCGGAAGTGTTGCAGCACTTGCACGATGGTATTTCCGGAGGGCACTTTGGCGTGAAAAGAACTCTCGAGAGAGTGAGAGAAAGATTCTATTGGCGGAACTGCAGATGATGTGAAGGAGTGGTGCCGGAAATGTGAATTGTGTGCCTCTGCAAATGGCCCGGTCTCAAAACGGAAAGCCCCAATGAGACAGTATAACGTGGGGAATCCTTTTGAGAGGGTAGCCATTGATATAGCTGGTCCGTTTCCTGAATCAGAGAAAGGAAATAAATACATCTTGGTTGCGATGGATTATTTTACCAAATGGCCGGAGGCATATGCTATACCTAACCAAGAAGCCGAAACGGTTGCAGATGTACTAGTCAGGGAGTTGTTTTGTCGTTTTGGAGTTCCGTGGGAATTACACTCCGATCAAGGTCGAAACTTCGAATCGGCGTTGTTTTAAAACGTCTGCAAGCACTTTGGAATCAGGAAGACTAGAACCACGCCACTTCATCCCCAATCGGGTGGAATGGTTGAAAGAATGAACAGGACGTTAGGGAAGTACCTGGCCAAAGTTGTCTCTGAACATCAACGAGACTGGGACCAATATTTACAGTTGTTCCTATTGGCGTACCGATCTTCGGTACATGACAGCTCAGGATACTCTCCCGCTTGCATGATGTTAGGACGTGAATTGCGGCTACCATGTGATCTTCAGTTTGGATTTAAACCTGGAGAAAAGATCGCAGGTGAAGATTACGTTAGTAAGCTTCGTGAAAGATCAAATAACATTCACGAAAACGTTCGAAAGAATATCCAGGCAGCAAGCGATCGAATGAAATCACAATATGACACGAGAGCACAAAAAGGTGGTTATCAACCTGGAGATTTAGTGTGGTTGTACAATCCACAAAGAAAACGTGGATTGTCGCCAAAACTACAAAGACAATGGGAAGGGCCGTACGAAGTGTTAAAAAGAATTAATGATGTAGTGTACCGGATCAGAAGATCCCCTCGTGGTAAACCGAAAGTGGTACACTTTGATCGTTTAACATCCTACGCTGGCAACAACCAAGAACGCTCGAATGGTGTTCGACAAGTTATTACTCATGAGCCAAATGTAGATTTTGAGAGCTTTATGGCTGCGTATGGTGGTTCCGCTAAGGCGAGATTTGGCGTTGTTGTTGAAAAGCAGCAAGACCTGTTTAGAGCACCAGAAGAGTATTCCCTTGCACATTGCGTAGCTCAAGATCTGGAAATGTCAAGGGGAATAGCTGTTGTTTTCAAGAAAAAGTTTGGATGGGTGGATGAATTAGTACAACAGCAGCCAACTGTAGGAAAAGCTTTGGTTCTTCAAGATAAAAATCGTTATGTTTACTATCTGGTCATTATAATTTGAATTAGGGCCGCTATACTTGCGGCCACGTCCCCAATGCTCCACCCGGAGGTACTACATTGGGTTTAAACGCGAAAAATAGTCGTGCTCCTAATTTATTCTTACTTCATAGTTGATTCACCCTAAATAAAAACTAAATAAAAATCTAACAAACCTAAAAATCTAACAAACCTAACAAACTCTAACAATCTAACAAACCTAAAAATCTGACAAAACTGGAACAAAAACAAAACAAAACTAAAAACAGGGTTGTAAATAATGGTATCCCTAGCGCTGACTTTCGAGTGTACCCGATCAACAAGCAAAATGAGAGGGGGAGGAATCCGTAATACCGGATAGCAGACGCCGGTTCTGCTTACCAGTGCGACCTGAAGGGTCGTCTTAAAACTATCCAAATCTAGCTAACTAATTTAAATCCATCCCTAGCTTTCCCTATCGTTCCCTAACTGATTTACATTATGATTACAATCTTTGCAATTCTGCTCGTCCTTCCCAAATATATACTGCAACCAAAATGGCGACAGAACGTCAAACAAAACAAATAAGCTACATAATACATGCTATATATAAATAAATATAAAGTGTAAATATAAAATATAAACAAATATAATTATGTAAATATATCAATAAATGTTTAATAAGCGTTAAGCATATAGCAGTGCACAAAATAGCGAAAGCATCACCCTATTTATCAGGTGCACCCGCACAAGCATTATGTCGGCTAGCGCCTTTACACACCAAACGTGCTTCTTAAATTATTTCAAAACTACTAATTAATGTAAATCAATGCTTGTGCGAGTACAGCCGCCACAATTTAAGTCTTACCTCGATAATAAAATTCTCCAGCATCCGAAGATCTGGTCGTCTGTAACTTACTTCTAAAGGTGGGACGGGGTGCACTGCTAAAGTCCTGGTGGGTATGCACTAAATGTTCTGGGGGGGATCACAATCACTATCACTATCACTTCACTTTCAAGTCCTGGGGGAATGCGCGGTTGCGCTCTGTTTTATTATCCTTGTTTACTTTATTGATTTAATTTAAGGAGGGTTTATGATTTATTTGTTATTGTTTATTTGGTATTATTTATTCCCGATTTTCCGCACATAATTATGAAGATAGGCAGTGATTGTACTAATGTAGTGGGGGTTTCTCGTGCATATTGGACATTTTGGTATAATTATCTTTTTTTTTTTTTATTTTTATTTTTTTTTTTTTTAAATTTAATATCAGGTTTAGGTTATGCTCGTATCCTTACTCACGCCAAGTCAATCTAAAATTTTTCAATCCTCCCACCAACCCCACCGAATTTTTACACGCGGTCGTCATTGATTGTCTAATCTCGCGACCCTTCCCGCGAATTCTTTTAAGGCTGTCCAGAACGCCTTCTGGTTAACCACTTCCCGACTTCCTCTAGGCTCTTTGGCCATGCCAGACCTAGGATAGCTAGTTGCTATCAGCCAACCCTCGATTTCCCGCCTCAAGCGGGCAGTCGAAAACGTGTTGCGCTTTCCGCGCCCTCGCCGCATTCGCAGCGGTCGCTGTTGGTTAGACCGAACCTTTGTAAATACGCCTTCAGGGCGCCGTTCCCGTTATCAACTGCACCATTTTGTGATCGAGCAACCTCGATCTTACCTCTGGCTTCTATGCTCGGTATGAATTTGTGGGTCAACCTGCCCGTGGCAGCGTTGTTCCCCTCTTCCCATTGTCGAATTGATTTTTCGCGCAGCTTTCTTTTGATTAAAGACCTCGGTATCGACGAATGTGATATTCGAAAGTCTCCCGTCGCGGCCTCTTTAGCTAATTCGTCAGCCCTATCGTTTCCTACGTTACCATTGTGCGACCTGACTCAACAGAACTTTAAACGTAAACTCAAAGCGCCGTACGCGCTATCCTCCAGACGTCCGCTTGGAGATCTGTCAAGGTGTTCATGTTTGTTAAAGCCGTTAGCGCCGATTTACTATCACTGATTATACAGTATTGCCCGAAATAAACAGTACTGAAATTGTAATTGTTTTGTATATTTAAAAATACATATTATTGACACTTTATTATATGTTCTAAATGTGCACCTCCTCGTTCGAGACAGACTTCATAACGATGTTCTAAGTTTCTGGTCATGTTATTGAATAAGGGTTGTCTCAGGGCTGCGAAGAAGACTCTAACCATCCTTTAATTCATCGATGGTTTGTGGTGCCCGTTTGAAAACGGCATTTTAGCCATGCCCCAAATGTATGCGTCTGGAGGTGTGAGGTCTGGAGAATGTGAAGGATAAGGAAGTCAGTAAATCGTGATATGAATTTGCTTGGAAAATGTTCTTGAAAATTGACGAATTGCGGCAGCAGTATGGCAGTTGCCCCGTCCTGCTGAAAAATTGGTTTCGAAATGAAGTTACGTGCACGACAGAATTGACGTAGATCAGGGATAAATCGTGTTAAAATTTGTCTGTACCTCTGTTGATTAAGTGTGACTTACCTACCATTCTCTTCGATAAAGTACGGACCAATGATTCCGTGTCCGGAAACAGCACACCAGACACTCACTTTTCACTATGTAAAGGAACCTCATCGGGTCTGGCAAAGCCCTCGATTTGTGCGACGATTCACATAGCCTGACAAGTGAAAATGTGCTTCGTCTGAAAACCAAACATTTTTCAAAAATTCAGGATTTTCATACTGTAACGCGAGAATTCTGGCGCAATATTCCACTCCGCGATAATCCCAGGATGTAGTTGTTGATGTACCTGAATCACATACGAAAATGTAAGCTCCTTCAGGCTTTGAAAGGAAGTTCTTTTAAATCAAGTTGTAACGCTGTCCTTCCTGGCTGCTTTCGGTTTTTGTTTGTCAAAACACCTTTAGTTGGAATTCCTACCCCTGATTTTTTTTTCCAATAAACCAAAAAATTTCAAAATTACAGCATTACTTGGAGAACGTTTATTAAACCTTTGTGTGAATTGATCAGACACGTATAGCAAACTTGCACCATTACGTCGGCCGATTCCGTTGAACGAAAATAATGCTCTACCAGAAACACTTTCTCCTCTGTACTTAACACCATTTTTAACAATTAGGCCCTACTAATTACTTGTTTGAGGTTTACTTGACAGGTTTCTTAACTTGAGTGTGACAGCGCACGCATAAAAACACCGCCAGCTTAGTTTCAGTACTGTTTATTTCGGGCAATACTGTATAATACTCGTTCTGCCCGTATGGTTTATTACGTAATCGATAGCCTCTCGTATGGCTACCAATTCGCACTGGAAGATAGTGCACCAGTTCGCGAGTTTGGTTTGAAACCGAAACACCTCCTTTCCTGCTTATATACGACAAACGCCGCGCCTGCTTGCCCATTGTCCATACGTGAACCGTCCGTATAAATTCTGATACCCATCGCGTCCTCATCACCTTCGACAAACTCGATCTCTAATATCAGCCGGGTGCCCTAACTCAGATACAACAATCTTTCTTGCAATTTCCTATTACCAAGATTAAGATCTTCGATAATTTCGCGCCCTTTTCCTATATTTATTAATCGTCATCTCTAATCTCCTAACGATATATTCGATAGGAGAGTCCTACTGATCACCAAAACAGCCTCCGTGGAGGTGGTCCTGTACGCCCTCGCCGCTTTTACCGCGGTTATGCGTTGTACGCTCGTCAATTGACGCATCTCCCGGACTTTACAACCTTCTGCCCATACAGAAGCTGCGTACAGTATTGCCGGCTCAATTGCTCCGGCATAAACCGTCCTCAGCGATTCGCCCCTGAAACCCCACTTTATTTTAGCCACCGCCATCATTTTGTTTGATATTTCGCCGCCCTTACTTTTTACGTATTGTACGTGCGCTTTCCAATTTAATTTATTGTCGATCTTGACGCCGAGGTAGGTAATACACTCTTTAAACGGGATTTTCTCCCCTCCTAGCTCTAACCTAGGAGGTCTCTGTCCTGGTTTCGTGCCGAAATAAAGCGCCTCTGACTTCGCCGTGTTAAATTTTAATTTTACCGCCTGCGACCATTCGTGTAATTTATTAAGCGCCTCGTTCGGTTTTGTGCGCATATCCATTAACAATCTCGATCTTACAATTAAAAGTGTGTCATCTGCAAACCCAACGATTGAGCATCCTGCGGGCAACTTGACCCTAAAGATGCTCTCATACAACAACTTCAAAATGTGGGACCAGAACATGACCCTTGCGGGCATCCCCTTTCCACCTCACGCGACAGAACTTCACCCGGAATTTCAACCTGTGCTAATCGCCCCGAGAAATAGCTCTTGACCAAAGACATCAAGTTTCGCGGACAACCCTACGATCTAACTCGCAAACGATTAATGGCCACCAGGCAGCATCAAATGCTCCTGAAATGTCCAAAGCAACAACGACACAGTACTTTTGGCATCTCTTGCCTGCTTAATTTCCCCGACAACGAACTCTAACGCGTCGATAGTCGACTTGCCCTCCACGAAACCAAACTGTCGGTTATTAAAACCGCCGCTGTCTCGCACTAGGTGTTCAACACGCGTAGTCATAACGCGATCTAAAACTTTCCCCAGCACCGGTAGCAAGCTAATTGGACGATAGCTGCCCGGATCTGACGCATCCGCCTTTTAGGTTTGGGTATAAATTTCACATTCTGGATTTTCCAGCAACGCGGAAAACGCCCTTTCTAAACAAAGATTAAACAACCCAACAAAGACACACGGAGCTAACAGGCACGCCTGCAGAGCTGCGTCTGAAGTGATTCCATCATGCCCCGGTGCCTTCTTAGGGTTCATCCTCCTAAGAGCCCTGACGACCTCGTGAACTAGGATTGCCTTATCGGCACCTGTTCCTTGCGCCTTTGCAGCTTCCCGGCGTATTAAATCGTGCGACCCTTCATCCCCTCGGGATTATCCGATGGGAAAAATTTCTAGTAAATATTCCGCTGTGGTTTTAAAACCTTCCGTGTATTCGCCATTTGTTTTCTTTATATTACTGAGCGCGATTTTTGTTGTTTTCCTCTAATTACGCGGTATGCGGTTCCCAGGGTTCTTTCTCAGAGTTTTGCGTGCAGAATTCTTTAAATTTATTCGTTCGCATTTCTTCTATTAATATTTTTATTCGCGGTAACTTTGATTATATTCTATTCTCCGTTGTTCTCTTATATCTCCCGAGGCGCGTTGATAGCGGCGCCTTAGGTTACGCGTTTCTGCCCGTTTGGTGGTTAGTTCCCGGGTCCACCAGGGTACGCTGTCTTTAAATGTTTTCTTTTGCGGCATGGAATACGACGACGCGTCTACCACCGCGTCGTTCAATTTTTCGCGAGTGTTTCTACTTCGTCTGCCTCTCGGCAGTTAAATAGCTCATTTTCGAGCGCAGGGATACTTTCGCCAAATTTTTCTTTAAACCGCTCCCAATTTGCTTTTTTATTACAGAACCGCGGAAATATAGTTAGCTGCTCGTTTGAGCTTGTTTTGGTTACAACGTCCCATGTTATTAATTTATGGTCAGAGAGCGTTTCCTCGTCCGACCTTAGTTTCCAATTACAAATCGTTTCTAACATTTCGTGCGAGACTGCAGTAATATCTATAAAACTGCTGCCTCTATGCGTCTCAAACGTAGGTGAATCATTAGTGTTTATTACACTAAGGTCCCATCCCGTAAAAAGATCAGCAACCTGCGAGCCTCTATCGTCTTCGATAGGGCTGCCCCATAATGGCGACTTAGCATTAAAATCTCCCCCGATGATTAAATTTTTATTCCTACCGATTTTACGCAAAATATTTTCAACTTGGTTTACTAAGTCCTCGGTTTGAGGATTTTCCCGCCGGGAATCAACCGGCGGAAGATACGCTGATCACGTAAAATGTATTTAGCCCTGATTTAATTTCGACCGTTGTTAAAAATTCGTTGGATAAATTATTTAGTATTATTCCGGCGCACGTCCCGTTATTTATTATTATCCGCTACGCGGTCGTTCGCTGTTTGCGTTTAAAACGGTAACCCCTTCCCAAAACCTGTTATTTTGTGGCTATACAGGTGCGGTTCCTGTATAAGCCCGATGTCGATATTATTTTCGCTGAATAACTTTACGAAGTTATTTGTAGCCCTTTCCTTTCCCGAGATTTAATTGCGCGAATTTTATCTTCTTGCTTCTTTTAAATCTATCTTTTTCTTCACGGTCCATAATCGATGTTCCGTGTGATTGCGTTCTTCAATCTCAGCATCGTGGGGCATCTACTCGACTTGGCGTCGTGGCGCGTATCGACCTTCGCACCACCGCCAGTTCTGTCGTTTGCCCTAGCGCAAACCACACAGCAGGGGATTGCCCTCCGGCAATTCTTGAATTCGTGACCGACTTCGGCACAGTTACCGCACCACTGTACCTTCTCCCTGCACTCCATCGATCTATGGCCGTACTCGTAGCACCTGTAGCACTGGGTCATCGAGAAGTGGTCACGGGCCCAGACTCTTCGCCACCTGAGGTTTATAGCGTCAGCTAACAAACGCCCTCGAAGTGTGGGGGTCACTTCGAAGACTACATTGACGAAGGGATCCCTAGGGCCCTTTCCGCCAAATCTAAATTTCTCCCTCAGGTGGTCTTCAATCTTCAAATCGCCGAAGCGGGGATTCTGGCACGCGATCAACCGCACCAGCTCTTCCGCCTTCATCCCCGCTTCGACCCCCGGAAGAACGACCCGTGGGCGCTTCTTCTCGATCGTCTTCGCCACGAGCTCTTTGCAGTGACCGCCGACCTTCGACTGCAATTTCTTAGCGTCTTCTCGACCCGCGCACTCAACTACCACACCGCCCCTACGGGTCCTACGAGCTCCGACTACGACAAAACCATCACGAGCGGGATCGACCTTCTTCTTCAGGGTCGACATGACGTTTTCTTTCTCTCCTGGCCTGGCGTCGACCCTAACTGCAAAGGTGGGCGTCGCACCTGCAGCAGCTGCAGCATACGACACCTTCCGCTGCATCGGCACCTCCTGGCTCCCAGAACACTGCTGCCCTGAAACACAAGCAACCACCGCTGGACTTTCCCCGACAACATTAGCTCTCCCAGAATCACTAGCCACAAGCCGCAGCGCCCTAACCATGCCTATAAGTTGATTCGCCGCGTCGAGGAAATTATCCAGGGCGTAGCGAATCTTCTTTCTGTCCTCCACGACGATAGTGGCGGAGGTCGTCGGCACCCTCCCGGAGATGGCCCAGTGCGCCTTCCTCACCCTCAATCTCAGGAGGTCCAGCTCATCGAGGTCGCTAGCTGCAACGCTAACGTCGCTGCTAGTCGACATCTTTCGCTGGGCTCCCGAAGTTGAGGGCGATTCAGGCGCCGCAGCCACCCCAGGGGCCCTGACTCCCCCGACACGACCGCCGCAGACACAGGCTCCTCTACCTCCTCTCCTCCTGAATCCCTAACCTAACGTCTTTTAAAATTACCTTTAGCTGTTTCCCCCCAACAGCGCCCTCAGCCTCCGACCTATTAGACTCCGACCTATCTCCCCTCTTCTTCCTGGGCAATGGTTCCTCGTCGCGGTGGACCACCATGCTGACAAAACAAACGACAAAAAATGACACCTAAAACGCAGCTCAAAAACCACTTGACCGTTACGACGCTAAAAGAACGACGCTAGAAGAACGCAAAACGTTGGTCCAATAAAAATGTTTTGTTTAATGGTGAACCGTAAGCAACCTTGTATTTATTTAAACTTCAAACCGCCCAATTAAATATTAAATTTTTAACAAAAATACAGCAAGCACTAAGCGTCAAAATAACAACTAGAACCAAATAAATTCCCTAACGCAATTCGTTTCAAAATGTACCGCGAAGAACACTTTATTTATTTTAAATTTTTTAAAACCGCCAAATCAAATTTAAATAAACTAATTACTTCAAAATATTAAAATATATAATTTATAAATAACAACACTTTATTTTTAAATGTGTAATTAACAAAATAAGGTCGAGCGCAATCGGAATGTGGTAACCGGAAATGACCTTTCACTTTATCGCTTGGTAACTAGCACAACCCGTAACTGTTACACCGCTTAATTACACCAAAATCGATTTTAAAAGAACTTATAAGTACGCGTGTACTTAATTTACGGAAAATTTATATTAAAATTGTTTAAAATTTACAGTTTTTCAGATATTTATTTGATTAAAAAGGCTTAGATTTTTGTTTTTTGGTTATTATTTTATTATACGCGCACTATAAAAATTTCACACACTTTTTGGTTGTTTTACCCGGTTTTTTACTCGATTTACGCGGTTTTTATTTTAAATTTATTATTAAAAATGCCTTTTTAAGTTATTCCGAAATTATTTTGAGTATTAGTTTAGTAGATTTTTGTTTTATTGGCCCGTAATTTATTTATTTCATTTCAAAACGCGGATTTAGTTTAAATTACAAAGAAAACGCGATTTATTTAGTTTAAATTCTGTTTTAAAATTTTATTTTACTGCCCTGTATTTAAATTTTGATGGCACACAATTATAAAAATAAAACACAATAAAAAGCAAAGCTTCAAATAAAATAATTCAACAATAAATAATAAAACCCTAGATAAACACTTACTGTTATTGCTGAAGCGGGAGCTCGGCAGAAACACGTCCGCTCGCTTCAAGCGGCAACTAGAAAGTTTACTATCTGGTCACCAAAAATTCTTCATGGCAAAGACCTAGTTATGGACATCTATGGGAGGCTTTGCTAAATCTTAAGGCGCAGATGATTGGAAAATGGAGTAACAAGACTAGCGGTGCCCAAGTTGGGCTGTGGACTGGATCACTTAGATTGGAGAATAGTCCGAAATATGCTAGTAGTTTTCGAGGGAACCAACGTCCAGGTCCTTGTTTGTTGTTTTCAACCGGTTGCCTACCAAGACCAAGAAAAGAGTGTTGACTGTTATTTCCAACGACGTGGTGGATGCACCAGAGGAGATAGCTGCCGATACCGTCATCAGTCATCGAATTGGCGCTAAAATGTATCTACAGTTACGAGACGTAACGGTTTTAAAGAGGGGGCAGTGTTGCGAGCTACTACTAGGCAACCCATCAAACACACAAGCGCTGTAGACTCTGCATAGTTTTCAGGATACGAGAATTCTTCTAGCAATCAATTACACACAAAACGCCGCAAGCACTGTTTATTCTCTACGGCTCCAGAATGGTTCTGGAACATACTAGATAATGAGTCATATATTTAAATCTGAGTATATATAAGACCGCTAAGAAATGCAAGGGTCAGTCTATACTAGAATGTCGTATATAAATTATAACGTTGTAAAGTAATAGTAGTTTTGAGCTTTTAGAAGTGTACATAAATGTGATATGCTGTGTCTAATGTACATGCAGCTTGTAGTATACATAAATAAATAGAAGTGTATAAACAAATAGTTGTGTTAGTGTTGTTAATGAACCTATGGTAAAGGAGTTAGTTTAAGAAGATACCAGTGCTTGTAAATTCATTAGTGTAATAGTGCTTCATTGTTAAGTGGACTGAAAACATCTGTAAACAAGGCATATACTGTTAATTAGACTTGTGAACAGTGAGTAATAAAGACATTTATTATTACTTGTTTTGAATTAAAGAAACGCGGTAGCAGTAGCCCGCTTCAGTATATAATCGCTTACACGTTTAACTTTATTTACCTTAATTCAGCTATCTTTTTCTTTTGGTTGACTTTCCCTTGACCATATCGTTACTTATATATCACTTCATTCTCTACACCCCTCAATATAACTCTGTTGTTTCATTTAATCAACCCTCAAAGTTTTACTACTGCATATTATTTGGGTTTTAGTATTTCTCTTACATGGTTTAATTGTGTGGTAATTGTCGTAACTTTGGTTGTAATAACTCATTGAATTTTTATGATTGGTTTTAGCTGATGTTGAGTGGATGATTTTTTCCTTGGACCAACATAGGAGTCATGATCTATGCCATTGTAAGAAATAGTCCATATTCGCAGTTGCAAAAAACTAGGATTATCTATTCCATGTGTTTTTCTTCTGAATTATTGCAGTCGCCCACATTATACTACATCATTATTTGTTTCTTTTTCTACGAAATCACCATAACTTATAAACATTTTTTTTCATTGTTTTTTGTTGAACTTCGTGGTGAGGTGCTAGTGTTTCTTATTGTTATCTTATTAAATTCTCGGTTGTTTTAGCATATTGGAACAGTGTACCTGTATTTAACTGGTTATAATTGGGCATTTGTGTGTGTTGAGGGTGCTACCGTTTTGAAAAACTACCTTAAAACAGTTTGTTTTTGTGTGAATGTATCTGTAATGATACTTTTAAGTTGTCGTGTCAACTTGTGTCTGATTTTCTTATCGTAGTGGATGCACTCGTTAGAGCCTAGAATTTTTTAAAATTTATATGTCTTATCTTACCTATATTACTCTGGCTCTACTGGAGCCACTCTAACTTTACTTATTCATTGTCTTGGGTAATAATTAGGCCAATACCTTTGTCTTCTTTATTATCTTTGATAATACCCTTAGTTTTAATATCGTTATCTTACCGATTACCTTTAGTAATAACTTTAGTTTAGTCTCGTTATCTTACCGACTACCGTTAGTAATAATTTTGGTTTAATTTTTTTGTTATCTTACCGACTACCGTTAGTAATAACTGCGAGTTATTTCGCGTTATCTTACCGGTTATCTTTAGTAATAACTTTTGTTTAAATTCATGTTACCTTACCTACTATCTCTAATAATCACTTTAGCTTAATATCGCGTTATCTTATCTAGTATCTCAAATAATAACTAAAGCTTAATATCGTTATCTTGTCTATTACCTTTGAGGATAACAATTTAAACTTAATATCATTATCTTATCTCTTATCTTTAACATCAATTTGAGATCTTGCCTTATCTTTTTATCTTCCTAACGTGTGGTATCTATGACCAGACGTAGGAATTATTTTTTTTGAAATTTGAGTGAAAAAGCTAGCCTGATATAGAAATGTAATTTGTCAGGTTAGCATATAAGGATTTAGTAGGTGGTACTTTTGGTAAATTTGTTGATTCACAACTATGTCATGGACAAGTTTTAAATGTGCATCGTTAGGAAACCAAAGTACCAGTAACAAAATTTGCTAGAGTGCAGAGTGACGCACTCCATGATCATTTTTAAATTTGGGCACTTCTTGCCAAAAGAAGAATAGTTTGATGCAACACTCATGTGTGTTTGCACGTATGAACTTTTATGTTAGCTTTAGTTAGATAGGTTTAGATAGTTTAGGCGACTTGTCGCACCCGTGTTAGTTTAAGTAGTGTTTCATGCTCCCCGACAAATTTGTGCTGTCGATCATTAGTGTAGTCAAAACAATGGGGTACCTATTTCGTTTCCTGGTACTTCGGTAGACGTGTTATCGGTCAAAAACTAGGTGGCGCCTGATATAAACATTTTGTAGGTTTTTTAGGTTTTATTTAGTTAATTAATTTTAATTTATTTAATTTTATTCCGTTAAGGACGGCGTTTTTTATCCCCTTAGAATCTAATTTTTATCTTTTAATTATTTATTTTGTTTATTTTATTTGAAGTTTGCTTTTATTTTTTAATAATTTGGTCAAATTTTAAAACAGGGCAGAAAAAAATTTTCGTTTAAACAAATAAAACTAAATAAATCCTTTTTTTAATTTAAATAAATCCGCTTTTAAAATAAACAAATAAATTTCGTTAATCAAAGGTTATCCTTATAAAAACTTTGAAATAATTAAAAGCTTTTTAAAATAAATTTAAAATAAAATCCCCAAATCAAGTAAAAAGGGTAAAACAACCAAAAGGGTTAATTTTTAACGGTTAAAAAATTCCAAAAACTCAAGCCCTTTTAAATCAAAAATTCTCCTTTTTTAAAAATTTTAATTAAATTTTCCGAATTTTTACGGTATTTAAAAGTTTTTAAAACGATTTTTTAATTAAGGGTTAACTTACTTTGCTTTAAACATTAATAAAGGATTTCCTTAAATTATTGCCTCCCTTATTTTGAATTAAATTTAAAATAAATGTTCTTATTTTAAATTGATATTTTAATTTTTAAGAATTTTGTTTAAACAATTTGATTAAAATTGTTTTAGTTATTTTTTGATGTGGGAAGTTGCCTAATTTTAAATACCAAAACGGGCAATTTAAATAACTGGGGGGCTTCCGGAGTCAAATACAATTGGAAGTTGGAAATTATGGGGAAGCAAGCACAAAGATAAATTCCCGGGCCAAAGTGGTTTTACCCAACTTTGAAGTAAAGTGTGGGGGTGTCTTTTCAAGTGATTTCCACTTAACTTTTAAACCTACCGTTTAGTATGGAACGGAGAGACCCTGGGACCCGAGGTAATTTGGAGGTAACTCTACCGCACACAGGAGGCTCCGAGGTGTTTCCGCCGGTTAACCTTACAGTAGATTTAATTTATTGTTTTAATTTTGTAACTTCGCTTAATTATGGCGCAATATAAATTATCAGTGACGTCATGGTGTATCTTATGAACTTTGGTAATTGTATTACCGGCTTTTAAGAGCCATCTATCGGCATTTCAATGTACCAGAATCTAAGTGTTACATTTTGTTAACTGCATTACCGACCAGATAAAACTTTAAACGAAGTGTAGCAGATGGCGCCTTCAACCTGTTCAGGCTATGAACTTCAGGGTTTCTTCTTTGTTTTAGGTTATGTTAATTTCAGTTACAACCATGCAATATTTTAACAGATGTTATTGAAACAGTTTTTCACTTAAGGAAACGTATTTTATTCATGTAAGTATTTACCTTACCTTATGTCTTTAAATACAGTATTATAGAATTACCTATTAAAATATCTTTAGTTGCTTTCCTTAACTTTGAAAGGCCGTTTTTGAAACTTAAATACATTGTTCTTTATTACATTCTAAAATTGCATTATGGTTTATCCTTTACATGAAAATTTTGTGTTTAATAAACACTTGAGTGAAATAAATTGCTAGTATACCTTTTTAAGAAGTGTTTGACTATACGTTGTTGCCTTATAGGTTAAATAACATATCCTCTGCGCCCATTTTCCATTTTGGAAGGCTTGTCTGTCATTATCTATAAAATATGTATTTAACTGAACATTGATTTCGTTTCCATATACCTTAAATGTGTTTCTTTGGTGTTATCGGTGACGTTCTAACAAGTTCTTACCTCTAAATATCGTATCGTATTACCTTAAAGTAACTGTAACGTGTTTTACCTTCTAATCTGCGTCAAAATCGCATATTTTTTATATCGTGTCTTGAATATTGTATTCATAATGAACGTATCACATCTAAAATCCTCGAATTAATCTACGAGCTGGAATGTAGAAGTATCATAGCTGCGAGCAATCAGAATGATAGGCGATCTCAACTTAGGGCTATCAGAAATTAAATTATCTTTAGATGATATATCGGGTATAATAAACAAAACAGATCCTGCGGCTACTAATATCGAATTAGGAGATTGACTTTAAGAATAACCCACGTCAAACACCGTATCGAATCATTATCTTTATATAACGATGACCAAGCGACTCAAGCTAAACAAAGTTTGTTGTCCGAGGTGTTATTGCTTGAAGGAATTCTTTTAGAAAGACTTAATCCTAACGCAGACGTAGATATATCGTTACCTTTTTCAAATCTTGCGCTTGCCGAACCTAAACCATTAGGAAAACCTATACCTGTATACAAATGGGGTCTCACCTTTGAAGGGTTTGATTCGAAGGTTTCTTTATCATCCTTTCTTGACCGGATTAACGATTTTAAAATTTCTCGCGGGTGTACCGACCAAGGAATTTATCTCAGCTGGTGATTTGTTCCAGGCTCGCATTAATATGGTAAGAAACATACGACACCAAATTTCTACCTGGAATGAGTTAGTTGCCTGTTTAAAACGAGTTTCCTACCATGGCTACATTAACGATCTTTGGAACGAAATCCGAAACCGAACTCAAGGTCCCGACGAAAATGTTGTTTCTTTTATTACCTCATTAGAAGCTTTATATAGCAGACTCGACAAAAACCTTCCGAATCCGAAATTATCGATCAATTACTTAGAAATTTGAACCCTATTTCTCAGAACGTTTGGCATTACAGACATATCTTCGCTAGCTCATTTTAAAGACCTATGTCGTCTCTTCAAGAAGTGAGGTCAAGGATTGACAAATATCGACCACCACCCGAGAAATTATCTGGTCTCCTAGAACCTGATCTAGCTTGCCAAGTTCGACCTTCCGTAAACTATCTACCCTTAACGTTCCTCCTACCATAACTAATAACGCACTTACCTGTTGGAACTGCAAGCGAAGTGGACATAGCTATACTGTCTGCACATACCCTAGAAATATTTTTGTTATGGTTGTGGTCGCTCAAATATCTACAAATCTAACTGCACCAACTGTAATCCTAACGTATCGGGAAACTCCCGTCGAGATATTTTAAATCAGGGTGTGAATATCTCAAGAAACCAAAATCGCCCTCAACACCAATCATCAACGGACACAGACGCCAATAAATTCAAATTATAAAACCACTTCTAACGTTGTACCGTCATTAAATTTATCTAATAATAATACCGCTACTATTAATGTACAAAATACCTTACCTTCATTAGAGGAATTATGCTACACTACTCCAGCCGAGTGGTCTAAGTGGTTACAAACCGTCAATTCCTTTTATCATAAAAGACTGCTACCGTTTCACAACTTGTTAAAAACCCTTCGATAACCGTCCACACTTATCTATCTCAATTGGTTCCTTAAATGTAATTGCTTTACTGGATACAGGTTCTTCATGTTCTCTTATAAATAACGAAGGTTTACATCAATTATCTCAACAAAATATCAAAATTCAAATTATTCCCGAAAAACTTCCATAAATTTAGCTGACGATAATCAAATACATGTAACCGGTTCCCTTAAGTTAAAAATTCGTGTAGAGTCTCTTGAACGTGATGTTTTATTTTGATTGTCCCTGCATTAGCGTATCCTTTTCTACTGGGCGTTGATTTCTGTAAACTTTTTAATCTGTCACTTTACTTTCAGGATTTTCATGGCAAACCTCTATTAAAACGAACTCCTGTGCATCTACAGGAATATCTAACAAAATCTCTCTTACTGACTCCCAAGATGTAACTCTTAACGCTACAATCGACAAATTTCGCAAACTTAATACCTCTGAACTTGGTTGTGTTACAACGGCAACACACGTTATCTCCACAGGTGATGCCCTTCCCTTTAAGCAACGTCAATATCCCTTATCGCCTGCCTTACAAAAGCATTTACATGCGGAAATAGACAAAATGTTAGTATCTGGTGTTCTCTCCTTCAAATTCACCGTGGACCTCGTTACTGTTCCAGACGCTTATCTCTACCCAGAACTGACTCAATTTTGAGCAGGCTTCGTAACGCAAAATTTATCTCATCTATCGACCTAAGACAAGCTTTTTATCAGATACCTCTCGACTTATCTTCTCGTCAAAAACTGCTTTTGTGTCCCAGGCCGAGGTCTTTTCGAATATAATTTTTGCCATTTGGTCTCTGTAACGCTCCACAAACTTTACAACGTACTATGGATCAAACGTTAGGTCCTATCTTACATCAAGAACGTGCCTTTGTGTTTTTGGATGATATCTTAATTATCTCAAGTTCTTTCGATGAACATATCGCCACATTAGATGAAGTTGCTGAACGTTTAAGCGCAGCAGGTTTAAGATAAACTGGGAAAAGTCTCAATTTTGTCGTTCATCCCTTACATTTCTTGGTTTTATTGTCGATGGAACAGGCTTACGAGCAGATCCCGCTAAAGTTGATGCTATTACTAAATTTAAAACACCAAAACTGTTACCGAAATCAAACGTTTAATTGGAATGATTAGCTATTATCGCATTTTCTACCAACCTTTCAACTATATCTGCACCCATTACTGCTTTAATTAAAAATAAAAGAAATCCCAAACTATCGAGTGGAATTTAGAATCCCAACAGGCTTTCGAACAAATTAAAACACTAATCACTTCAGCACCTATCTTAATCTCTCCAAATTTCGATGATAAGTTTTATATACAAACCGATGCCTCACTTACTGGGTTAGGTGCAATGTTGTTCCAGGTAAACAATGGTTTAGAACATCCAATCGCTTATGCGAGCCGTGCCTTAACTTCTGCCGAACAAAAATACTCTGCTACCGAACGAGAACTATTGGGTGTTATCTTTGGCATCGAGAAATTTAGAGGATATGTCGAAGGTACACACTTTACCGTAATCACTGATTGTGCAGCACTCACTTGGCTTAATAACTTGAAACAACCCGCAGGTCGTTTGGCAAGATGGAACTTGCGTATATCTCAATTTACTTTTGACGTTATGCATAGGCCTGGCAAATTAAATATCGTACCTGATGCGTTATCTCGAGATGTAGTTTCTCTAAACCTTCCAAATTTAATTCTGGATACCTGGTACCTCAATATGATAAAAAGTTTCCGATAATCCCGACAAATTTCCTACCTTTCGAGTAACTAATAATAGACTGTATAAATTTGTATCCTCGTCCCCACATAAAATATCGAATATACCTGAATGGAAACTCGTTGTGCCCACTGCAAATCGCAGTGAGGTGCTCAAATTATGTCACGACGATCCCTTAGCTGCACACCTTGGTGTTACAAAACTCTCGCGAAAATATCTGAATTGTATTACTGGCCCACACTTAAGCAATCTGTTTGTCGCTACATTAAAAGCTGCAAAATTTGTGGTTCCCATAAGAGTTCGCAAGATGCTCGCCCTGGTTTAATGGGTAACTTTAAGCGTGTATCTTATCCCTTTCAATTAATATCGCTTGACTTATTAGGACCTCTCCTCGATCAAAAGACGCAATCAATATCTTTTGGTTGTTACCGATTGGTTTTCTAAATTTGTTATGGTGCAACCCTTACGTAAAGCTACCTCCGCAGCAATAATTAAATTCCTAGAACAGAATGTCTTTCTTATCTTTGGTGTCCCCCAGATTATTCTTTGTGACAATGGTGCACAATTTATCTCTAAAGATTTTCAGAATTTCGTTAAAAGTTACAAAGTACAAAAATTTGGTTTAACGCAAAATATCACCCCAAGTAAACCCTACCGAGAGAGTAAATCGAGTGTTAATTACCGCTATCTCGTCTTATATTGATTCAGACCATACTACATGGGATGAACATATCTTTGAAATTGCTCAAGCTTTGCGTACATCTAAACACGAAGCAACCCAATTCCTCCGTCTTTTCTTGTTTTTGGAAAATAAAGATGGGAGTTATATGGTTTTCCTGACGTCTAAGTAATCAATTTAATAAATATTACAAGGAAAATCATTTTCCCTATTTTAAGATTGAAAATTTGTTAAAAGCTTACGAAAAGAGCAAGGACCATTATAATCGTAAGCGAAATATTTCCTTTGCCTTAGGCGAACAAGTGTGGAAAAGAACTATGTCTTATCGGATGCATCTAAGAAATTTTCTTCAAAATTGGCCCTAAATTCATTCTTTGTAAAGTCACACGTGTTATTAGTCCCCTTATCTACGAACTTCAGGATACTGAAGGAAAACGCCAAGGCAGGTGGCATATTAAAGACCTTAAGCCATTCTCTGCCGACCCAAATGCTAATTAAGTTTTTCATGCCCCATTCTCCTCACGATTTACCTAATACTTTTGTTCTCACCATCAATTAGTATCTTTAATTACTTATTCCTTCTCTCATATAGTATATAATTTCTTACGTTTAACTTTACTTACCTTAATTTAGCTATCTTTTCTTCTGGTTGACTTTTCCTCGACCATACCGTTACTCATATATCACTTCATCCTCTACACCCCCAATATAACTCTGTCGTTTCATTTAATTAACCCTTGAAATTTTCCTATTACATATTGTTCGGTCTTTAGTATTTCTCTTATATGGTTTAATTGAATGGTAATTGTCGTAACTTTGGTTGAAATAACCCATTGAATTTTTTGTTTTTGGCTTGGAGGAATCTTTTTCGGGCCCTAGGAACCATTTCCTTAAAGAAATAGTTAATTGAGGAAAACTGGATTGTCATTCCGTGGTTTTTTTTTGTTTTGCAATGCCCACTTTTAATCTTATCTAAACAACCTTCCTTTTCATTTGTAATTTAAAATTTTTGTTTTTTTATTGAACTTTTGGGTATGTATTGTTTTTTATTTTATTTTTTAAACCGGTTGTTTTGCAATGGGGCAGGTTACGTATTTAACTGTTTAATTATTTTTGTTGTTTATTAATTTAAAAACTTTAAAGTTTGTTTTGTGTGTTTGTATCTGTGAAGATACTTTTAAGTTGTCGTGTCTATCTTTGTCTGATTTTCTTATCGTAGTCGAAGCACTCGTTAGGAAAATTATCGTACTAGTTCTCTTAGGAGTCTAGTGAATTTTAAAATGTGTATATCTTATCTTGTCGGATTAATATCGCAGGTGGTCCTTCAGACTACGCTGTGTTTTATAGGTCAATCCCATTTAAACGGCTCTACTGGAGCCACTCTTTGTTGTTATCATTGTCTTGGGTAATAACTAGGCCAATATCTTTGTCTTCTTTATTATCTTCGATAATACCTTTAGGTTTAATATCGTTATCTTATTGATTACCCTTAATAATAACCTTAGTTTATTATCGTTATCTTACCGATTACCGTTAGTAATAATTTTGGTTTAATTTATCGTTATCTTACCGACTACCGTTAGGAATGACTTCGAGTTATTTCGCGTTATCTTACCGGTTATCTTGAGTAATAACTTCTGTTTAAATTCATGTTACCTACTATCTCTTATAATCACTTTAACTTAATATCGTGTTATCTTATCGAGTATCTCAAATAATAACTAAAGCTTAATACCGTTATCTTATTCATTACCTTTGAGGATAACAACTTAAGCTTAATATCTTTACCTTATCTACTATCTTTAACATCAATTTGAGATCTTATCTTATCTTTTATCGTCCTAACGTGTGGTATATATGACCAGACGTGGGAATTATCTTTCTGAAATTTAAGTGAAAAGCTAACCCGATTTAAAAATGTAATTTGTCAGGTTAGCATATAAGGATTTAGTAGGCGGTACTTTTGGTAAATTTGTGGATTCACAACTGTGTCATGGACAAGTTAAATGTGCATCGGAGGAAACCAAAGTACCAGAAACAAAATTTGCTAGAGTGCAAGTGACGCACTCTCATGAACATTTTTAAATTAGTTAGATAAGTTTAGATAGGTTTAGATAGGTTAGGCGACTTGTCGCACCCGTGTTAGTTTAAGCAGTGTTTCATGCTCCCCGACAAATTTGTGCTGTCGGTAAGTAGTGTAGTCAAAGACTATCGGGCTACCTATTCCGTTTCCTGGTACTTCGGTAGACGTGTTATCGGTCGAAAACCAGGTGGCGCCTTATATAAACATTTTTAAAGTTAGGGTTTATATAGGGTAGTAAGGACTTAGATTTTAAGCTGTTACTGTGCTAACAGACTTTTCTTTTTTTTTTTTCTTTTGTGGCTTTGTCGCGATTGTTACGTGCAAATCAATTTGCACTTAAACATTGTTTTAGTTAGTTTTCTTGATGTGCGGAAGTTCCCGCCATAATTTTAAATATGCAAGAAGCGGGAACAATTTAAATAGACTGGGCGGGGCTTCCGGTACGTCACAATAGTGCAATTGGCAAGTGTGAATTATCCCTATAGGGGTATAGCAATGCTAAAAGAGTAAGGAGTTCCGCGGTTCTCGCGCGGAAACGTGGCTTTACGCCGAACTTTGAAGTGAACAGGTGCGGGGTGTCGTGTTATCTTATTATGTAGATTTCCTTATCTTGATTATCTTTCCTTAATTACCTATTCCTGTCTTCCACTGCATATAGGAACGGAGATGACCCTGGAGCATCCCATGACCCCGAGATAATTTGGAGGTCCAACTCTACCAGCAGCAGCGATGCCGAGGCTACCGCAGCGTGATTTCCTGCCGGTTAGCGGATCCTTCACGTGAGTAGACTCTCTAATTTTTATTGTTTTAATTTTATGTAACTTCGCTTAATTATGGCGCAATATAAATTATCAGTGACGTCATGGTGTATCTTATGAACTTTGGTAATTGTATTACCGGCTTTTAAGAGCCATCTATCGGCATTTCAATGTACCAGAATCTAAGTGTTACATTTTGTTAACTGCATTACCGACCAGATAAAACTTTAAACGAAGTGTAGCATAGTTTATTTAAATTTGATTTGGCGGTTTAAAAATTTAAAATAAATAAATAGCGTTTTTTACGGTACATTTTAAATCGAGATATTTTTATTGCGTTAGGAAATTTATTTGATTCTAGTTGTTATTTTGACGCTTAGTGCTTGTTGTATTTTTGTTAAAATTTGATATTTAATTGGGCGGTTGAAGTTTTAATAAATACAAGGTTGTTTACGGTTCACCTTTAAACAAAACATTTTTATTGGACCAACGTTTTGCGTTCTTCTAGCGTCGTTCTTTTAGCGTCGTAACGGTTAGGACGTTTTTGAGCTGCGTTTTAGGTGTCATTTTATTGCTAGTTTTGTCAGCATGGTGGTCCACCGCGATGAGGAGCCGCTGCCCAGGAGGAAGAGGGGCGATCGGTCGGAGTCTGCTAGGTCGGTGGCGGAGGGCGCTGTTGGGGAAACAGCTTAAGGTAGTGCTAAAGGACTTCTTGTTAGAAACTCAAGGAGGTACAGGAGGTAGGGAAGGAGCCTGCGTCTGCGGCGGTCGTGTCTGGGGAGTCGGGGCCTCCCGTGGTGGTTGCGGCGCCAGAATTGCCTCTCTTCGAGGCCCAGCGCACGATGTCGACTAGCAGCAACGGTAGCGTTAATGCTAGCGACCTCGATGAGCTGGAACTCTTAAAGTTTAGGGTGAGGAAGGCGCACAATGCCGTCTATGGGAAGGTGCCGACGACCTCCCCACTATCGTCGTGGAGGATAGGAAGATGGTTCGGCACGCCGTGGATGATATCCGTGACGTGACGAACCAACTGATAGGTATGGTTAGGGCGCTGCGTCTTTGTTTAGATGGTTCAGGGAGAAGTGTTGTTGGGGGAAGTCCGGCGGTGAATTCTGTCGTTTCAGGAGGCCAGAGTCAGGGTGCGTCGGTGCAGCGCAAGGTCTCCTACGCCGCTGCAGCTTCAGGATCTGCCCCTACGTTTGCTGTTGTCGGAGCTCGTAGGACGCGCCAGGGCGGTGTCGTTGTGGAGTGCGCAGGTCGCGACGACGCCAAGAAACTGCAGTTGAAGGTCGGCGGGAACTGCAAGGAACTCGTGGCGGACCATCGAGAAGAAACGTCCACGGGTCGTTCTTCCGGGGGTCGAAGCGGGGATGAAGGCTGAAGAGCTCGTGCGGTTGATTGCGAGCCAGAATCCCCGTTTCGGCGATTTGAAGCTAGAAGACCACCTGGAGAGAAGTTCAGGTTTGGCGGAAAGGGCCCTAGAGATCCCTTCGCCAACGTAGTCTTCAGTGACCCCACACTTCGAAGACGTATATTAGCTGATGCTATTAACCTCAGGTGGCGAAGAGTATGGGCCCGGGACCACTTCTCGATGACCCAGTGTTACCGGTGCTACGAGTACAGCCATCGATCGATGGAGTGCAGGGAGAAGGTACAGTGGTGCGGTAACTGTGCCGAGGTCGGGCATGAATTCAAGAATTGCCGGAAGGCAGTCCCCTGCTGTGGGTTTGCGCTAAGGCAAAGAAAACTGGCGGTGGCGCGGAAGGTCGATACGCGCCACGACGCCAAGTCGAGTAGATGCCCACGATGCAACGTCTGAAGCACGCAATCACACGAAACATCGATTATGGACTGTGAAGATAAAACAAAGTCCATAAGAAGCAAGAAGATTAAATTCGCGCAACTAAATCTCGGGAAAGGTAGAGGGGCAACAAATAACTTCGTAAAGTTATTCATCGAAAATAATATCGACATCAGGCTTATACAGGAACCGCACTTGTATAGCCACAAAATAACAGGTTTTGGAAGAGGGGTTACCGTCTTAAACGCGAATAGTAAACGACCGCGTAGCGGGATAATAATAAATAATGGAACGTGCGCCGGAATTATATTAAATAATTTATCGAACGAGTTTGTAACGACGGCCGAAATCAAATCAGGGGAAAATGCGTTCTATGTAATAAGCGTGTACCTCCCGCCGGTCGATTCCCGGCGGGAAAATCCCCAAACCGAAGACTTGATAAATGAAGTAGATAATATTATTCGTAAAATCGGCAGAAATAAAAATCTAGTCATTGGGGGAGATTTTAATGCCAAGTCGCCACTATGGGGCAGCCCTATCGAAGACGATAGAGGCTCGCAGGTTGCTGATCTTTTTACGGAATGGGATCTTAGTGTGATAAACACTAATGATTTACCTACGTTTGAGACGCATAGAGGCAGCAGTTTTATAGATATTACTGCAGTCTCGCACGAAATGTTAGAAACGATTTGTAATTGGAAATTAAGGTCGGACGAGGAAACGCTCTCTGATCATAAATTAATAACATGGGACGTTGAAACCAAAACAAGTGCAAACGAGCAGCTAACTGTATTTCCGCGGTTCTGTAATAAAAAAGCAAATTGGGAGCGATTTAAACAAAAATTTGGCGAAAGTATCCCTGTGCTCGAAAATGAGCTATTTAACTGCCGAGAGGCAGACGAAGTAGAAACACTCGCGAAAAAATTAAACGACGCGGTGGTAGACGCGTCGTCGTATTCCATGCCGAAAAAGAAAACATTTAAAGACAGCGTACCCTGGTGGACCCGGGCAAAAGGGGAAAACGCGTAACCTAAGGCGCCGCTATCAACGCGCCTCGGGAGATATAAGAGAACAACGGAGAATAGAATATAATCAAAGTTACCGCGAATATAAAATATTAATAGAAGAAACGCGAACGAATAAATTTAAAGAATTCTGCACGCAAAACTCAGAGAAAGAACCCTGGGGAACCGCATACCGCGTAATTAGAGGAAAACAACAAAAATCGCGCTCAGTAATATAAAGAAAACAAATGGCGAATACACGGAAGGTTTTAAAACCACAGCGGAATATTTACTAGAGAAATTTTTCCCATCGGATAATCCCGAGGGGATGAAGGGTCGCACGATTTAATACGGGGAAGCTGCAAAGGCGCAAGGAACAGGTGCCGATAAGGCAATCCTAGTTCACGAGGTCGTCAGGGCTCTTAGGAGGATGAACCTAAGAAGGCACCGGGGCATGATGGAATCACTTCAGACGCAGCTCTGCAGGCGTGCCTGTTAGCCCTTGTCTTTGTTGGGTTTTTAATCTTTGTTTAGAAAGGGGTTTTCCGCGTTGCTGGAAAATCCAGAATGTGAAATTTATACCCAAACCTAAAAAGGCGGATGCGTCAGATCCGGGCAGCTATCGTCCAATTACTTGCTACCGGTGCTGGGGAAAGTTTTAGATCGCGTTATGACTACGCGTGTTGAACACCTAGTGCGGACAGCGGCGGTTTTAATAACCGACAGTTTGGTTTCGTGGAGGGCAAGTCGACTATCGACGCGTTAGAGTTCGTTGTCGGGGAAATTAAGCAGGCAAGAGATGCCAAAGAGTACTGTGTCGTTGTTGCTTTGGACATTTCAGGAGCATTTGATGCTGCCTGGTGGCCATTAATCGTTTGCGAGTTAGATCGTAGGGGTTGTCCGCGAAACTTGATGTCTTTGGTCAAGAGCTATTTTCGGGGCGATTAGCACAGGTTGAAATTCCGGGTGAAGTTCTGTCGCGTGAGGTGGAAAGGGATGCCCGCAAGGGTCATGTTCTGGTCCCACATTTTGGAAGTTGTTGTATGAGAGCATCTTTAGGGTCAAGTTGCCCGCAGGATGCTCAATCGTTGGGTTTGCAGATGACACACTTTTAATTGTAAGATCGAGATTGTTAATGATATGCGCACAAAACCGAACGAGGTGCTTAATAAATTACACGAATGGTCGCAGGCGGTAAAATTAAAATTTAACACGGCGAAGTCAGAGGCGCTTTATTTCGGCACGAAACCAGGACAGAGACCTCCTAGGTTAGAGCTTGAGGAGAAAATCCCGTTTAAAGATTGTATTACCTACCTCGGCGTCAAGATCGACAATAAATTAAATTGGAAAGCGCACGTACAATCGTAAAAAGTAAGGGCGGCGAAATATCAAATAAAATGATGGCGGCGGCTAAAATAAAGTGGGGTTTCAGGGCGAATCGCTGAGGATGGTTTATGCCGGAGCAATTGAGCCGGCAATACTGTACGCAGCTTCTGTATGGGCAGAAGGTTGTAAAGTCCGGGAGATGCGTCAATTGACGAGCGTACAACGCATAACCGCGGTAAAAGCGGCGAGGGCGTACAGGACCACCTCCACGGAGGCTGTCCTGGTGATCAAGGCTCTCCTATCGAATATGTCGTTAGGAGATTAGAGATAGACGATTAATAAATATAGGAAAGGGCGCGAAATTATCGAAGATCTTAATCTTGGTAATAGGAAATTGCAAGAAAGATTGTTGTATCTGAGTTGGGACCCGGCTGATATTAGAGGGATCGAGTTTGTCGAAGGTGATGAGGACGCGATGGGTATCAGAATTTATACGGACGGTTCACGTATGGACGATGGGAAGCAGGCGCGGCGTTTGTCGTGTATAAGCAGGAAAGGGAGGTGTTTCGGTTTCAAACCAAACTCGCGAACTGGTGCACTATCTTCCAGTGCGAATTGGTAGCCATACGAGAGGCTATCGATTACGTAATAAACCATACGGGCAGAGACGAGTATTATATAATCAGTGATAGTAAATCGGCGCTAACGGCTTTAACAAACATGAACACCTTGACAGATCTCCAAGCGGACGTCTGGAGGATAGCGCGTACGGCGCTAGAGTTTCGACGTTTAAAGTTCTGTTGGGTCAGGTCGCACAATGGTAACGTAGGAAACGATAGGGCTGACGAATTAGCTAAAGAGGCCGCGACGGGCGACTTTCGAATATCACATTCGTCGATACCGAGGTCTTTAATCAAAAGGCTGCGCGAAAAATCAATTCGACAATGGGAAGAGGTGGAACAACGCTGCCACGGGCAGGTTGACCCACAAATTCATACCGAGCATAGAAGCAGAGGTAAGATCGAGGTTAAGCTCGATCACAAAATGGTGCAGTTGATAACAGGGCACGGCGCCCTGAAGGCGTATTTACAAAGGTTCGGTCTAACCAATAGCGACCGCTGCGAATGCGGCGAGGGCGCGGAAAGCGCAGACACGTGCTCTTCGACTGCCCGCTTGAGGCGGGAAATCGAGGGTTGGCTGATAGCAAACTAGCTATCCTAGGTCTGGCATGGCCAAAGAGCCTAGAGGAAGTCGGGGAAGTGGTTAACCAGAAGGCGTTCTGGACAGCCTTAAAAGAATTCGCGGGAAGGGTCGCGAGATTAGACAATCAATGACGACCGCGTGTAAAAATTCGGTGGGGTTGGTGGGAGGATTGAAAAATTTTAGATTGACTTGGCGTGAGTAAGGATACGAGCATAACCAAAACCTGATATTAAATAAAAAAAAGATAATTATACCAAAATGTCCAATATGCACGAGAAACCCCCACTCCATTAATACAATCACTGCCTATCTTCATAATTATGTGCGGAAAATCGGGAATAAATAATACCAAATAAACAATAACAAATAAATCATAAACCCTCATTAAATTAAATCAATAAAGTAAACAAGGATAATAAAACAGAGTGCAACCGCGCATCCCCAGGACTTGAAAGTGAAGTGATAGTGATAGTGATTGTGATCCCCAAAACATTTAGTGCATACCCACCAGGACTTTAGCAGTGCACCCCGTCCCACCTTTAGAAGTAAGTTACAGACGACCAGATCTTCGGATGCTGGAGAATTTTATTATCGAGGTAAGACTTAAATTGTGGCGGCTGTACTCGCAAAGCATTGATTTACATTAATTAGTAGTTTTGAAATAATTTAAGAAGCACGTTTGGTGTGTAAAGGCGCTAGCCGACATAATGCTTGTGCGAGTGCACCTGATAAATAGGGTGATGCTTTCGCTATTTTGTGCACTGCTATATGCTTAACGCTTATTAAACATTTATTTATATATTTACATAATTATATTTATTTATATTTTATATTTACACTTTATATTTATTTATATATAGCATGTATTATGTGGCTTATTTGTTTTGTTTGACGTTCTGTCGCCATTTTGGTTGCAGTATATATTTGGGAAGGACGAGCAGAATTGCGAAGATTGTAATCATAATGTAAATCAGTTAGGGAACGATAGGGAAAGCATGGATTTAAATTAGTTAGCTAGATTTGGATAGTTTTAAGACGACCCTTCAGGTCGCACTGGTAAACAGAACCGGCGTCTGCTATCCGGTATTACGGATCCCTCCCCCTCTCATTTTTGCTTGTTGATCGGGTACACTCGAAAGTCAGCGCTAGGGATACCATTATTTACAACCCTGTTTTTAGTTTTTGTTTTGTTTTTGTTCCAGTTTTTGTCAGATTTTTAGGTTTGTTAGATTGTTAGAGTTTGTTAGGTTTGTTAGATTTTTAGGTTTGTTAGATTTTTATTTAGTTTTTATTTAGGGTGAATCAACTATGAAGTAAGAATAAATTAGGAGCACGACTATTTTTCGCGTTTAAACCCAATGTAGTACCTCCGGGTGGAGCATTGGGGACGTGGCCGCAAGTATAGCGGCCCTAATTCAAATTATAATGTTACTGTGCTAACAGACTTTTTCTTTTTTTAAGTTTTTTCTTTTGTGGCTTTGTCGCGATTGCTACGTGCCAATTGCCACTTAAACATTGTTTCTAGGTTAAGTTTTGATGTACGGGAGTTTTGCGCCAAAATTTCAAAAGGCGCGGTGCGCGGGAATTTTAAATAGACTAGGCGTGTACTTCCGTACGTCATAGTAGTGCATTTGAGCAAATCGTGCAATGCTAGAGGGGTAGACGAATAACTTCGTGCGGATGTGAAAAAGACAAAGAGTGGGGACAAAGTGGGGAGAGTTTTCCTTTTTTCTCTAGAACGTGGCCTTTTGCCTTGGTTCTTGAAGTGGAGTGGTCGTTTTGTGGTGACGTATCGTAGCTTTACCTATGTAGAGTTCCCTTGCTTGCTTATCTTTTGTTTGTCGTACCTTATACCTTTTTTCCGTCATTCCCTGCATAGGTAGGTGATGAATCTGCAACCTTAGGCGAAACTGGACTCCACGACCCTGATGTTTATGCCCCGCTAGCAGCTCCGGAGGAATCACCATCTTTAATCCCTCCGGGATGTAGCCGGATGGACTTCAATAGAGGCCTACCCTAGCGCAACTTTGTGCGAATGCCGGATTTTTGATGTAAGTAGATTATTAGCTAATTTGTTTGCTTTTATCGTGTTTAATTATGTAAATTTCCGATTATTGCGCAATATACCTTTTGTATCGGTGACGTCATGGTAGTTGGCCACGCGGAACCTGTCATAAGGTTCGCGCTTCCGGCCGCCAGGGTGTTGCATTGCTTTTTATCCATTGCGCTTGCGCGATGTATCTTATGAACTTTGGTAACCGTATTACCGACTTTTAGGAACTATCACCATATAAATGTATCACCATCTAAAGTGTAATACTTTGTAAACTGTTTTATCGACCATATAAATGTATCACCTATAAAAGTGTAATAAAACATGAATTCTTATATACTTTCAATGTAAAATACTTGTGGGCACGTTTTGAATTAGGATCGGCTTTATATTACTTTCAATGAAACACACGTATGTTGAAAAATGTAAGTGCAAAGAAAAATGTGTGTAGCTGTTTTGAATTCGGTTTTCTAGCGAGAAGTTACACGTGCACCGTTTTGAATTAGGATCGGCGTTATATACTTTTAATGTAAAATGTGAAAACCTGAATTCTTTTCAAATGTAAAATACTTGTGGGCACGTTTTGAATTAGGATCGGCTTTATATTACTTTCAATGGAACATATTTCAAAACACACGTATGTTGAAAAATGTAAGTGCAGAGAAAATGTGTGTAGATGTTTTGAATTTGGTTTTCTAGCGAGACAGTATGACAGATGCAAAATATCGCATTCAAGTCAATTGTGTTTAATTAAAGTGGATTCTGATTTATGTTTAGAGGCTGCAAATACACATGGGCCGGTTTCAATTCAAAATGTGTTCACTCTTGTGATAGGTTGAAAAGTGGGTTGGCAAAGTACGCAGATGGTGGTAATCTGCTATATAAGGAGATTGCTCCTAATATTAATTTAATTAGTCGAAGTTTACTGCATATATTTACATACAAACATGTATATAATTAATATTCAGGGATTTAAATACAAGAAAAACGAGTTTGTGTGTAAAGAAATTGCGGTTTTGGACTTGTTGAAAGATGATGTTTGGCATCAAATTTTTAAACTGCCAATGCAGTCCAGTTGTTTGAGTCAAGATCATATAAAACATAACGACTGGGTGACAAGGAATATTCATGGTCTTTCTTGGGATGAATCTTCAACGGCTGGAATGGTGTCATCATATATAGCGCTTTATTTGAAGCAAATTATCCGACCCGGTGAAGAAGTATTTGTGAAGGGTCTAGAAAAGAAGAAATTGATTGAAACATATATAATGCAAAACTTTGTAACTGATATGCTTGCACTAGGTTGTTCTAAGCTATCGGAGTTAAAAATCAACAATCGTTTAAAATATAACACAGCAATAATAATTTGCAATGCGCAAAACAAAATACCTTTTTATTAAAAGAATGGCTTGATAATAATAAAAAACAATAGAAAGATTTTGTCTGTATTATTTATTTTAATATAATTTTACAATGTTAGCCTTATTAACTATTATTATAACAACTTCTAGCAAACATTATTTTTATCGATCCAGCTATTGTGTACGTTAGTGAAGCCTAACCATTTTACAAATACTTTATTTCCACTCTTTCTTAGGACTTTTTCTACCAGGTAAATTCCTGGATATTTAACCTTTTGCAACTCCGTTTCATAAAATGCACCTTTGATTTCTTTCTCGTCTTGATCTTCTAATATACAGGGTGTCCAGAATTTAATTGCACACTATAGGAATATCCTAAACTATAAGAGATACAGTGGTGGTTAAATTAGACAAAAGTTACCTACCTATGAGGGTATTTTATAGCTGATGTTGAAATACAAATGTTATCCATAGATTGCTAGATATTGGCTAAAATACAAATTTTGCGATTTTCAACTTTTTTTAATAACTTCGTTGTTATTATAGTTAGAAGGATGAAATTTGGCATGGTAACATAAAACATAATTTTGCATTTAATGACGATTTACAAAATATTTTAGATTTATTATATTTTTTGTCGCGATAGTCAACTTTTTTTTTTGTAATGGCCGCCATATTGGATTTTTACATCAACGTATAGAAAAAAAATTTACAATTTCAACAGTGTAAAACATATCATTAATTTTTTTAAATAACATTATTAAGACACAAAAACAGTTTTTGTAAAAGATCTAACCTATAAATAATAATGGAAAGTTAAACACCACAACTTAAAGTTACAGTAAATGTTCAAAATGTTCACCATGCTGTTCCAGACACAAGCGAACACTTTTATTCATTTGCGCAATAGCATTTGATATGGAATCTTGATTAACCGATTCTAACGCACTTCTTATTTTTTGCTGCAAGTGCTAGACACTATTAGACGGAGTATCATAAACTTTATTTTTTACATCTCCCCATAGAAAAATCCAGCGGGTTCATACCAAGCGAATGGGGTGGCACGAAATAGCACCATTCTTTCCTATCCAACTTTGAGGAAATCGCTCATTTAAATACTGCGTTACTAACCTGAAATTATGAGATGGTGCGCCATCATGTTGAAACCAGCGTAAGTTTCTAATTGCTTCTAACGGTACTTCATCTAAAAGTTCTTCAAGAGTATTAATTAAAAAATCTAAATATTTCTTTCCGTCTAAATTCCCTTGTATGAAATAAGGGCCTATTATTCGGCCATCGAAGGTTCCACACCAAACATTCACAAAAGAACGAACTTGATTCTTTACTTCCTGCAACAAATGTGGATTTTCTGTAGAATAGTAGTGCTTATTTCTACGATTAAACATTCCACAATTTGAAAATGTAGATTCGTCGGTCCACAGAATTTTATTCGCAAACTGTGGATCATTGTCTAATTGAGTAATAAACCACTCACAAAATGCTAATCTTCTTTCCGAATCTCCCATATGGAGTTTTTGTACTGGCAAGTATTTGTAGTCATGATATTTATTCCTCTCAATAATATTAGTTACTGTATTTTTGGAGACATTGCAGTCACGTGCAAAAGATCTGCACGATTCAGTAGGGGTAACATGTAAATGTGCTAATACATTAATGTCGGCACTCGCTTCTTCCTTTTTAAGATGTTTTTACATATTCTATAAAACAACGTACGATTTGGTTGGCTTCGTTCAGGGCACAGATTATGATACTTGGGGGCCTGCTTCTGTAGAATTTCTGCAGCTTTTGATATACAATTCGTACATGTCTTTTTTTCGTTTATCGAGTACCGCACCATATTTTAATCAAATTTTAATTTAAAACTATTAACAACAAAACTGATTATTGCAAACAAAGGAACAGTTTAGAATTAATTGTATTTGACAGCAACACACTGATCTTTTTTACAAAAACCGTTTTTGTGTCTTAATAATGTTATTTTAAAAAATTAATAATAAGTGTTTTACGTTGTTGAAATTGTAAATTTTTTTTCTATACGTTGATGTAAAAATCCAATATGGCGGCCATT
This sequence comes from Platerodrilus igneus, assembly GCA_036346225.1. Taxonomy (NCBI): domain Eukaryota; kingdom Metazoa; phylum Arthropoda; class Insecta; order Coleoptera; family Lycidae; genus Platerodrilus; species Platerodrilus igneus. The sequence continues at coordinate 4,713,410 of JARFIW010001588.1, forward strand.
ATAAAAAAAAAGTTGACTATCGCGACAAAAAATGTAATAAATCTAGAATATTTTGTAAATCGTCATTAAATGCAAAATTATATTTTATGTTACCATGCCAAATTTCATCCTTCTAACTATAATAACAACAAAGTTATTAAAAAAAGTTGAAAATCGCAAAATTTGTATTTTAGCCAATATCTAGCAATCTATGGATAACATTTGTAGTTCAAGATCAGCTATAAAATACCCTCATAAGTAGGTAACTTTTGTCTAATTTAACCACCACTGTATCTCTTATAGTTCAGGATATTCCTATAGTGTGCAATTAAAATATGGACACCCTGTATATGTTGTAGGATTGGTTACGTTTACCTTTTTAATCTTAAAAATTTCATTTGACCAGTTTTGCGTGTAACCTTTCGTAAATGCTTCCCTGTGTTTACTAATCTTCACACTGCCTTTTATTGAATATTTTGGTATTTTGGTTGCAAGTTTGATGTGGGTAAATGATGATTTAAGAATAGTTTTTTCATTTGATTTATCAACTTTTACAGGTTTGACTCCGATAGTATTGTGAACTGTATTGTTGTATTGTTTCACAATATCGCTTAACTTTTTTATCCAATTGTAAGAACCGTTCAGGTTAAACAAGCGCCACATTTTTCCCTTTAAAGTTCTAATTACACGTTCCACAATGCATGCTTTCTTTGTAGAAAAAACACTATAATGGTTTATGCCATATGTCTGCATTAAGGATTGAAAGTGTTTGTTATAATATTCTTTACCAAAATCAGACTGCAAATTTCTTGGCGGATTTTTAAATTTATCTAAAATTGTTTTCATTGCAGCAGTAACATCAATACCCGTTTTACTTTTAAGTGGTACAGCCCATACGTATTTGGAGAAACAATCAATAACTACTAAAATGTATTTAAATCCTTTGTTTGTTTGCGAATATGGTAGCATTTCAATCAAATCGGTCTGAAGAAGGTCATTTAAACCTTTTACTATCACTTTGCGTCTCTTGAAATTTATTCTTGCTGGTTTATGAAGTTCATTTACTATATCCTCGTTCACTTTTGATTGAGCAACTATCATAATACTTTTTTCTAATCAGGATTTATTAAATACAATTAATGAAATACTTCTATGTTTGAATGTCGTGGGCTCTACTTGCTTTGAAAGGAACTTTTAATATAAAATCAAGAAACATTGTGGTATTGTTTATGATAGCACCGCTGTCACAGCTGATTACATCCATACGTTTAAGCAAAATCCTTGTAACTGTGCAATTACATAACTTTTCGTTTATAAAATTTCAATGTCTTGCGGGTATCCTTTAATATTCTCAATGACTGCTTCCTCATAAGGAAATTCATAATTATGTCTAATGTTGACCGTCAAGGAATGTATTAGAGTTAAACGTTGCTACTACCGTGTAATGTAGCATATGTAACTTGTACTCAATCAAGGTTTCAAAACCTTCACTTTTGTTTTCATATTCCTGTTCACTTATATCTATTTTACGGTTATGTAAGTGCCTTCCAAATTTGTCAATTGTCATATCATCTAATTACTTTCGCCTCACGCAATTCTTCAATGATCGAATTTATTTCGTTGCCGTGACCTGTGTGTCCAGCAGTCTGAGATGAAACTAAAAGTCGTAATCTATCAACAAGTTCATTGGGATCATTCCAATATAAATAATCTATAGCGTTATTTGATACTTCCATTGTCATACCGTCTCCAAGACGCTTTCTATAGGGTAATGTTCTAGGTCTACGGGGTGTTTGGGGAAGTATGTTTAATGTAGATATTATATTTTTGTACTTATATGAAGTATTACCCTGAATTTGTTCTGTTTCAGAATAATATCTTCTATTAGCATTTGTTCTTTTTACAATATCAAGGTACGACTTTAGATCTTGATGACTGTACCCGACAGGATATTTTCGTATAATCCAGGAGTACCTTTATATTTCAAATCATTTATTAGAACATTTTCATCATCCAACGCGAAATTCGAATTGCCTATCATAAGACCATTTGAATCAGGGTTAAACCTAATACCATATTTATGATCAAATTCGTTCTTAACATCTTTGAACATATTGTAAATATATTCTCGAGGTAGCGGATGTAGCTGTTCTAGATAATGTGTCATACCAGGTGAATCGGCAAAGCTTTGAATATATTCCTGGGCTTCTTGTGCATTTCGATTAATTTCTGCTTCGTATTCATTTTCATCATCATCATCATCATCATCATCATCTACCTCTATGGCATCATTTTTTATATTTGGTATATGCTGAGCAATAACCGGCGAATCAATATAGTCAACGTTCCTTTAGGTTTAATTTTTTTTACACTGCTATGAGGCAGTTCTTTTTCTTCTTTAAATTTTTCTTTCTTTACCACACTTTCCCCATCCAGTTTATTAGCAATAGTTTCTAATCGTGATGTTATGGGTAAGATTGATTCCACTTGGACGACTTCATTATCTTTTAACTGACGCAATTTGTTTTTTACAATGTTTCTTTTTTTAATTAAAATTCTTTTAAGTTTTATCGCTTCCTTGTTCATTGCGTAAAAGTTTATTATAGTAAAAAAAATTCTTCGATACTAACGATACTTGCGTCTCTCAAGGTTTAAATATGTATGAAGTGATCAAAACCTATTCGGTACCTTCCTTGATCTGGATCACTATCTTTGTCTACAACTAAGAAACCGTATTTGTCTTGCCAACAAGCAGCACATATTTCACGGAATTTATCATACTTCATGTCAGTATTGACGTGATCGTCATATATGTGTTTTAAGTTTAAATCATCTTGTTTAAATAAAACTAAAAGATTAGCATTATCACGTAGTAAGTGCTTAGGTATACGAGTATAACTTTGACAAAGGTAAAAACTGTCTACTTGTTTATGACGCCCCATACTAAAGTATTCCCTAATGATACCTTGTTTATCGCAAGCTACATCATCAAAAACAAATATAGAATTATTTCGAGCATCAGATGGTGATATAATATTATCAGAACTGGAAAATGTATAATATTTGATCCCTTTTATTGGTTGCAGTAGACTTTCAAGGTATTGATACTTTGGTCGATAAAGTGATTTAGAATAAACATATACGTTTTCAAACTTTAAACCATTAGGATGTTCTATCAGCCCAATCATAACGTTGGTTTTACCGCAATTTGATGGACCAACAACTAGACATCGAATAGATGAAGGCAGAAGAACGCTGTTTTTTCTTTTTAGCTAAGGATTGCACGACAATGTCATTATTGTTTATGGTTAAAGGTGTTGATTGTTTCACAACACGCATGTTTGCAAGTACTAACTTCGATTTGTAAAAAAAGTGAAATTATATATAAGAAACGGTGAGTATATAAAGAATCATTAATTCATAATATTTTATTTATTTACTGCACAGCTTGAGAGGATAGTTGTCCGCTAATGACTACATATAATAATTCTAAAACTACTGGGAACGGACTATTAAATACTGTAATTAACAATTTACCATTTGAAGCGCATATTCCGGGTTACAAATTTTGCGGTCCGGGTACAAAACTAATCGAACGGTTAGCTCGGGGAGACAAGGGAATAAACAAGTTAAACGAGGCTTGTAAGGAGCACGATATTGCATACTCCAAAGAAAAGGATCTATCTAAACGTCATCAAGCAGATTCGAAGTTAGCTCAGTTAGCTACAGAAAGACTAAATTCTGGTGACTCGTCTTTAGGTAAAAAAGTAGCAGCATTTGGAGTAGCTACCGCAATGAAAGCTAAAGTAAAACTTGGTATGGGTGCCTGTGCATCACTGAGAACAAAAAATATCAATAAAATAAGAAAACTGATAAAGAAACGTAAAATAAGAAGCACGCTAGGTAATAAAAGTATTATCAAACAAGCACGTACAGCTTTAAAAAAGGCTAAAGGATCTAATATTATGGATGCAATCAACATAGCAATTAAGGCAGCCAATACAGCAAAACAAAAGAAGCATATTAAATCAGCTCGTATTATATCAATTCCTAAAACAGGAGGTTTTCTACAACTAATACCAATTTTGCAGGCCTAAGCGCTCTTGGTACTCTTACTGGAGGTGCAGCTGCTGTTGCAAAAGCAGTTTCAGATACTAAAATAGCTAAGGAACAACTAGCGGAAAAACAACGTCATAACAAGGCAATGGAGGACATTGCAGTCGGAAACGGCATGTACATCAAACCTTATAAAAAAGGTTTTGGTCTTTTTTAGCCCCTGCAAAACCTCAAAGGAACGCAACTTGATTTTACCTAATCGAGCACTAAGCAATGTAGAATTAATAGAGTTTGTTAAGCAATTAGAAGTACCATATTTCCGTGGGTGTTCATGAGAAACAATCTTCCCAAGAAAGTTAATTTAAAAGAATGTGGTATAATTAATTTAGATGGAATAGAAGGTTTAGGCACGCATTGGACCTCTTACAAAAGTACGGTAGTAGCGCTATTTACTATGACAGCTACGGAAACTGCGACCGCCAACAGAGTTGATAAGTTATTTGAATAGCGGGGTAAATGTAAAATTCTTTATAACATTAACCAAGAACAATCGTACGGTACTGTGTTTTGCGGTCATTTATGCTTACAATTTCTAAGTAGTGCATAGAATTGCGTAAGAAGTTGTTATGTCGTACACTTTTACTCTAACGGGAAACACTTCAGTTTTAACAAGCAATTTTAATCCGCCTATAAACTTGGATAATGATTCGGAGTACGTATTAGGATTAACAAATTTTGAGTCTTATAACACAATTCCAAACATAGAAAACAGGAATAAATAATAAATTTTATTATGGATCTAACGGAGAAATCATAGAAATACCTGAAGGTGCTTATGAGATTAGAGAAATTAATAAATATCTTCAAAAGCTTTAGGTGATAAAAGATGGCGTGGTCGTATGGAACAATCACGAAGCGCTAGAATAGACGCCAGTGTATATAGAAATTACAGCTGACAATAATACACTTAAATGTAGTATTAAATGTAGTCTAGATGTGGATTTTACCAAAAAGGATTCAATTGGTTCTCTACTTGGTTTTCAATCCGCGAAAATTGCTAGCATTTGTCACGCATCAAGCAGATTACGCGATCAACATTTGTAAAGTGAATGCAGTTTTAATCGATTGTAATATTGCAAGTGGATCCTATTTAAATAGTAAACCAGCCCATGTAATACACGAATTTTTTCCTCAAGTACCTGCAGGTTTTAAAATTGTCGAGTGTCCACCTACGATTATATATCTACCAATCAGGTTACGTATAATAAATGAAATAATAGTTAAAGTGTTAGATCAAGATGGAAATTTAGTTAATTTCAGAGGAGAACTGCTAACTGTAAGGTTGCATTTAAAAAAATCTGCAATAGCCATGGGTATTAAGTATAATTCACGCAACATGTCAAGAATTGCTATAAATGCTGGAAATTTCAAAGCAATCGACACTCGATTGATTGTTTCAAGACCACTAACAACACAAAACCGGCAGTTTCTACAATCGTTAGAACTGCATTTATTTAATTAAAAAGTAGAATGAATAGTGAAATACTGAACGTGCGTGAAAAAGTTTACTTCGACAATGCAATTGTTAATATTGAAAAACATACTAATCAACCTTATGTTAACACATCTTTAAACAATAACGATGAAATTAGAATCCCTATACAACAACAAGATGTATACACCTTACCATCAAAGAGCATGCTGTACATAGAAGACAAATTAATTAGAACAGATGGAACGCCGTCTCAGACAGCAAAGTTTGTAAATCATAGAATTTTGCTGCTTTTTGATGAAATTAGATATGAGATTGGTGGTATCATTGTAGATCCTGGATTAATGTCTATAATGAAGGGATATGTTTCATATAATAGCAATCAAAGTAAACATTTACAAAACGCTGGGTGGTTTCCTATGGATGATTCGCAAATAGTTGATGCCAATGGGAATTTTAACGTTGCAATAAACCTTTCAATGGTTCTCGGATTATGCGAAGATTTTTAAAAAATTATTTTAAACCTCCGTCATGAGTTAGTTTTACTACGTTCTAGTTTTGATACTAATGCTATAATTAATCCTACACCCGATGAAGAAATAAAAGTTGTTTTAAACAAAGTTTTATGGAAAATGCCGCATGTAGCCGTTGATGATACTCAACGAATTAATTTAATAGAATGCGTTGCACAAAATCAGGATTTGCATATTCCGTTTAGAGGATGGGAGTTGCATGAATATCAACTTCTACAAAAACGCAACGTCATACATGGAACATTAAAACAACAACACAATTAGAAAAACCAAGATTTGTGATTGTTGGTTTCCAAACCAACCGAAAAAATAGATACATGAGCAACTACAGTCGTTTTGATCATTGCTATTTAACCAACATGAAACTATATTTAAATTCAGAAATTTTCCCGTACGATAACTTAAATTTGAGGTTCGAGAATAAACAGACTGCGTTGTTATATGAGATGTATGCTCAGTTTCAGCAATCATACTACGAAAAGGAAAATGAACCACTTTTTAATCCTGAAGATTTACGAAGTATTGCACCATTAGTAGTCATAGATTGTTCTAGACAAAACGAAGCGTTAAAATCTGGTACTGTCGATATTAGATTGGAATTTGAAACTAGCAGAAACGTTTTGCCAAATACATCTTGTCATTGCCTTATACTTCATGATAAGATAGTCAAATACAATCCACTCTCAAACAGCATAAGAATATTATAATTACTTTATTATTATTATTACTGTACCTTTACAAATTATGAAAAAACAATAAATCATTTAGCAATCACAGTCTATTTATTAATATTTTTACATGTTTTTACAATATCTTTTACATGTTTGAATTATTAAGTAATTTAGTAAACAGCCATAAACATTGACAATTTTAAATAAAAGTTTTGTTATACATTTCTCAAATAAACTAACTGGTATGTTATTAACAAACTGGATTTTTTTAAACAGAACGGTTACTACTACTACTATTTTTCTCTACAATACATTTATACTAATATATAGTTCAAACTCGGGCAGATTGAAAGGTATCCTATTTTTAGATACATCCAAAAACGAAAAACGGCGTACTTGTGCAGGTATAAACATAACACTGAAGTTTTATAACTAAAAAATATTATATGTTAATCTAGATAAAATAAATTGCATTCTTTATTTGAGCCAGTGGTTGAAGCTCTACAAGTCATTTCTGTGTGTATAGATATACCCCCAAGGTTTAGTATTAGTGGTTGAGGTACTAAGAATTCTTTTATCATCACTTGGATTAAGAACAATTTTGTTTTGTTTAATAGTACAGACATCATGTTTGACTGATCTAATTAAACATTGCTGTTTCTGTACAGTCTGTTTATAAAACAAAGCATTCTTATAATCGTCAAAAGAAATTTGCTTAATACTTGCTAAGGAAGATCCCTTTGACTTTTTTATTATACTATCCTGAACTCTGTAAGTGTACATTTTAGATCTAAGTCCTACAAACTCTAGCATGATGCCACCATTGTTTTCATCTTTCATAATACCCGGAACCTTTTTATTTGATAATGGAATATGATATTTGTTATAAGGGTCGTAATCGGAAGTATCAAATCTATGAATATCTTGTTTGATATAAGAGTAAATATCTTCAACGCTAAACTCGTATATCTGTAGTGTTCTCTTGGGGTCTTTTGTAGGGGTGATTAAATCAAAGTCGAAGACCATTTCACATGTTTAATTTACTTGTCACTTTAAGGTGCAGTACAACTATTACATCGGAAGGTTAGACTTATAATGATCTTATTCTATATTAATACTTAACTGCTAACAGTGATTTTGCAACTATGCTTATTTACTAATTCAAATTACACCTAGCCTAGAGTTCGTTGCACGTGTACTTCCTGATTGTCTTCCTGTACAACTTCCGCACTTTTCACTTCTTATACAAGTCACTCACCTTTTAAATGCTTAAACTTAATACAATGTAATAACTATAAATTATTCGGCTATTACACCATCACACCTCCACGTGCACTAAAAATTTTTGTTTTCAAAATAAAAATTTTCTAAATTACAATACGTTATATAATTTTGTCCTATTCTTATGGATTTCTACTAACTTATTATCTATCTTAACTATAACATTAGGATTCTTATCTAAAACTACTTCATATGGGCCTACAAATATTGGATCTCTTTTATTAAGAGATGTATTCTTAACCAACAACTTATCTCCTGATTTATAATTAACATGCTTAGTTTTGATATCAAACTTATGCTTTCTTTTACTTTTGGATTGTAATAAATTATATCTCGCTTCATTTCCAGCGACTTGCAATCTATACTTTAGTTCTGCTGGATAATTATCAAAATTATAAAGTGGGTCTACTGAGTTTACCACGTTTGACGGTATCTGATTAATTTTCCCAAACACTAATTTGTGCGGGGTATATTTAGTTTCCGTATGCACTGAATTATTGTATGCAAAACACCAAGAATAGTGTCAAAATATACCTGTTTCCATTTGCATCTGGTTGCAATGGTCCAACTAAGTCTAAAAAAATTTTTTCGAAAGCTTCGGAAGCTGTGGTTGTAATTATCATCGGCTGTTTGCTAATATTTGAATGTTTATGTCTTTGACATTCGTCACATTTTTTAATAAATGTTTCTACATCTTTTCGCATACTTGACCAAAAATAGTATCGCTTTATGTTATTGTATGTTCTATTGATGCCCGCGTGACCTCCCGTAGGCAATAAATGAAAATCATTAATGATTAATCTTTGCGTTTCTGAGTTTTTAATATTAGTGACTTCCCTAATCACACTAATTCGTATGTCATTTTTTTTTAAGTAAATTGCGGCCGGCTTTACAGTTATTTAAAAATGACTTCGATTCTTCGTTTTTTATAATAATAAATTCCGGAATTGTAAATTCTCTACGAAGAAATTGCAGGTCTCTCAACGACGCTTCGAAGGCTGACGCTGATCGAGATCCTTGCTTCAAATAAACTATATTTTTACTCCTATCATAAATTGATAATACATGCATGTAAACAAAATTATTTCCTTTATTGGATTTAATGATTCTGTTAAACTCCTCCTCTGATACAAATCGTAATTCTGTTGCATCCTTCGGATGCTTCAAAAGTTCAACAATGTTGGGTGATCAGTCCCATCATCCTTTGATGCTTTTGATTCGACTTGAGAGTCGCCTAATTTTCTACTTTGGGCTCTTGTTGTTACATATACTTTTTCGTGAACCGCTCGTTCCATATTCTTTAAATAATCTGAATCTATAATAATTCTAGATAAAGCGTCCGCTGTCGCGTTTTCTGTACCCCTAATATACGTTATTGTAAAATCATATTCTTCTAATGTTAACCTAAATTTTGTTAATCGACTAGATGGATTACTCATACCAAATAAGTATACTAACGGTCTATGATCCGTTAAAATTTGAAATTTTTTGCCAAATAAGTATGGCCTAAATTTTTTCACTGCCCATACTATAGCTAATAACTCTTTTTCTATTGTACAATAATTTATTTCGGCTTTGTTAAGTGCTCTACTTGCGTAAGCTACTGGCTTGTCGTCGCTATTTGACAAAACTGCTCCTAACGCGTAACCTGATGCGTCCGTGCGTAAGATGAATGTACTATTATCTGAAAAATCTGGGTATTGTAATATTGGTGGGTTTGTTAAAGTTGTTTTTAACAGTTCGAATGCTGCTTGACATTCATTGGTCCATTGGAAAGTTACACCTTTCCTAGACAATTTGTTTAACGGTGCTGTTATTTCAGCGAATTTTGGAATAAATTTTCTATAGTAATTGGCAAATGCTACAAACCTTTTAACGTCGTTTGCGTTAAGTGGTGTTGGATAATTTTGCATGACTGCAATTTTTTCTGGATCTGGTTGTACACCTTGTGCCGTTATAACGTGCCCTAAATATAAAATTTCCTTCTTTAAAATTCACACTTTTTGGATTTAATTTTAAATTGACTTTTCTTAACCTATTGAGTACTTTTACTAAATTTGTATTGTGCTTTTCTAAACTATCTCCGAATACAATTAAATCATCCAAATATGTAAAACAATTCTCGTAATTTAATCCTGATAAAGCTACTGTCATCGCTCGTGCAAAAATACTCGGGCTTACTTTAACCCCATCGGTAACCTAGTCATTTGAAATTGTCCTTTGTCTGTACTAAATGCCGTACACGGTCTGGACTGTTCTTGTAATCCTATCTGATAATAACCTTGATATAAATCTAAACGTGAAAATATATCGCACCTCCTAACGAATCTAAAATTGACTCGATACTTGGTAGCGGAAATTTGTCATCTTGCAATTTAGTGTTTAATTGTCTATAATCAATAACTACGCGCCATTTTTTGTTTCCTAAACTATCCGGTTTTTTCGGTACTATTAGTAGTGGTGACGACCACGCACTCTGTGCGGGTTCTATTATCCCGTCATGTAACATTTTATCTACTTGCTTTCCTATATCACTTCTCTGTGAATATGGTAACCTATATGGTTTAACGTACGTTGCTGTAGCATCTGTTTGTAATTGAATATGCTGCTTACTTATGTTTGACTCGGTTAGTAGGTCATTGTCGACATAAAATACGTCTGCAAACTTAGCAGAAATCTTATGAATGCTGGTTTGTTCTTCGCTATTTAAACCTTCGACGTTAATGTCTTTTAATAATTTATCAATACGTTCAACTGAGAATTTTGACTCTTCAAATTTAACTATCTTGTAATCTGAAAGTCGTTCGATGGTAGGTTTAAAATTTCGTAACTTAATTTCAGTGTCGTTCGTATTCAATAATTTTACTGGTATAAAATTTTAACTGGCTTTACAACTACGTTTGCTAAAATACACCTTCGCACAATTCTTGTGATCTTATTACGCATTCCTCTTTGCAATTTACTTTAAAATGTTTGATAATCTCGCATCGTGGTGGGATTATTGTATATAAATCTTCGTTTGCTAATAATGGAAGACGTTGTCTTTATTACGGTAAATTTAAATTTTTTAATCATATTTACTTCTTTTAAAAAACCCTATTATTTTACGTCGTTCGAAATCGTTTTAAAAAAATTAATTGGATTTTATTGTAATTTAATTTACGTTCCAACTTTTGAGAATCCTTGAATTTTGCTTTCTTTAAATTTTACTTAGTTTTAAATAAAATAAAATAACCTTACTGATTTTGATCTAAAAAATTTAATTTTTGTTATTGATTCTTCATGAAATTTAATTTTATTTAAAATTTTGTCTTTTCAAATTTTCCGGGGGTTAAAATTTTTCGGTTCCCTAGTTTGGTTAATTATTTTCGGCCTTTTCTTGACATTAAATTTGCATTTCCCTTTAAAGTGATACCTCACGTTTTATAGTTATTTCCTCGTTCTATTTATGAACGTGCATATTATTTCCCGATTATATTTTAGGTATTGATTCTTTCTATTATTTTTGATTTTTACCTTAGTAAATTCGATTTTCCGGTTTTAAAACAGTAGGTTTATTTGAGTTTCCTTTTTTGGGTTTATTTTTAATTTTGTTTTCGATCTTTTAAATTTTTTTTTCGTCCCTTATTCCTTTGTAAATAGAATGAATTTTTTTCGTTTAAAATTTTTAATGATTGTTTGTTACCCTTCCTTCTATTGAAATTACCATTAATTTATTTTTAAAAATTTTCAAATTTATTAGTCTGGAAGTTTCGGCAGTCCTATGTATTTTTGTTCGGTTTTTGAAGTTAAATTCTTTCCTATTAGCTAATGCTTTTACATTTTACTTAACTTAATTTTTTGACAAAATTTATAACAATTTTATTCTCACTAACGTTTTGTTCAATTCGTAATTTGTTTGGTATTTTCGTCCGTATGGCGGAACTGGGTGTACTTTTAATTAAATTTTTCCCCTTTCTTGTTTTTCCCTTTAAAATACTTAATTCCTCTTTTTAAAATTATTTCCCCTATCCTTTTATTAGGGTATTGGCAATTTTCGTAACGCTTCAAATTTTTTTAATTTTTTTTTTAACCTTCTTGCTAATTTAAATAACAAATTTCCTTTAAAATTAAATGTTTTTTTTTGAATTTTATTTAAATTTTAAAAAATCTTAAATTTTAAAATTTGTTAATTTTTCCTCATTAATTTTAACTGTCTTAATTTTTTAGCTTAAAATAAAATAATTTTATTAACAATTTTTTACTACCCTTCTCCTAACTTCTTTCCAACACTTAACATTTTAAAATAATTCACAAAAGTAAAATTTCCTGACGTAATCCTTTAACCTAGAATTTAATCCCATTTTCAACCATTTTCTTATTTTCAAAACTACTTCTTTTTAATTGTTCCCATTTCAAATTTCTTACTTTAAATTTAATTTTAAATGCGGACTAAATTCCTCAATTACCTGGCAACCCATTATTTTCTTTCTTTTGTAATTAAATCTCGGCCTTTACATTTTAATTTATTTATTTAATCTAAAATTTCTCAATTGCTTTAAATTCTTATTTATTTAATACTTAATTAAAGTATTTTAAATCTTATTTACAATTCTTACACCCTCCTAATTCTTCCTGTCCCATTTCCTTGACAATTATTTTATTCAACAACCTATTTTAAATGCTTAAACTTAATACAATTAATAACATTTATTCGGCATTAACCCATCCATTCCTTGATCTTGTCCAATTTCTTTTTGGAAATTATTTTTAAACTAAGTGAAATTCAAACTGGGAAATACAGTGAGAACCCTAATTGGGTTTTTAAGTAAACCTTAATTTATTCATTTCTATTAAGACTAGATCTTTGTCTAACACAGTGCAACTATGAAAATTAAGCTTCGCTATGTAACTACGAGCTCAAACCGTCCTTCCCATTTGGTCACTAATTTCACATCTTTCCTTTTCCGTACGTTTTCCATCATCTTTCCATAAACTGAATTTATCATATTTTTATAAAAGCATATATCGAAACTGTTTTTGACTGTTGTCTTAATTTCGTATTCAAATCAATGTTTTTTAACCAAGGGTTTTTAAAAAAACCTTTAAATTTTTCAGTTCTAAACCGTAGCTTAAATACATTTTAAATTCTTGTAGTGAATAATATAGTTGAGTTTTGGATATAAAGTTGTAAGTAATTTCTTTAAGTTTGATTTATTAGAAGATAATGGTGGTATCATATGTTTAGGCGCCAAGGGTAAGTCACTGTGAATTTCATGTAAAGATACTGGATAGTGTAAATCGCATTCAAAAATATTTCCTACATCAGGATCATCGGGAATATTAAGTATGTCTAAACGTACTATATCTGGACTGGTACCATCTAAAAATTCAAATTCTCCATATGGAAGATATTCAGACATTGCAGCCCCATATAAATTATTAACATCAAAATACATTAAATATTTAGAATCGAAATTTAGATCATAATCTGCATTCATATATTTGTTATTTGCTTTAGCATATCTATTCGAACATTGAGAAACACCGCCACGAATTCCCCGTTCTAAAAACATTATTTTTTCAATATCAGTAAGCAACTCGATTTTAACGTTCGTCGTTTTTAACATTGCATCTAGAGCTAAACCAGGAGCCGTAAAGTAGTGAAGCGGATCTAACTTATACGTGAATATACAAGTTTTTCTAAAGTTTTCAAAATATCAGTCAAGAGCAGTACATCTGTTTTTAAATATAGGTCTGAATAGTCCCCTAGTGTTTTTATATTAAATGTTTGCCAAACGTGTTTAGCATGATTGTAGTCTTCATCTGAGATTTCTTCATTGCGCAAACGATTAAAGAATGCTGTTTTACAGGGTAAATCGATTTCATTGAGCCTATCCCAAGAGTTAATGTAATCATAGGAAATATGCCTTTACGCGTAAGTAACTGAAACTCATTATCGGTGTTACAATTTTCCTGGTGATGGATTTTTATTATCATCTAAGTATGAAGCTAATTTTCGATGCTAGATGCCATAAACCTGAATGAATCGATAAATCTAAAAGTAACTTTCGTACCATTTACATATTTTGTAAAAGATATGTATTTTTCCTTATTTATTGGCAGAATTCTTACCAAACCTGAAAACCCTAACGCAATTTTTTTAATAATGAAATGCGAATCGTAGCCTGATAAGTTATGAAAAACTACCGGTATCATATAAAAACAAGTTGAAAATGCAAGGCATTGTCGCAACGAACTTCCAAATGTAGACTTACTTTAAAACAATTTAAAGAAATTAAAATTATTATGTTGTAATAATTATAAGTATTCAGATAAAATACAAAAATTTATAAACAACAAAAGAGACATTTTAATATATTTTATTTTATTGAATAAATATTTTAAAAGCTATATATGTGTTTGTGTATGTATGTATGAATGTGTGTTTGTGTGTGTGTGTGTAAATAAGGGGGCATCATATTTCGATTCAGTTTTTTTAGAGGATTCTAAATATGTATCGCACATTAATTTTGGACCTATTTGAAATTTTGATAAAAATTAATTGGGGTCGGGTATCCGTGGTCAGATTTTTGGGGTACCATATTTCGACTCAGCTATGTTAGGGGAGTCCAAATATGTATCGCACATTAATTTTGGACCTATTTGAAATTTTAATTTTGGGAATATCGCGGGGCACGGCGTCCCCGTGGCCCGATTTCAACTGACATCAAAACTTAAGCTCAGGACACCGAGCTGAATCGATTGATGTATCACACATTGATGTCCGACCATTAGAAAGGCCTCGGACGGACAGACGGACGACATATCGATTTCATAAACGAACGAAGTTCGTTGATTATGATAATTGATGTTGCAATCTTGATGAGCCGCTCCTCGAAATTCACCTGTAAAGTTGCAGTGATCGCGAACTCTAATATCATCTATACTAAAAGGTTTATTACAAGAAGTGACAGTGAAGGGCAAATTTAAATGCTAACTTTTGTTCTTCTGTTAAAGGATTCATAGGTTTTGGGTTACAGAAAATTTTATTAGTCGTTTCTGAAATCAGTTTCAATTGAGCAACAAACCATTCTATACAATCCTTTCCGCGATACAATTGAAATTTGGAATATTTATTATCATACGAGCATTTCAAATAATACGCTACACTAAAGGGTATATGCCTTTGGTAAGAGACTGTGTTTAGTATTACCTCCGACTCATTGCATGGTTCTAATATACATTCGAGATCTGCATAAACTACAAATGATACTTTTTCTTGATAGTGGAAATGTTTAAACGTTAGATACTTTTCAGATTCTTCGGGTAATCTTATTGAGCAAGTATTCTGTTTTTCGCAATAAGTCGAATGACGTTTAAGTAATGCTGCTGTACTAAAATTATTTAAACATCTATAACAAAAAAATTTTCTATGGTGATGTGAAGACAACTGTTTTGCAAATAATTTTGACATATCCTTAATCCAAGTAAAATGAAAGTGATTCTCATTAGCATTTGTCGGACGAGAATATTGTAAGGAATCATTATTTAAAACTAACAGATTAATAGGTTCAATTTTTTTAAAATTTTTACTTAAACAAAATGGTAGTATTTTAGTATTTTCTATACAATATAGGTTAATTGCGAGATTGTTAAGCTTCTCAATTTTTTTTATGTCTTTTAATGTGATTGGAAACTGAATTGAATTGTAGCGTAATACTGAATCAAAATGTGGATAGCTAGATATTCTCTGACTATTTTGCTTAGCAGGATATAAAGCGGAAACCAAGCTCCAAAGAATGCAATATTGGTCGTTATTTATTACATTTACCACAGCTTTTTTTTTTTTATAAAGTCCGGAACCGGTATAAACGTTGAACACCCTCCTTTAAGCGGATCATGATTGTTTATATTTACCTTCAAGTGTAAAACTTCTTGGATTGCCCAACCAGAATCCTTCTCGCAAAATTCTTCTAATCGCTTCGAAATCTTGTTCAATACGTTCTCCTTATACCACAGCTTGAGATTGGTATTTATATCGATGTGACTATTTGCAGTAGGAAACGTTTTCAAATCTATTTCGCCAGTTGCAGGCTTAACAAAGTTTGCGGCAAATATTACATTAACTTTCAACATTGACTTTTTTAAGCAAGCAACAATCTTGCGTTTAAAACTAGCGAACGCCTTGTCTAAGAACACTATAGGATCTCTATAACTTAAATTGGTAATAAGTCCCGTAATTATTCGACTTCCAAAACATGATTGTACATCATGCCAAATCAAATTTTTTTTTTTTTTTTTTTTCGAATATGACCTCTAGAAAGCGTTGCATCAATACTTTTACCTTTATATTCCAAAGAGCGCTTCAAGTGTCTCAATCGTACAAGGTAGCTTTTAAGATGTGCCAAATTAGATTCCAGCCTACTAGGATTTTCTTGTCGATTGTCTTCGTATACCTTATTTCTAATAGCAAGCTTCAATATACTAATATTTGCTTTGATAATTAAAATGTGTTTCGTTATTTCATTCACTGACTGGATTAGACTCACGCATTTTACAGTTAATCTCAAAATAGCACTACTAATTTCTGATACGGTTTCAGAATTCATGATTATATACAAAATCAAATACACTACTTTATACGTATAGCTCTTTACTATTTATACAAAATATAATCTGACGTAAGAAAACAACTGTAAAAATTAGCATACAACATCATTTTTTATTCAGCTGCGTTAACGACAATTCTATTATGTGTATACTACCCCAAGGCCGGGTTAAAAGGCCGCTTAAAAATGTCAGGAATTTTAAAATAATCGTTATTTAAAAGGGGGTTTTATTTTAAAAACTTAAAGATCCCTCCTTGTTAACACCGTTGGGTTTTTTTTCTTTTAAAAAAACTGTTTGGAATTGGTACCCTTTACATTAAAATCCAATTAATGGTTAACAAAAAATTTCTTTTTATAAAAAAAAGTTTTAAACCTTTGATTTTTTGGTGTGGAAAAAATAACACATTCATGTTTTTTAACTTATTAAAACTTTAAAAAAAAAAAGTTTTAAAAATTCTAATTAAACCTTATGGGTTTAAAATTCCCCTCATGGTTTTAAAAACCCTATTAAAAAATTTGATTTTATCATTAACAGGCCTTTTTTTTATTCAATAAATGGTTTAACAAAACATTTTTGAAGTTAGAAAAAAAGTTTTTAATTTATTTAATGTTTAAAAAAATAAACATTCGCGTTTTTTATTATACTTAAATTTTAAAAAAAAACAAACAAATTTAAAAAATTTCCAATTAAATTGTGTGGTTTAAAATTTTACATTATTTTTAAAAAATATTAAAAAATTTATTTTATTATAAATACCTTTAAAGAATTTCTTATTCGACATAAATCGTATAAACACACAAATTACCTATATATGCATATAAATTGTGTCAGGGTAATCTAAAACTTATACTATATATATATATATATATATATATATATATATATATATATATATATATATATTACTAGTTTAAGGATAATTTTTGCATTTGCATTATTTTAAACGAAATTAATCTAAAGAAAATATAATAATTTACACCACTCATGGTTTTTTAAAACCCGATATTAAAAAACATTTTCCAGTACGTTGATGAAATTACAGAATTTTCTTATTCAGCAATGATTCGCGTAACATACACACAAATTACTATACCATATATATGCATATAAAGTCAATTTTTGTTAATTTTTATGGAAAATAAAATTATTAGCAGTAATATAAAACGAAATTAATCTAATTTAGGTTTTATTATGTGCCTTCAAATTTCTTTTCAGGCAATGAATGTAATTCATTTTCTGCTAATACCTTTAAAAAATTTCTTATACGGCATAAAATCGCGTAAACACACAATTACCTATATATGCATATAAATTATGTCAGCGGTAATATAAAACGACATTAATCTAATTTAGGTTTTTTTATTATGTACCTTTATTGCAATTTCTTTTTCAGACAAATGAATCTAATTCATTATTTCTGCTGAGGTATAATTATACTCGCTTACATACTGTTTTGTTCATTAGAATAGATTACAGAGCTGAATTTTTTCAGAAAACGATGCAAATTTTTAATTTTTTCTAACAGATCAGTTTATTATTTAATATAAATACTATACTTAGATTTACCAACAGTATTCAATCAGATCTCTTGTATAATTATTAGTTACTATTACTAGCAACTTTTAAAAATGAGTAGCTTATCATCAATCAAAAATTGTAATAGTACCAACGTAAAAGTTCTAGAGCAATTTATATTACATTCTGACGAAGACTTGATTAAAGAAGTTTTTGGTTCTTCTTCTTCGCCACAACTCGACACTGCTGCTATTTTTGATAGTGACGTAATAGATATATCACGGTAAGTGCTTTTTCACATTTATACATGTGTTTTAAAACACTACTAATTTATAAGTTACATTAGATCAAAAAACCATTCTGGAAATTCTGAGGCTATCATCGGATCGTTGACACACTCTGATCCTCTCAGAAACATCAGGTAGAATACAAAAAAAAAAGGTAAACCTACAATAATCTTTTGTTATGCTCGCAGATCAGGCAAAAACATGTTGGCTATGAAAAAGTTATGTACAGAATCTAATATGGCTGTTTGCTGTGAAGATGACAAATCCTACGAAGATGATACAGTAGAGTTGCTTAACGCATTTAAAAAGCGTGGAGAGAAGCTACTGAGTCGTATAGTTTTGGAGCTAGAAATAATAAAGCAAAAAAGAGAGGAACTAACAGCGAGGGAGCAGCAGATACTTCAAGAACGGGAGTTAGTAAATACTTTTTCATTTATAAATAGTTAGATCAAAATATTCAACAATTTGTAAAATAAAAAAGTATTTTATAAAAGTTTCTCTTTTGAAACAAGACTTTCTCTAAACAAGGTAGTAAACTCAAAGTAAAACGCACATAAATCAGAACCCACTTTAATTTAATACATCATTCTTTATACAATCGACTTAGATGTGTTATAATAATTTAAACAGTAAAGAACAAGATGTATATTATTACAATAATAAACTAATTTCTTAGATTAGTGACATATTATTCTGAAAGTTCTATGTTGACAGTTAGACCGATCGATCCCTTACTAGTTATGTATACGTGTTTGTTCGATCCAATACTTTCATTTAATTGTTTCACTCCATGTGCTTGAAGGTATTCAAAATATCTTAATGGCAATATACTCTTGAACTCTTCTGTTTCCACTAATACTCTTTCTCCATATTTTGTCTTGATTGTTTCCACTTTTAAAACTTTAAACCTCTTATTCACTACAAGATCTTTTGAATTTACATAAGGTTTGCGATATGTGGTTTTATTAAGAGTATTAAAATCCATATTTGCTTTTCTTTGACTAATTAAATTAATATTAGGAGCAATCTCCTTATATAGCAGATTACCACCATCTGCGTACATTGCCAACCCACTTTTCAACCTATCACAAAAGTGAACACATTTTGAATTGAAACCGGCCCATGTGTATTTGCAGCCTCTAAACATAAATCAGAATCCACTTTAATTAAACACAATTGACTTGAATGCGATATTTTGCATCTGTCATACTGTCTCGCTAGAAAACCAAATTCAAAACATCTACACACATTTTCTCTGCACTTACATTTTTCAACATACGTGTGTTTTGAAATATGTTCCATTGAAAATAATATAAAGCCAATCCTAATTCAAAACGTGCCACAAGTATTTTACATTTGAAAGTATATAAAATTCAGGTTTTCACATTTTACATTAAAAGTATATAACGCCGATCCTAATTCAAAACGGTGCACGTGTAACTTCTCGCTAGAAAACCGAATTCAAAACAGCTACACACATTTTTCTCTGCACTTACATTTTTCAACATACGTGTGTTTCATTGAAAGCAATATAAAGCCAATCCTAATTCAAAACGTGCCCACAAGTATTTTACATTGAAAGTATATAAGAATTCATGTTTTCACAACTATTTTACATTGAAATGTTTTCACAACTATTTTACATTGAAATTATATAGGGCCGGTCCTAATTCAAAACGTGACAGACGGATTTTACTCATGGAAAATACGTCTGTCGCGTTTTGAATTAGGACCTGCCCTATCTACCTACTACTACTGAACCTCAAGTTAAAAAAAGGGACAAAAGGAAGGGTACATCGAGTACAAAAAGGCTATCATCTCTAGATATGGAGGTTGAGTATACAAAAATTGCAAACCCTTTTATGAAGCGGAATTCTATACCACGGTCCCCCCCAAAGACGTCAGGTTCAGGAGTAAATACCCTTACAGAAGGTACTGACGAACCTGTTGAAAGTGACAGTGAAGAAACCAAAACTGGGAGAACAAATAGACAACGTAAAAAGCGAAAGGCGAAAGACAGCCCTATAATGCTGCAAACCGAGTCTTCAAACCAAAATATTTATATAAACAGGTTAAAGACACTGGTAAATACGTTAGTGCACTTCAAAAATAAAAACCGCTCCGTACACTTGACACTAAAGGACGGCTTAGAGGATGTACAGAAACTGGTGGGACAGATAGAGCGTGAATATAAGTATGACGTGTGAGAAAACACGTGAAATGGATAACCAGCTAAAGACTACTAGGACGGAGTTCCTCGAAAGGCAGAAGGCGTTGGAAGATAAGTATACACAACTAGAAAAGCGCTGCCTAGAATTAGAGCGCGATAGATGGAGGCAAGATACGAGTGTCAATTCAAGTCAATATAGAGAGGAGCTGGTTACGGTACTCCCGGATACAGTTACATGGGAGACGTGGGAACTCATACGCAACAGAGAATGGGACGCAAACCTACTTGAAAAAGTCAAGATCAAAGTCGGCAACCCATTAAACACAGTACACACATGTACCAAAGTGGTATTTGTTGAAGCGGACGACCTGGAAATGAATGCCAGCATAAAACTATATC